>OZ020558.1:18142626-18605126 GCA_963971465.1 Lepidochitona cinerea
TGTTTGTTAAGTTTGGGTTAATTTGTATTTTTGATGTAATAAAGGATTGTCTGATTCAACCTCTTTTCGCCGCCATATAAGTGAAATAATCTTGAGCGCGGCGTTAAACCCCAATCAATCAATCAATCTCTTCCATCACTCAGCTCTTTATCCTAAAAAAGACCTTCACGTTACCAGAAAGCTGGACCTCTACCTCGCTCTCAATATAGATGCTATGTCTTCCGTCACTCAACTCTCAAGACATGGAATCTGAAACAAGTTTTTTTTGTTCTTTCAGTGTTCGATAAACTAAATTCCTTGAAAATAACCTTTCACTGTATTTTTCCTTATCGGAGACAGGATGACATATTGTGCATGTGGCTCTTAAGGAGACACCACAAATCGATGTCTGTATTCTACCTTGAACATTCATATCAAATCTTTTCTGCCTTGAACATCCACATCAAATCTTTGCTATCTTCATGTGGTACATATTTAATACGTTTAGGTAAAATGATAAGGCTTTCTTCATCATATCAATTTGGAGAGCTCCGCGTTTCTGGGGAGAGGCTTCCTTAATAGTTTCTCAAACCTTCTGATTTGTTAGGGTGGTTAGAGCCTCCAGCATTGACTCAGCCTGGTCAAGAAAGTTTCTCAGCTCTTCCTCCCTCGATGTAATTCTTCTCAGGTAAACCTTATTTTTGTCGACAATATGAGCGTAGATCTTTCCTCTCCACATGCTGATGGTAAGAGTTTTGTAACCGAAGCGCCCGATAGCAAATTCGAACTTATACTGGATTGCTTATACTGTTCGTGTCTCAACTTCTTGACTACATATTTAGCTATACTTTTTGCGGTCTTTTTCTCTTGACCCGCAAATGTCATCGAATACATTTTTGGTCTCCGTCCAACAAATTCAGAGATGGGCTCGCTAGCTGTCTCGTCTTTCATCTTTCCTAAAACCTTGGCATTTGCCTGACTGAATATTGAATGGTCTTTTGAGTAATTGCTGGTATTGAACAAATTGTCGCTGTAAATATCCTTACATTGAACGAAATAACACAGGGAATCTGTGACTGTAAATAATAATTTCAGGTTCTCACCGTACTTCGGCCTAATGTAATTATAATGGAAATCATACATTAGAATTTTGGAAATGTCTAAAATAGCGAAACCGACGTATATGGGTCGGTTCAGAACCAATTTCAATTTCTTAATCTCGACTCCACACAGATCTTGGTTAAAAATCTTAAATGAGTGGAATGATGGCTTTGCGATTAATTTTTCCAACTTGTTACTATCCTGAAGCAGTTCAATGCGAGTGCGCTTGCGCAGATTCTCCATGGTTTTTCCGAAGACGGCGTTAATCATTAATTTGAAAAAGTCCTTTTCGAAGTCGTTCTTGCCTGTTTGCGTTTTACTGGTGTTAAAATCCATGTAAGGTTCTAGCCAGGTAGATTGAGTAAATTCTATGCCTCGGTGAATTTTCTTTAGAATCATACCTTGAGACAGAATTTCAATTCTCTATAATGTATGACATGTGGCACGGTATGAAGAACTTAAGTGCCTTCCTTGGCCAAAGTACAAAATCTGTATTACAAATCGCACTCATTGTGAGCGGGACTTCTGTACACACCAGAAATGTGACAGTGGTCTTTCACCCTTTCCTCGCCTAACGGATTATCGCAGATGTGACCATGCTTGGCAGCTTGAAAAGCACGAATCTGTTCATCGACATAATCATTGGGTGGATTTGTTTTAAAATGTAAGTTGTGAAAGTTTCTACAACATTAGGACTGTGATAGACCACGGGAGGCTTACTGTACCGCGGCACTTTACACACAACTGTGTAGCAGAAACTCTATGTTTTGTGCTCCTCGTACCTGGTCGATTGAGCCGTGTGGTTATCCGTTTTATGTGTAAAGCATTCGAAATCGGCGTAGATTGCGAACGGGACGCAGAGCTGATTCCTGATGTTTTTGAATTTCAGAATTTTCGCTTCCGGCATTACCGTTCTTAGCATCCCCATAGGGGGGCAGATGATCGTCCAACATAGCCTTGCTGCAATACGGATGCAAACAGTAGTCGCAGAAAACCGTCGTGCTTGGTACGTTTACCTAGCAATCGACTCATAAATCCTGATCAAACACTAGTGTCTAATGTTTCCTTGTGAGATGTAGCATCTCTTTGATGTCACTTGTAACGGAAATACGCCGTCTTCGCAACCAAACACGTTGACTGTTTTGAGATTCGAATTTTGAAACTTGGTCTACTTAGTCTAAAGTTAGAGAAAATTTAAGACCCTCTAAATTTAAACTGTTGAAATATGGTTTGTATTGTTGAACTCGATTCGGGGTATTCCCACCAGGATGTAAAGCTGCCAGACTGACCATGCAAAACAATAATCGTCAGAGTTCTTTACATTGACGAGGGCTATTTTTTTACCCAAGGCCTGTGGGGTGGGAATATAGGTCATAGGTTATACTTTGCGACTCACCACTTTGTCCAACATCCAACCACTTCCTTCCATTTGAAACGTTTGGAAACTGGTATAGATTCTATGGTAGGCATCGGCTATAGCTTGTTGGAACTGGCTACTGTTTAGGGTAATTGAATTAAGATTACGAAAGCATGGCTCAGTTGTGATTTCATTGCCTTCTGTAGTGTATCGAACTAAACGTACAGATAACACTAGATTCCATTTCAAACCGTTAAGAACAGCAAGTTCAGTATTTAAAATGGTCATGTGTTGTTTCGTTCTCTTTAAAAAAAATGTATTATGTCGAGCTTGTCGTAGATGTAGGTTCCAAAGTATGGGTAAAAACCAGTCCTTCGAGAGCGGTGACTTTTTCGGATCCTCTTCCAGTCTGATTCTCTCTTTCGACAACACGCGTTACACCTTTCTGCATTCGAGGTGTAAAAACCTTGAGGCATAGGTCATCCACAATCTCGACCTGGCACTCCTTGGTCGCCACATTTTTGACAAAAACTCTTCCCTGGCACCAATTCAATTAGTTTCCCACACCAAGTTAGACTAGAACTGTACTCGGTACAGGTCTGCGGCTTCCAGTAGTTCCGCTGGAGTTAATCCAACAATACGATTCAATTTGTTTGATATGGACAACAGGTGTGTTCGCTCTTTCATGTTAATCACCGGGGGTGTATCGATTTAATGCGTCACAGTTTATACCCTTTGCAAAACCAATGTAGCAGGTGGGTTGGTGGAATAAGTTTTTGACCTGTTATTGTCACCCTATGTAATGGACATGTCACTCCTGTTGTATATTTACTGTTGGAAAAGCTGACTATAAAATCAATTGAGAATTGTATGGTAATAAACCACGCTGTACATCTAAATTTATTTTAGGATTTCTAATATATTTTTATCCATATAAAATGTCTTTTGCAAGTGATGTATTTGAATAAACTGTATAGAAAACTAGCAGCTGCACTCAATTATTTGTTTTCATCCCCATATATTTCCGTAATAGACTGCTAACAGACTGATTTTTCTTTGGTTTAAGTCTTTTGCTTTTCGAATGTCTTTTGACTAAATCTTATAAGTAGGTTATTTAATTTACTATTTTGTAATTCCTCAAATAAGGTTTTGGTTAACATTTCTCTATTTTATGTAATGGGTATTGAATATTTTAAGTGTTATCATCCTACATTAAAGTGTGGAATTTCACAGTTAGTAGTCTGTGAATCGGTATTTTATTGCTTTTATATATTTTATCGACAAAACATGCTGGAAATTATATCGTACATGAACTCAGTATGTTATATGCGTACATATGTTTGTCGAAGCATGACTTCCATAAGTTGTTATATTTTAACAGTTCCCAACTTTGTGAGAGAGAGGGGACTTCTCGTAGGTTTATCATGTTGAATCATCCTCGGGGATTTCCGTAACGTAGAGGTGGAGCGGAAGCAGCCAAAGATTGATGGAGTTCATCAAAATTGAAAGTTGTACTTACTTTTCGGAAAAAAACTGCACGGAAACTGTTCCAGAAATCTTCACTGTTCCATAACTGAAGTTAGGCGTTGCTCAATTATCGAAAGGGTTGTGTATTTCCCATTGATTCCAGATTATTTCCCATTATTTATCCCTAGACAACTATCGCCGTGCAATCCCACATCAAATACATTATCATTCTTAGTGATGACAACAGCATTTGGACCATCGTTGTAAAAGACAAAGATTTTCCTGATGGATGCTTTCACATCTTTAACCAATTCGCGTAAGGTGAGAAACTTGTCCATGAAGTTTGCAGACATTGTAAATGTTTTTTACATATCCTGAAATTAGAGAAAAGTGAATCATATATAATATAATATAATAATAATACTTTATTTACCGAGGGAGATCAATTAGTTACAAAAACCAATCTTCCTTGAGTCCCAACACATTGACACACAAGCACGCACAAAATTACACAGAAATTTAGGAGCTATAAAGAAACACAACCAAGCAAAGAAATAATTAAAAGGAAGAGAAAAAAAAAATAGTATACTATAGTAGAATTGGGTTACCTTAATTCCACTAGGTTGTAGGTCCGATTAGGTGATTTGTAAGCTTCAAAGTGATCCTCTCTCAGCTGCCTGATGCGTCACGTGACGGTGGGAGACTCGAGGGGTGCCCCCCCCCCCCCCCCCTTCCTAAGTTCTATGGTAAACCATTGAAGGTGATCAAGGAGACTGATTCCTTGGCCTCATCTTTGACCATAAACTTAATTTTGTGCCCCATATCAAAATGTTAAAAGCCAAGTGCACAAAGGCATTAGACATAAGAAAGGTCCTCTCTAGCACAGACTGGTGAGCGGGCTTGGATATTTTGTTAAACCTTTACAGGTCTATGGTCCAGTCCATTTTGGACTACGGATCTTTTGTGTATGGTGGTGCCAGGAAAGCATACCTACAGATGCTTGATCCTGTGCACCACCAGGGACTCCGACTCTGCCTGGGGGCTTTCAGGACCTCTCCTGTCGAGTTTGTATGTGGAGGCAAACAAACCTTCACTCTCGAACAGGAGAATCAAACTAGCTCTCAAGTATGCCACGAAACTGAAAGCCCGTCCCACGAACCTTGCCCACGACTGTTTTCTGACCGTTATTCGAGGACTTCTATGCAGCCTCTCCTAGGCGGATTCCATCGTTTGGTCTCTGCATAAGGCCCCATCTAGAGGATGCGGGCATATACTTGGAGGAGGAGGTCGCAACAGTAAGACCTCCCCGTGCTCCACCTTGGCTGACAAGCAGACCAAGGTTCATCATCTATGACATCCGCCAGCACGACAAGTCTACCACGAATCCTCTAATAATCCAACAACAATTTGCTGAGATTAAAAATAACTTTTCAGAACATAGCTTCCTTTACACCGATGGATCGAAGGTTGCTTCCCTCTGCCTTCCTTCATCCAGTTCAATTCTTTCTACCGAGGCTCGAGAAATTCTTCTCGCCATGGACATGATCGCTACACATGACTTGGACAAGTCTGTCATCTGTAGCGATTCTTTGTCGAGCCTCTTGGCTATTGAACACAGGAAATTTAAAAACCCGCTAATTCGTAACATTCTACACATACATGATTTGTTAACATCTGCGGGTAAGGAAGTTGTGTTCTGCTGGGTGCCCAGTTATTGTGGCATCTATGGTAACACAGTCGCGGACAGTGAAGCCAAATCTACTTTGACCAAGTCAGTATCTTTGGTCGAAGTACCATATTCTGACTTCAGACCAAACAAAGATAGTCAAATACACCAAACAAATTTGACAAACTTCGTGGGATGCACAAAAACGACAAAATAACAAACTTGCGCAAATCCAGGCAGACATCGGTCTCGCCACTTTCCCTTTTTTTTTTCTGTTAAGAAAAGAAAAAGTGGTTTTTATCCAGATGTCGAATTGGCCATTCCTTTTTATCACACCGCCCCCATGTGGGTTCCGGTGAGATAAGAATAGACCCTCAGACTTCCCAAGGTGCTTGAGCGTAAGAGGCGACTAATCCTTGGGTCCCCGTGTGAGTTCCGGGGGATAAGAATTGGCTCACAGTTCCCAGGCAAGCTTGATCGTAAAAGGCGACTAAAATTTTTAATTATTATGGTATAAACCTATTTGTTAAAACATATTTACAAATTTGTATATTATAAAAATGGTTATTTATATAAATTGTTTATTGTTGCTGCATTGGAGATAATTGTGATATTTCTTGTTTTATCTCCGAAAATGATTTACAGTGTTTTACCAGTTTTTATTATTTCTGTTTCTGTCATTTTTCTGTTCCAATATATTTTTGATGTAAAAAAAATGGATGATGATTTAATTTCTTTTCGCCGCCGTATAAGTGAAATAATCTTGAGCGCGGCGTTAAACCCTAATCAATCAATCAATTTATCACACCGATATGTACTCATGAGGGATCCCCATCCGTGGTGCCAATTGTGATGGCCAATTCGACATCAAACATGTTCTTTTAGAGTGAACAGGCGATTTCTCACCATGGCAAACTCCATGAATGAGCTTTTCACCAAGGTGAAAAGGCCTATTATTATAAAATTTTTAAAACAGATTGGTTTATACCATACAATTAGAATTTTTATTGTAATATACATATTTTCATACTATTTTTGGAGATCATTTTAAAATTGCATGTCCTTTTTAACCTCAAATAGTGATTTACACTCTTTTTAACATATTTCATAAATTTATTTCCGTGCTTTTTATTTTATTGTAATTTTGATGATAACGGGCCTGTCTGATTAAAACTTCTACTCGCCGCCATATAAGTGAAATAAACTTGAGTGCGGCGTAAAACTTCAATCAATTTGAAAATATATTTTCCAATGAAAATACTGAAATGAATCCAGTGTAAATTACCTTGTTCTATTTTCACATTATTTTAAATCAATAAGTTGTAAAATTGAGGCGTGTCTCAGCCTATGTTTAAAGGCACACTTGCCGCGAAAATCAGGAATATTGTTTACATTAAAAAAAAAAGACCGTATTCTGTATTTTTCCCAGACAATATAAGTTAGGAACTTTCTATTTTTATCAAAATTTAAAAGTTTGGACGTCAATTTGTATTTTTAATTTGAATTTGAAAATTTGAATTGTTACGTACCCGGAACGTAAACAAACCGATCTGCCCCCTATTGGCGATTTTTATGTTTCAGTCGAGTGACTGAACTAGCGGCACAGTGTAATTTTACGTAGGCCTATTTATCTGAGAAATACAGCGACTGGAAAAGCCTGCTGATAATTGTTTGAGTGTAAACCACAGATACAAAGGCCTGAAAGGAGGGTAATACAACATGAAAGTTGACCGACGCTGATCGTTGTTGTAATCAGGCTTCGATTCTTCGTTTGTTTTTCACCCCATTTTTACAGACTAAAGCTAACTAGACATGTTTTATGTGTCCTATGTTTAAGTTTAGTGGTATTAGTCGTAGTAAGCTCATGTAAATTGGTTTTCTTAGCAAATTTAAACAGGCTACGGCGGCAAGTGGGCCTTTAAAAAATGAAATATCTGACCGATGTAATGTTCAACCTTTACCTGAGGCTATCGTTTATTTTTAAAAGAAAAAAAATCGAAAACGACTCGTGTTTACTGAATCCCCTTATTTAAAATTAAAAGCGAGAAAAAATAATTTGTACCAAACAATTACTTGTTTATAATTTTATTAAGTGTCGAAATATTTTTTGTATCATGCCAATTCACTGACATTTGCTGTTTTTTTAAAACATATCACATATTTTATATGTTTACTTGTAAGGTCATGTTCTTACATCAGATCCTGCGTTCGCTTCAACTCTTCATACACGAAAAACCATCTGTCACAATATGGAACAATTCACTTGAGCGAACTCCCACTACTTTGGCCAGCGGGATGTAACTTTTTGGAGAAACATTTCAACACATCTTAAAGCTCGTCCCTTTGTTCAAAATAGATGAATGGACAACATATGTGTTCGCTTTTTCATGTCAATCACCGGGTGTAGTGGCCGGCGTGGTAACCACTGAAGTTTACGCATCTATCCACGCCCGCAAGCAACGCAAAGAGGAAAGAGAAAGCCCATATGTTTCTAACAACAGCAGCCCTTTATTCCGAGGCTCCGTAAAAGTAGAACATACAATATACAAAAGGGCTCATTAGCATGATGGTATAATATTACTGCTGTTTATATAAGTAAAAATATATACACGCAAATAGACGCGAAAATAGAAGCAACATACAGGCACAACATCTCACACCAAATATTTACATGCAAACAATTCAACAATGTTTTTGTGTGGTCTTTCCGTTAAAGGGGCATGAGCTGCCAACATTCACATTTTGTTCATAATTTCTGATCGTCACGACAGTAAGAGGCTTTGAAGGCCATGGAAAAACTAAATGATTGTCGTTGGAATGAGAAAAATCCGTACAGTATGTGACCTGTAAGAACCGAAAACGTTTCGAAAAGTAAACAAAATTTAAATAACCGGGACGACCATTCATTAATTCTAAGTCAAAGTTAGTTCAAAACAATACTTTATCGTACATTCTCGAGACTAGAAGCACTAAAAAGCCTCTGAATTATATGTCTTGAGAAAAATAGCCAATAATTTCTACATTCTGTGTTAACGTCAAAATATCAACATTTTGGCAGCTTATGCCCCTTTAAATTATTAGGATTTAGAGGCAACTTTAAATACAACATAACTCATTTATACAAAGTATACGAACCACAATGGGTCTCCAAACGCATGTACACATGTGGCCGTCTCGCCCAAGACTGATCAACTGCACGGGCTCAGAGTGCCCTCGTGTAGGAGCACAACCAGAAAATCAGGGGGAGATAAATGGAGCGGTACATTTACACCGGGGGTGTATCGATTGAATACGTCACTTAAAACACTACAATCAACACGTGTCATCTCTGTTGGAGACGTTTTAAAAATTCAAACCATGTTTTAGACCATCTCTCTTAGCATATTTCATTACGTCTTAAAACAACGTCTTAACACCTTCACTTAAGATGCATAGACTCGTGTACTGAACGGCTGATTTTCTTAAAAGCACAGAAACTGTCAGTTATCTTTTTTCTCAGCTTACACTGTTCCGCTTTCTATAGAAATAGACTACATTATTTTAGGGGCTCCTTAGTTAAAACTTGGTCAGCTTGTTCTTGAAATCTTGTGTAAAAATGTCCAGCAATTTATATTTTAATGATGTTGAGACAAGATGACTCCAATCCGCTCCAGTTTACAATTCTACAGTTACAACACCTGTGACTTTGTCCTATTCACCGTGTCTAGCCCACCATTAACATCTTCCCAAAGCGATTTATCCGAAGCCGACTATGAAGACACACCATACGGATTAGTAATTTGCAATGTCTTTAACAGGTGGGATGAACAGAAACGACAAAATAATAAACTAGCTCAAATCCAGGCTGAAATCGGTCTTACCACTTTCCCTTCTCTTTCTAGGAAAGAAAAGGTGGTTTTATCCAGATGTCGAATTTGCCATTCCTTTTTATCACACCGACATGTACTCACGGGGGATCCCCATCCGTGGTGCATCCCTTGTGATGGCCAATTCGACACCAAACATGTTCTTCTAGAGTTTGGGGAGTTTGCCTTGGTGAGAAATCACCTGTTCAAGGCAAACTCCATGAATGAGCTTTTCACCAAGGTGAAAAGCCCTATTATAAAATTTTTAAAACAGATTGGTTTCTACCATAAAATTAGAATTTTTATTGTAATAGACATATTTTCATATACTATTTTTGGAGATCATTTTAAAATTGCATGTCCTTTTAACCTCCAAAATAGTGATTTACAACATATTTCACATTTATTTCGGTCATTTTTATTTTATTGTAATTTTGATATACATGGGCCTGTCTAATTAAAACTTCTTTTCGCCGCCATAAGTGCAATAATCTTGAGTGCTGCGTAAAACTCCAATCAATCAATGCTCTGTCCTATTTGCGATAAGTTGTCCTTGACATGTAGATAAGACGTAATTTTCTGAAAACTGTTGCATGAAATCTCCTCAGATACCAGTATCGCGTGCCAGTTTCCCAAAAGTACACATATGGAAATATATCCCCATAAATGATTCAATTTCAACTGGAGTTACTTAGAGATTTATGCCAGATTTCTGATGTGCATATTTATTTGTTTCTGCAGCAAGTAAAGAATTGTTATTGTCAACAAACTGTTTGCAATAGACATAAGGTGTATTCATTTGGTTCTGGAAGAATATCGAACTCTACAAAGGTGGTGTCGGCAGGAGGAACAAACCCTTTTCTTTCCAACCCATTATCAGTTTTGGAGGTTTTGTTTACATTTACAGGATTTTCTCTGGTCAGTGACGAAAAGTGGCTGCTTGAAATTGTGAAATTCCTCAGTCACTTTGCAACAATCGTTTGTATAAAATTCGATTTATATACAGGTATCTCATAAAAGTGGTTCAACAATCTTTGTTGGTCAGTGTTCCACAGATACAATGCACATCTAACTCATCGTGCATTTTTACTAGACTTTCCATGCGATTTTATAATAAGCAATGAAGATGCTTTGTCTGCAGTTAAGATTAGGAACTGCCCTGATGGTGTATCTAAATCGGGGCTAGTTACGGTCCAGTCAAGTGATTTTCTATTTGTCTGAACCACAATCTTTTTTTGCAACACAGATTTTGGGTAGTTGAAGAAAATGTCTCTTAACTGGTATAGAAAACAGTTTTCTGCTTCTAACTTGACACTGTTGCCATAACCAAGGCTGTGAGTTGGTCCATGTTTATAACTTGCTTAGTGTCAATCTGTTGCCCTGGGATACTTTTGTACCATGTTTCTGCTGTGCTTTCTATAAACATGGAAAATGCAGCGGTAGCTATCTCAACACTGAACATATTTCTGCAACCAATATAGTCCATTGAACATCAGGTTTCAAGATAAATGACATTTTTGTCTTCCATGGGCTGGGATACGTTGTATCAGCCAAATTTAGCTTTAATTTCATCAATTTGGAAAAATGATTGTAGCAATGCCAAATTAACAAGATTACCTCTTTTGTTGTATTACTTCACGAAGCAATTCAAGTTGTAGCAATAGAACATTGACAAGAAACCGTCACGATACAAAATGTGCACCTGGGATAACTTTTTTAAGTACGCAACATGATAGTGACACTGAACTTACCTTGTGGGTTACTATAGCTGATGGGTATATTTCCAGAACAGGTTGTATAGGCCTTTCCAGAAAACGAAAGTCAGATAATTGAACATTTTGTTTATGAATCAAAAGGGTTGTTTCACACGAACTGCGCATAATTGGAGAAAGGTTAAATATATTGGGACATTGTTTTTGTTTGTTACCAGTACATGTTTCTAATGCTGTAGTGTCTAGAATGGTGTAATATTCATCGGATGAAGTAATGGCGATATAACAGCCAACAGCTGTGAAGAATACTGGTATGGAGCTGTTGCCTTAATTGGGACTGGTACAGTTGTGATTTTAAATGATGTAAGCGCATGTTTTATGGGAGAGATAGGGAATTTCAAAGTGATATATAAACGTGATTGTGAACGAGCAAAAATAAATGATCCAGATTTGTTACAGTATTCTGGTTTTGTTTGGATTACATGCAAGTTAGGGTATCTGTGTGTTAGAATTTTGTTGAATTTTCTGTATGGGATGTGTGTGGGGAGAAATTAAGGAGGGTGATAATTTTTCATTTGTCAATCCAGTAATACTGGTAACTGACTTGTTTCACTAAAATGGGATATGCTGGTTCAATATTTTCTGCGAACTTAACCAAATCTGATTTAACAATCTCAATCTGTTTGATTATTTTTAACTCCACTTATTATATTTTTTTCTGAATAAGAGGCATATGTCCTATAATCAGAGCTGTTTCTACAATTCCTTGCAATTGGTGTACATGAACGCGAAGGATTGAGGTAACACTATTTCCAATGTGTTGAGCCAAAATTCTTTACCCATTTGAATAGTCCCTTCGTTTACAAATAAAACACTGTAGTTTAATCTTTGAATAATGTCCATGTCAGTTGGTTTAGCCAAAATTGATGTTGCACAGGACATCAATCCAAGTAACTGATTCATCCAGGTTCCTACAGAAAAAGACAAAGGAAGAGATACAGTAAGATGTGTAGTCCAAGCGCATCAAGGTGGCAATGTAGTGATCTGTTACATTCCCTAACACTAATGAAAAATGCTCTCCTACTACAGTGTACTATACACTTGAACTATGAAATACCACCATTTTATTCCCTTTCTCTTTTCTATGTCACTACTCAGGAGGGTTTCTATTTTGTCTTTGAGAGATCGAATCAACTCTAACAGATCATATCTATCGTTTTCGGTAAAGTCTAGCTTATGGATAACTACGGATCCCCCAAGAGCAGAGGTCAATTCACCTTCATCACGACTATTTGTAGAGCTGGGCTGGACAGGCTCAGTGTCCCCCTCCTGTATGCTTGAACTGCTGGCTTCATCTTGAGGTTTATTTTTGCTCTCCTTATGTGAAGAATGTCTTAACTTTTTGTTAAAGTGAATTCTTTACCACATTGAGAACACCCCAATTTGGCTTTGGGCATGATGTTGAGTGTGCTTTACTTAATTCAAGTCCAATTTATACTCTTCCTGTTCCATTGTGTAGTAAAAAATGTCACCAGGATTCCCATGTCTTTTGTAATACCTTATCTGCGTCGCCAGAATCCCCAAATTTCTAAGTGTTGTGAAATGTCTTATCTAATGATAAAAAATTAAAGACAACACCACGTCCTCAGTTGTTTTTTAAAAACAACTGAGGACGTGGTGTTGTCTTTAATTTTTTATCATTAGTATGGAACCCACGTTTAAAGAGAGTTTCAAACATTTCTTATGTCTTATCTACGTCATTAGAAAAATTCTCAGGTTGGTATACGTAATACCACTACTGACTCACTTATACAAGTTAAGTATTTACAGTTCCGAGAAATCTGTAATCCTTCACAAAGTTCACTGGTTTAAATCTGATGACTACGAAATATAGATTCACCGAATGAATGTTGAAAACACACTGGTAAATCCACAGACCAGATTGTGAACGGACTCATCCATCCATATAACACAGAATTAATAGTATCACAGAGGGGAAGTTCGAAACCAACCCTGTCACTGACAAGTTATCGTATCCAAAATATCGTAGCTTTAAATTATAAAAGCATACAGAGTTCAGTTGCAAGCATCCAAAATTGGAAACGTACTCATATAGCATCCATAGCTCAGTTCATATAGCATAGTTCAGTTGGAAACCCTGTTTAACTACTAAAAAAACGTCTTTATATATATTCTCAGGAATTCCTGAAAGATCCGAGTATTTGCATAAATTAACATGTTGCCCGTATTTTGTGGTCTTGATCGATTTTCAAATTGAGGATTGTAGTTACCGTATTTCTTCTAAATATTCAGCCATTCTAATGGCCTAAATTTTCCATTGAGTCAGAGGGGACATGGAGTTGTGTTTCAGGATAACCATTTTCACACACTGCTCAGCGGGTCATATTGCCTTAAATTCCCTCTAATGGGCAAATTTGTCTGGCCTCATTTAGCATATCTTTTCTAATGATCGGATCCTTATGAGGAAAAAAGTGGCTGAATCTTTAGAAGAAATACGGTAGGTTTAAAAGAATTCGAAGAACGTGGTTGAGGATCTCTAAATGAAAATTGTTTAACCGGCTTGCTGTCAAATGGAAGTCTGAGTAACTGTGTAATTGTCAGCTGCGGTTGCGGCAGACTGTAAATTATCCACCCCCTTCTCCTCGAGGTAGGTTCTAATATCAATATGGATAAAACGTTTAAATTCTTCGATTAAAACAATATCTTCAAATTGTTGTAATCTTGGTTTACCTCTTTAGAAAGACACCACCTCTCAATATTGAAACGAAGAGGGTTTTCGTTTCTCTTACTCTTAAATTAATACATTAAAAACCATCGATCATATACAACCAAGAGGATAACATATCTCGTCCAATAACCAGAGTTACACAATACAATTCACGAGCAGGGCCCAACCCTCATAAATTATACACTAACCCACGTATCATAAATATAACTAAATAAACTAATAAAGTGAATCGTAATAAGTCCAAACAACACAACTCCTTGTTCAATGTTTATGATAGGTTTTATATATAAACATGTATATATTTAATTAATAAGAATATAAAATACATGTCTACTTACATTCAAACATACACGAGTTGCTCTCCAAGGTGGTTTTCTCTAATCTTATCTCTATACTATGTCTATCTCAATGAAATCCGAAAATGTCACATTTATGATGCTTAGAGGTTTCCTCAAACGAAAGTTGGTTTTTTTTGCACAGAGGAAAAATTTTGAGCAATTTGAGGCTTTAATGAATCTGTGTACGTCTGTGATATCTTCAGCAGCCTCTTTCACAGCCCCGATATCATCAATTGCATTTATTTTGGTGTTTTTGCTAGAGGTAAGATACTTCTTTGACAAATATTCTCTGGTGGTAAAGTTTTCAAAAGTGGATGCCCCCGTGTGGGTTCCGGGGAGATAAGAATAGACCCACAGCCTTCCCAAGGTGCTTGATCGTAAAAGGCGACTAATCCTTGGGCCTCCGTGTGGGTTCCGGAGGATAAGAATTGGCCCACAGTTCACGGGCAAGCTTGATCGTATGAGGCGACTAACCTGTGGTAAATTTTTAATTACCGTATTTCTTCTAAAGATTCGGCCAATTTTTTCCTCATAAGGATTCAACCATTAGAAGAGAAATAGATTAAATGTGGCTAGACGAATTCAGCCATTAGAGAGGATTTCAGGCAATACGACCCGCCGTGCAGTGCTATTGACTGCGATAATCCCATTCGTACCAGACAGCCGACGCAGTATGATGCCTTCAGACTTCACACCTTGGGGCTAAGAGAGTTCACGTCAGTTGTCCACTTACCGGTTTGTAGTGGGAGATGACCATATTTATTCGGCCTCTTAAGATCAATACTTTATTTTTGTAAAGATTTGTGTATATTTTCATGACTTCCGGCTTCTTTTCCTCTTTTTATTTCGTCTACTGAAAATTGTTGTTGTTGTTTCGTTACTTCGTCGTGTCAGTCAGCTCATCACATCGCAGTCGGTATGGACAAGAGACGGACTTGTTTCCGAGATTGGTTGGAAAAAAATAATTTCAAGAACAAATAGTAATCCAAAGTGAGAGAATGGGTATGTTTTTTCCAAAATGTTTACGGTAAGCCGTATGTCAAACATCACCCATAACTGGAAGCGAGACTGTGCAGTCAGAGGTGGATTTTTATAGGACAAAATCTTACACTGCATTTCCTCAGCTACTAAAAGCAATTAATGAATTATATTATCGTTAGTTTTGTGAAAGATTTAGATCTTTTCCGGAAATTCTGATCATAAAGCAAAACAGTAGCCCACCAAAGGCTACATTTGAAATATCTCGCAATATTTAAAGATCAAATTTGTCTGGCAAAGTTAAAGTGAGCAGATTTGGATCGACTCCTGTCAGAATGTAGCGTGAATATCTCAAAACGTATTTTAAATTTAACAGTGTAGTTTGCACGATCTGAACTGGATTTTAAATCTTGTTTTCCTTCGCGTGGTTCGCAATGATTTCAACATTTTGATTTCACATATTATTTGTTTGTCCGGGTTTCGGAATCCAAAATGACTTTTTTTTATAGTGACGGTCGTATTTTGGAATACGACCGTCAGTATAAATAAATAGTTATTTTGGATTCAGAAACCCGGACTAATTATTTGTGTGACTTGTTTCACTCTTTACACTTTACACTTAATGTCAACTCGAGTAGACCCTCTGCAGTGAGAAATCCTACGATCGACGGGCTAACCCTTAAGATTACCTTGTGCTGGACGAAAAGATCTTAAAGCTTTTGTGACTAACAAAAATAATAAAGATAAACACCTATTCCAGATTCTGAAACTAAAGGCCAGTTCTCACTGGGCGAAATGTCGCATCGACTTGTAGCATGCGATTCATTTGTTTGGTTGACAAATCGTATCAACCAATTAAAAGCATCCATTTTAAGCGCATCCTACAAGTCAGTGAGACGAATCGCACAATGAGAACGGGTCTTGATTAACAAGCGTTTTATTGAAGATCGTAAAACAATAAATTAATTTGACAAGAAAAGAAAAAGGACTACGATAAATCGAAACAGAATTGATAAAATATTAAAATTAATCTTCTTGGAACGGGTCCTCGCCTTCAGAAAATATATCCGCTGGAGTAAATCCTAGGAATTCCTCCTCATCATCTAGATGTTGTTGGTTCCGTACAAGGGACTGTTCTGAGCCATTCAAGGCAGTGGAAATACCACATACCTTGAATGACTTCATAATGAGTTCCCTTCGACCCTGAATCTCTGTCCACGCACTGTCGATCCATTCGAGGAGCTGTTGGCGACTGGCTGTCTTGACTGGGAGACCTTCGTCGAAAAGGTTGGCCAGATTCTCACTCCACAAGTTCCTTATGTAAGACTTGAATGGCTTATTAATAGAAACATCCAATGGTTGAACCTGGAATAAATACAAAACATTTTATTACGTTTCATACTAATAAGAAGGGGGCAATACATACATTATATAATTACCATGCACTTTATGGCTACATAAGACAGGGAAAAGAATTATACCTTGGATGTGCATCCACCTGGGATAACAGCAGGGGTAATGTTGTAGTTTGTCATCTTTTCACGAACTGACGCAGTGGTGTGGGCTGAAAAGGAATCGAGGACCAAGAGCGCCGGTTTCCGTTTGGTGTAGGGTCGTACGACGTTTGTAAGCCATCTCTTCATAATGGTCTCATCCATCCACCCGTTCGGATGCATCTCGATGTGGATGCCGTCTGGAATATGCGTGATATCCTTGGGAAGACGCTTGCCTGATAAAGAAAAAAGGATATTTAATTCAATTGTTCAACTTTGCTTAAAAATTAATTAATAAATTATAACCAAACACAAGAGAACATGAATAAACAATCGAACCAATATTTACCTTTGAAAATTACGAGTGGGGGCAATGTTTCACCACTGGACGTAATGGCCAATACAACAGTAATATGCCTCTTCTCGCCCCCAGTTGTACGAATGGTTACATCTTTGGAGCCCTTCCTATTGACCGTCTTTCCGGGGACCATGTCAAAGTTGAGGGGAGTCTCATCCATGTTGATCACACAGTCTTCGTCAAAATCGCTTTCTGCTCTTAGCTCTCGAAGGTGTCGATGGAATATATGGATCCTTCGCTCGAGATCAGGAGGGAGATGCTGGGCGAGGGAAGTCTTGGAACGAAGGACAAGATTGTGTCTAACTAAAAACTTGTCCAGCCAACCAGCACTGGCCTTGAAACCCGGGACCCGAATCATCCTCTTGACGTGTTCAGTGATCATCAGCCTGGAAACAGGAATGTTCTGATCGCGTCGTGCCAATATCCAACAACAAATCTCCATGTCCATCTCTGGTGGGTACGTTAACGGTCTCCCTGTTGGTTTCGTCTTCTCATCAGAACCAGTGTTGAACTTTTTCATCCAGGTAGAAAGCGTTCCCCATGGTATCCTCAGTTCCTTTGACATTTTTCGGCCGCCGTGCTCATGAGCGAGTTTGACAGCCTGCAATTTCTGTTGACGAGTATAGGATCTATAATTTCCTCTCAAGTTGCTGGTAACGAATGTTTCAGTGTTCATGTTGGAAGGATTGTGTAGATATAAACAACCAGACATGTCAACCTTTTATATCGTGGACTGACAGTAACTTGAGGAATCCAACTGTGATGAAGCTTAACATTGTTTTGAGACCCCTGACTCAGAGTGACGCGTGTAACTCAGCTGACTGCACCCAACTGTGATAAAACCAGACTGTTACAAATTACCTTGAACGCCTATTATGTGATCGTTATTGTAAAAGGAATTGGTATGGTATTGATAGTGTGTATATTTGTGAGGCTGTTCATTTTAGGATTGTTGAATGCTTTATGAAAAGTGGATCAACGTTCGAGTTCAAAGAATAAAAATACATTTTTCAATTCTTAAAATTGGCAGGGAAGATAAACAGAATAAATTGTTCAAGTGGTGACAGTTTAATAACGGAGTTAGGTTTCAGGTGACACATCCATCTGTTTGATGATAGTGTATATACATATATATTTCACTCACTTTTACTTTCCAATCTAATAAAAATAATAATTTACAACAGCAGAAGGCACTGCATGAAAGATTTAGGAAATGGTACCCTATCCATATCTATATAGGCCCCTACATTTTTAACAGTTTAAGGATGTTCTTTTCTAAGCGTGTATTTTATTGGTTATTTTTTACAAGTAAATCACTTAAACAAGAATTTCGAAAGGCGAAAGTATCGTGAATTGCTAACCAGATAAGATTTTATTAAAATTTCATATGATCCCAGAACAGGTTCTAGCAACCACTCTTTAATAATCTGGATTATAAAACTCCCCCGTTCAACATGCTGTGTTAATTTAAACTAATGCCTAGTTAATCTATCTTAAGTCTTGTCATCGGTGACACGGGGGGTTTGTATGGGAGCATAAAGATCAGTGTGAATTCAAACTCACAGTTAATCAATTTTGGTGAGTTCTTGTTGCCAAAACCTCCCCCCCCCCCCCCCCCCCTGCTCCCTCTTCGTAAAATGGATATAATAAAATTGGCATTTGTTCAGCAAATGTTTTAACCCAAACTTGAAATAATAAACAACAAAAGACTAAGATTTCCGTTATACGAAAAAACAAAACAAGTTGAGCTAAGATATAGGTCAACGTTAAACGAAAAATTATGTCTTAAACCAAATTTTAGAGGTGATGTATGTTTTTACGTCTTGGAATGACAAAAGACATATACCATTTTGACGCATGCCATTTTGTGATAAATAAAATATTATAAATTTTTTAAACAATATTTGGACAGTGAGGGGCAGTAGGTTGATTGATTGTTTTACACCGCGCTCAAGATCATTTCACTTATATGGCGGCGTTGCCAGTTTTATTGTGAGAGGAAATCCACGACTTTCCGGTGGTAACTGGCAACCATCCCACATAGGTCGTTCAAGTGAAAACCCAGTCAGAAAAAGTTCCAATTTTTTTTTGAGTGGCATTCAAACCCGCGACCCATTGGTGGAGGGGCAGTAGGAGTACCTTTCCAAATCATACAGGAGATAGTATATATACGTTGTGGGGTGAATCACCAGAGAAGACAAACTGAATATCTTTAGAAGCTCTAAAACTAAGGGCTTCATCTCCGTAGGGAATAAGCCCAAATGAAGTCCATTTTCGTGCCTTCAGCTAACACCTGGAGAAACGATAGGTAAACTTCCGTTGGATCAGGCGGATTATATCCCTTGACAATAGTGATTAACTAAACCATAACTGCTTATAATGTGTGCAGGATTATCGGATCATCTAATTTATCTATAACTTTTTTTCAAACCAGGCTATACTATATATATTAAGGAATCCGTTATTAGGCTCAGTTAAAAACTGTCAAGTGAACAACCAACAATGCCTGATTATACATACCCATCAGCTGTTCGTGGATACCATGTTTACAAAATTTATTGGAAACCTTCTGAAGGGGAAATTTTAAAAGTGGAGAGAGATATTGGGAACCCATTTGACTTGTATGCCATCAGTATCCGTAGAAAAGGAATAACAATAGGACATGTACCAGCCGAGATTTCAAGGATCGCTTGGTTTTTTTATAAAGAATGGCGGAAAGATTCGATGTAGGATCACATCAGAACAACGACGACGTTCCAATATCGAAAAGGGTGGACTTGAAATACCGTGTGAATACATCTTTTCTGGGACATCAAAATACACCGGGAAGCTTGGCAAAATGTTGTTTAACGCTCAAGCGACCCATGATAGAAGACGAAAATGTTGAACTTTTTGTGATCTCTTCTCATATTTGTTTTCTTATAATTCGGCATGCACCATACGGTCATTCCTTTTGTTAAATAAAACGCATTAAACTGTTGTAATTTTAATTGTTCATGGCCGATAAAAAAATCTAAAACCATAATGATCATGGTGATATTAGCGAATAGTCCGGGTTTCTGATTCCAACATTGCTTTTTTTTTTGCACTGACGGTCGTATTTTGGGCCGTCAGTATAAAAAATAGTCATTTTGGAGTCAGACAAAGTCAATAGCAAATTAATTGATGATAGCAAGCTGTAATTATTCCATATAACAAATAATTTTAACATTGAATTCTGAAAGAGAAAAACAAAACCAACCTATCCGTTTGGCAATGTTAACTGTGATTTCAATTTACAGAGCGAACAGTAACCTTCAAGGTGAATGCATTGATCGATGTTGTGAAAGTAGGCCGGTTTGGCGCGTCTAAAAATGATAGCCGTGAAGTACTTTTATCGATGATCCACTAATTTTTATTAAAAAGGATTATGGTTTTTTACAGGCCTTTATACCGATAACAGATTAGGTAGGCTTACTTTATGATTCTACTGACCGAGATTATATTGACATCGGATGAACTACTAAATTTTTTCCACACGTTCTAGTCAAAGTCAAATATCTGTTTTACTTACTTTGCCGGCCAGCATATCAGACTGATAGCGGGGCGAGACCGGCTAACGACCAGAAGGCGAGTGTTTATGTAAGAAATTATGAGACTGTCAAGGCACCACGGGCGGCTTGTGTTAAGTACGCCGACTTTTCGGCCATTAGATGGAAAATCGGTGTAAACTTTCCAGACTGGCCGAATACTTAGAGGTGTTTCTAGGTTGTTTTTGTCTGGCCTGCACAAAGATTTCGGCCATTAGAATGGCCGAATCCTTAGAAGAAATACGGTATGGTATAAACCAATATGTTTTTAAAACACTCTTTAAGAATTAGTTGGATATAATATATGTATTTACACAATTTTGTAAAGATGAAAACAAATATTTATTTATATGGATTGTTATATTTCTAGGACGTACTGAAAACATTTGTTATTTTGGAGATTGTTGTGATATAACATGTTTTTATACTCCCAAAAATAAATTACACATTTTTTACCAGTTTTTAACTATTGTGTTTCTGTCAAGTTTGGGTTAATTTGTATTTTTGATGTAATAAAGGATTGTCTGATTCAACCTCTTTTCGCCGCCATATAAGTGAAATAATCTTGAGCGCGGCGTTAAACCCCAATCAATCAATCAATCAATCAAAAGTGGATGACTGTCCGAGAATGACAGCATCTTTGTGGTCACACCACAAACTCACTTTGATGCTGCCACTCACATTTGAAATGCTTGCGTCCCTTTTTTCAAGTTCATTCCCCCACACATCAACTAGTCTTGTCTTAACAGTCACTTGTGTAATCTGTAAATATTATAAAATGGTAAGAAACATTGCAAAATATAACATTGTTTCTATCAAAGTTTGATATAAAACGGTCATGAGCGAATATGCTTAAAAGAACTTAAACATAATTTGTTATGATAGTCTGTTTCTATGCAACTAAGAATTATACACAATTTAAGTTCGCTCCTCAGCCATTCTGGTTGGTTGATTGATAAAGACATTCTAATACCGGTTGGCAGCATGGTATATTTTTGATTTTCTCAATGCAGATGGCTCTTTCTTCCAGTCCAAAGGTGTTCGGTGTGAAGTCGAGCTTACTGACAACTTGCATTGTGGAGGCCCTGGTCTACTTCACATCCAAACAGGATGCTCCTCTCCTTCGAATCTACCTCCTCTCTTATATAACCCCAAACTACTTAACTTGTTGTCCAAACTATTGACCAATGAAATCAAGGCGCCATGAAGAAGTCACCCATGTGTGTCTAAGTTCCAGGACGTCACGCCCATCCAGAAACTTAATCTGTCAATCAAACTTGAAATCGATTCTAACATACTAAATAACTAATGGACGTTATTTAATCATAAACATTTAAGTTCAAATATTACACTCGTAACACACTTAAACACAAGGTCATTTGCTTGTCTTACTGAAAAGTATTACAAAAAGTGAATATTAACAAGTACGAACAGGAAAGAACTATGAAGAATACAGATTTTATAAAGTAGATGAAACATAGGTGCTAAGAGCTAGATGACAAACATGTTAAGTAAATATAGATTTTAATAACCACAAGTCAGTGTATCCAAATCGTCTCAATTGACGCGTTTGTCATACACTACCCAATAGTCTCTTCTTCACACGGCTAAAGACTGTGGCCGTGTATCTTTTCCTACAGATTTTTCTTTTGTTGGTAATGATGGCTCGTGGACCACTTGTCACTCACAATGTTTTCGCTGGAGTACAGCTGCCACCGTGAAGGTTTTGCCCCATTCTTGTAAGGGCTTTGAAGTTAATAGTTTGAGAGTTTTGATGGTTGAGTGTAAATCCTCTCACTTTACACACAGTTCAATAACCGTTATCATCCGGTCAAGCCAACTCATACGCATAATTTTTAGCCCCACTTGCCACAAATTTCACTATGTGATCCCTCCTAACTCATCTGTCGGTTCCCCAATTCTTCTAAGTGTACGTTGCCAAAATAAAGCACTTATCCCTCCTTTCTCGTTCAGGTTTCAAACACACTGTATAAAAAAAACTGCAGTGTAAACAATATATTAGTTTCACTGATGGTCATTGGTTTCAGTTATTTGAAGGTCTGAAGGATTGTCATTCGCCCCATATCAATAAGTGTGTTACTGTTTATTTTAAGCATAAAGGGTCTGCTCTCAAAGTATATGTCAATGGCATCGATATCAGTCGAATCAACATCAATTCCATAGAAGTGGATGTTTACAGCCTTGGATGCCACCATTAATTTCTCCATCCGTCCATCTATGTAGATTACCACGTTCCCATTGAAGGCGATGGTATACAACCGTGATACTTGGCGCATCGAACAAACGTCACATTTATGATGCTTAGAGGTTTCCTCAATCGAAAGTCGCACAGAGGACAAATTTTGAGCAATTTGAGGCTTTAATGAATTTGTGTACGTCTGTGATCTTCAGCAGCCTCTTTCACAGCCCCGATATCATCAATTGCATTTATTTTGGTGTTTTTGCTAGAAGTAAGATACTTCTTTGACAAATATTCTCTGGTGGTAAAGTTTTCAAAAGTGGATGACTGTCCAGGTGTAACCGGATTGGTTCATCAAGAAAACTCACTCGAATTTTGTAGAATATGTGAGTTCCTTTATTATAATGACGAGACGATGAAGCGCGCAGTACATCTCTGTAAGCATAAAACAAAGGGATTTGACACACAGCTGGCATCATAGGTCTGCTTTCTGCAGGAACTTATGGCTGTTGTGTTTATACCATTTACTTTGTCAACTTTAACAGTACTTTCACGGTTTGGAAATCATACGCCTTGGCTTATTCAAATAAACTAAAACTATATAATAAGTGAGAAAAAAATGGAGAAAAATGCTCAACATGGCACATATATATGAAGAAACAAAAAGACATGCAGATGCTAAAATGATAATAATCTATAAATGAAAAGAATTTAGAAAAGGGACTGAAGTAATATAGACAAGTAAGGGTCCTTTGTCTTTGTCACTCGTTTTGGCAGGAAACTTTATTAATACACTAAGTAGCCCAGAAGAAAATTATATGGAACTCCAAAACTATAATTTTCAGAACTCACATTTAACAGGATCACAACCTTGATAACTAGGTATAGCATGTAATCAGCTTTATAGTAAAATAAGAAACCACAAAGACAGCTTTATTTCCCTAGTTAGTCCACTCACTAAAAATCCACTCGCTCACTTGATAATTTGGCACTCTCCTACTGGTAATTTCCGGGACTTGTTAAGGCTTACTACCATAAAAGTCAGAGCCTACTACCATAAAAGTCAGAGCCTCTCTTGCTAATGGCAAAGAATCATTGTCCAGCTCTGTACCCATATCAATGTAGCCTTGATAGCACTTCCCATCCCATTCTACGTGCTGCCTTATTGCTACCTCATCCATCATGAGCGCAACAGGAAATGGTTGGCCCACAGTTTGTTCAAACTTTACCCGATTTTCCAATGCAAGCTGTATTGGAAAATCCCGGCTTATCGTCTATCTTCTCAGTAAATCTGATGTTCCTTTCCCACATGTTTCCAGAACTTAAATACTGTCACTATTTAACAAGTTGTGCTTTCGCAGATCAGAAATGACAGATTTCAATTCACCGTTTTTCTTTTCTTAATTGTCTCTTTGACTGTAAAAGAAGTTTGATCTTTTTCCTGAAGACACACTTTCGCTTTCCACAAGTTTTCTCTTTAAAACAGTTTTTTCTGGTGTATCTGTTTATTATTCTCAACACTTTGATTACAGGGGCTGCTACGACGTTTTTTGGGGGTTTCCCTTTTTTCTCTTTTGATTTTAAATAAGAGGGAAATGCACGGAAGATACTTGGAACTATGTCATCCTTCAGACGTACACAAGTCATGGATGTCCTATCGATGTCCTCTTCTCTAAAATGCTCTGAACAGAGTACTGCTGATTTTTAAGGAATACAATTTTCCCGTCTAATGGCTTGAACCCACTGTTGCCTCAAAATATTTTCTTTTGGCCTTTTTGGAAACTGGTCCACTGTGCGTTCGGGCATATACCCTCAGTATCTGCTGCCAACAGAGCTTCACAGGACAAAAGATCTGTCGAACGGCTGGAGAAGGTGAGTGAGATGGGCGAGAAATGCTCAGATTTGTGAGCATTGACTGGCATCTCGCCTCTTTTTACCACAAAATATTTGGCTGCCTGATTAGCTGACATCTCACCCTTCATTACAGAGTTGTAAGCATCTGCCATTGCAGTGCTATCACAATATAATTGTCCTTGCTCCTTGAACTTTCTTCTTGTAATGTCGCACCATCTGTAAAAGAAAGCAATCTTGGTTGAGATATTTTAATATAGGCCTACAACAGCACTGAATAGTCTTAACTAGGTGAAATAGGAGGTATTTAATGTCTGGATTACTCAAATCTTGTACAACCATGATAACACATTGAATATTTCCATACACAAAGTTACAGGTAATAATTCTAAAACGGTCTACTGTTTTAAAGTTCTAATGGGGGTATTATGCCCCACAGAAATTCATAACTCTCAGGTCTTTTAAAATAATTACAATTAAAAAAACACTTATTTTAAGACTTCCATGGAAAAATAAATATGTTTAGAACTCATCAAAGTGAAAAATATTTTTACTTACAAAATCAGAAATTTAAAAAAACATTTTGGTGGCCATTTTGTTTTTAATTAGGGATTCGCAAAAGGGCATAATTTTTTTAAAAATAGAAATGTAAAATTAACATTAATTTAACAAATGAACTATCCAAAACTTACCTTTTAGTGCTTCTCCACTAAGGTCTGATGGAATAGTTGAATTGAAACAGAAAACAGTGTATGAAAAATATAATTAAAATTTAGTGTGGACCGAAAACACTAAAACCTCATCACCTACTTCACCATGGTGCAGTACAGCATGTGCCTCTTTCAATGATCTGTTCGTATGAAAGATACATTTGATTAGCGCCAATCATACTTTCTGCAGAAGAGTAACACATTCTGATTGGATAACTGATCAGAGAAAACATATGCTATTTAATACACAGTGGGGCCTAATACCCCCTGGGGCTTATTACCCTCCATTACCCTACATATTTTCATATACTATTTTTGGAGATCATTTTAAAATTGCATGTCCTTTTAACCTCCAAAATAGTGATTTATACTCTTAACTTTTATTTCAGTCCTTTTAGGTTTGATTGTAATTTTGATGTTAATGGGCCTGTCTGATTAAAACTTCTGTTTGGACCATATAATTGAAATAATCTTGAGTGCGGCGTAAAACTCCAATCGATCAACCAAATCTCCTGTAGATGTACTGCTGTTTGATTGAACCTCATTTATCCTAAAAGTCACATTCTCTAGGAAAGTTATCGTATTCTCTTGAAATTTTGTCTTCATTGATGAATCTAGTGATATTGTTGAGTTCATTGGAATATTTTCGGATGATTGTGTAATGAGAATGGCAATATTCTCTTACACTCGGAGAGGCAGGTTTCCCGCGGAAAGTAAATATAAACGACGTTGGTTGACGTCACGCAGGTCATCAGAACTATTTTTAGACAAGAATTTCTGGAGAACGCTCTTTAGGAGAATGTTTTTCTCAAAGAGAAATCAAATTAAAGACTATAACACAGGGTTGAATGGATTTTAGATAAAACAAAGACCTCAAATAATAAGGGAAATCTTACAAAGATAACAGTGTAGTCAAATAATTAAGTAACGATAAATAAAGTAATAGTCGGAGTATACAGTAAACAACAAGCTAACCCGACAAGTTGAAAGCCATATTTATGTAATAATAGGACAAATAATAAAGGCGATATTTTTGGTGTTCAATATAATTTATAAACCATTACAATCGCGTTTGGAAGCAAAGCTGTATAAAATAAAATCCTTTCTCGGTCTAACTGAAACCGAAAAATTGGCAAGTACTGACATGAAAGAAATATGAAAGATACAGTTTAGATAATAAGATGAATTATAAAGACTATCGTTTTGGTGTTAAATATTATGTCCAAACAATCACAATATTTACACGTTTGGAATCATTTACAAAACTGTATACCATAAAATTATTTCTCGCCCCAACTGAACCAAAGCTAAAAGAATTGTTGAGTACTGACATAACAGAAATATGTCATAAAGGTATTTTAAAAAGAAATGTGTCACAAGTGCGAAGAACTAGACGAAAAATTGAGCGCGGCATAAAACACCAAACAATCAATCAATCTAAGTGTTTCAAAATTAATTATTTGAGAGTTTTGGTGGTTGAAAGTAAACCCCCTCACGTTCGATTACTGTTATCGTCCGGCTCACCCATCACAAATTTCGTTCTGTAATTCCCTCCCAACTCGTCTGTTAGTTCCCCAAGATTGTCTCCTAATTCTACGTCCACACCACCCAGTCTAGTCGTGTAAATCACCGAGTCAGTATCAAAATAAAGTACATTTTTCCCTAACTTTTCTAAAATTGAATACAGTTTTAACCGTGCCTGAGCAGTCGGGAATACAGCGACATAAATACTGCTGCTGGACACAGCCTTTGAAAAGTCTTCTTTAGTAAACCAGTCCAGTAAGATCAATTTGTCAAGTCAAGCAGTGTACGTCATGTACTGTCTTCGTCGGGTAGAACAATAAGTCATAGAAGTCGGCTAACTCATTAACATATGTGCTCTGTCTCAAATTATTTCGCTGTCCATGTTGGCCCCACAAACTGTTCAGCGCCAGTTTACTCACGCTTCGCAGTCCGGGGTTGTATGCGATTTTGTCTATTTCTAAACGTGTGCCCTCGTGTTTATTGTAGTCGTTGATGTATTTGGTCGTCGGGCGTTTTCACGTGAGAGGGATAGTCACTTGTATCCTGTTTTATTTTCAAAAACGTATCCAGGTAGCTTGTAAATAAGCCTGCTTCGCCCGTGTCCGGGTTGTACTGTAATGTCTTTTCAAAACCGTAAACTTCGAAGACTTTGTCAATAATATAATCTAAGTTAATAGCTTTCCATAGTACAAGGGTGACGTAGGTACCCACCCACGACCTCTGTTCATCTGTGTGGTCGCATTGTGCCTCTTGCGACTCACAGCAGATTCTGCAGAGTGGGAACATCAACTTGCCATTACATCTATATGGAAGTAACGGCGTGTAAAGTCTGCGAGGTGGTGTAACACGTACTTTTGCAAATCCGACGTATTCGGTTAAGGGCTTAAAAGTCGGAGGACACCACCGTGGGGAACCCTTCCTGGATTTTTTCATCCTTCTTTGCCTCTTAGTAAAGTATAGTTCCGTTTAACCATGGCCCGAAAAACTCTCTAGGGTTAAGTAGTTACTGAATGTCTTGTCTATTGGCAAAGTTCTTTAGTCGAACGTCTTCTTTTAATAAATTTTTGATCTGACACCGGTGAATGACTACAAATGTATACCCAAACCTCTTTATGAATGCTTGTCTACTATTCGTCCGGTCATTCTGGTCTGCCATTGTCAGCCCCGAGGTCATGCTGGGTGTCTCTGGCATATAACACTTGGTACAACCGTGCCAAATACACCCATGGAAATAATAGCATGTCCTGATACTGTTGTATAACCTTTTCCACACCATTGAGAGTGTGTCGAAATATCACGTTTTAGAAAAGCGGGCCTGAAAATTGAAAAATACGTGCTAGCTATGGTTAATTTAGTAAATGGATCGACACCTTGTGGTTGTTTGCCCTGGACAGGGCGCGCATGCCCACACCGAGTATAACCTTCAAACAACTTTGACGTAAGATATGAACAATAGTTACAATAGTCGTGCATTCCATTGGCAAAATCATACTACAATTGCAGCCTTTTGCTTCGTATGCCATTTTTGATCGCATGAAAAAGTTCTCTGTTCAAAAATTCACCTTCAAACATTTGGTTGACCCGGTAATAATGAGCGGTTGGTATGGGCCCACGTAATTTTGGTTAGCTTCTGTATTAAAAAAATGTGGGAAATAACCCTTGCAAAGAACTCTTTAGAAAGTTTCGACAATGCCATATGCATATGGTTCAGACTAT
The DNA here is from genome assembly GCA_963971465.1 of Lepidochitona cinerea. Classification (NCBI taxonomy): domain Eukaryota; kingdom Metazoa; phylum Mollusca; class Polyplacophora; order Chitonida; family Tonicellidae; genus Lepidochitona; species Lepidochitona cinerea. The sequence goes on from OZ020558.1 coordinate 18,171,240, forward strand.
CTATAACTCTGACGTTCACATCAGTCACGTGAAGGTACATGATCTTGCTGTTAAAGATAATTTCAGGCACTACGCCGTTTTTAGTGAGGTAATTTAGCAAGAACAAAGCTTATGAGCTATGACGATATGTCCCGAGTTAAAATCAGAAAGCCATGAACAAAAATCGTTTTCTGTGGTAAAACCATTAAATATTATTTTTCTTTCGTGTCCCTCAGGACAAGGAGACGTACAATCGTCTAGTTCTTCGCACTTGTCGCATACTTTATGCAGGATTCAATAATTATGAACATGTGTACCGGTTTCCTGCACTGTTTCAAAATCGAAAAATTCATTAGTTTGACACAAACTGAAGTAGAGATTGCGGGCTGTATGCAGCATAGATGGGACCCCATATAATATTTGTCGCACTGACTACAAAAGCTTTCACCGCAACGATGATCCTGTCTACCGCAACTTTTTGGAAGAAACCAGTGACATGTAGTGCATTTCCATGATTTGCTACATACATTCCCTTGGCCTTTACCGTTAAAGAAAGTAGTTCTTTTATGCTGTTCGAAACAGCGATCACTTTGACAGGTTTTGTGACAATCTTTGCATGTTTTCGGAATACCCGGTACACAGTTTAACGTTTGAAAGACTTGACATAGAGATGGGCATTTATGACGATCTAGACGAGGAAAAGGTTTAACACAATAAAGACAGTAATATTTGTCACCGTAAAAACTGCAAATATTTACAATCGCAGCAAAATGGTTGTTGTGAAAGTACAAATATATAATTTTGTCAATATTTACGTCAGCGAAAGAAGCGGGTAGTCTATGGTCGACTTGCGCTTTTACACACAAGTCGTGTGCCTCTATTGTTTGCAAGAGCCGATCACTTCTTATATATTGTGTATTGTGGGTCATTTTCAAGTTTTGCCATGCAACATGTTGTCGCCATTTCATATCTCCACAATACTACGTTTACTTATAACACATTGGACACTCTTCTTACTTTTCCTGTTAGATGGTTTCCCAGAAAAGTGGCCAATCTGATTTTCCACAAATTCAGCTAGCAGATCTACGTTTGGGATTAACCTGGGTGCTAAACATTTATAAGTTTACGAGACACTGGACATGCTGCTGAACATAATGTGATTCATTACAATGTTTCAAGTAGATTCTGACTTGACTTGCAGGTCTGTTACTTAACCCTTCTGTTGGAAACCTCCATCCAGTGCTCTCCAAATATATAGATGTCCTGTTTCCCTACATTTGCTGCCACAAAAATGTGTCCTTATGTAGTCCATGTTCCTAAGAGATTGTCCTTACTAGATGTATATGGAGTGTCAATCTTACTAGGTGTCAATCGTTCTTCATTTTGTCTCTTGTGTTCCACAATGGCAGTTCTCAGTTTTCTGTGATTATTTTCAGTCCCACATATAGCATATGATAAGGCAGTTGCCATCTCCAACTATTGACTTAGTCTTACATGGTTTTTTTGTTTTGTTTGGAAAGCAATATTTTGGTGTAAACCATTCATATTTATGTCACAGCAAATTCGAAAGAACCTATTTCATGAATTTGCCTGACCATATATAAATACGTAAATAGATTTCACCTGCTACTTGCTCCAGGTGACACGCAAAAAAAGCACTTTTGTGTGAGTAAGTGACTTGTTGAATAAGTGGCTGTTTCGGTCTCTTAAATGGGATTTCAGTACCGTCTATAATTGTGCATGTAGTAGTTAACTTGGAGTAATAACCTACAAGTTCCCTAGACGGCCACCAATTCATATCCTAAAAGTGAAAGTAAAGAAAATTGACCCCAAACTGAAAAGAAATAAGTAGTATGAAGTCCTTGGGCTATGTTGGCTCGTTCAGATTTTTCAGTTGATTAGTAAAAAAAGTTCCAACAGCGGCCAGTTGTGGCGCACAGGTTTTAACGACCATTTGGTGTGTGCCCACACTCTTAGACAGGTTTCTTAATGTAAATAGGACTGGCAGAACCAGCCTCTTTCAATCTGGCCTAATTTGGCGGTGAATAGTTGTAAAATTTCAACAAGTGAAAGGTTTTAACAATCTGTACGCAAGACATTTTAAAACTGGTCTGTAAGGCATGGTCTTCTGTGTGACATTCAGAGATCGTAATAGTTCTTTACTGTCTGTATGGCTTATTTGTGTCTCTGCTCAGTACTTTTGAAGTGTTCAACAGAGCAGGAGCGGTAGAAAGATCCATACTCTTTTCAAAGTATTCTGATTTCAGAGAATCCTTATGTTTTTTTTCAGTTTCATATCACTCAGATTCAGTTTCTGGACAAATCTGAGCCCAAGCATCTTCCAGAACACCCTCCATTTCCAACACTTCCTGTGCATCTTCAATTGCTGGGTCTGTTCTTGACCTTTTCCTGATATATCCATTTTGAAATTCAAAACATCAAATCAATGGAGTTGTCTGAATTTTAAGAAATTCGTCTAGGTACATTGTAAAAATCAAAGTGCTTTAATGGAGTGTAGATTTTCCATGTATGCAAGGTCTCTGTCAGACAAATAAAATCTGCTTGAAGCGTCCTATCATCTCTTTTCAAATCTTTATAACGTGAATAATTCTTACAAATGAATCCATGGTTTGATTTGATACCTTTTAAGAATGATGGCATATCTGAAGGACTTTCTGGGACATACTTATTAAAAAAAAGTGATTCATTGCAATGTTTCAAGTAGATTCCCGTTTGACTTACAGGTCTGTTACCTGACTCTTCAGTTGGAAACCTCATCCAGCTCTCTCCAAATATATAGATGTCATGTTTCAGTAGATTTGCTGCCACAAACATTTATCCTTCTGTAGCTCATTTTTGAAGATCTGATCTAGTCATGAACAGATGCATATGGTTACTTAAGACAAGTTGTCAATCATTCTGTCTTGTGTGTTGCACAATGGCAGTTCTCTGTTCCTGATACTGCCTTGTAGAAACAGTTGCCATCTCCAACTGTTGATTTTGTCTGACATCGTTATCCTGAGCTTTTGTCGCAAACAATATCATTTTGCTCTGACCAATTATTTTGCATTCTTAAAATTCTACATATTTAAAATAAGGCATTCATTGTTAGAATATTCTGTACTTTGAGATATTAAATGCCTTGAATTACCCAGATTCATGGATTGTGTAAACTTCATCAATACTTACAGCTTTGATAAGAATGGATGTGTCATCGGAAATCTGACAGCCAGTTTTTGGACTTCCGGAATATGAATCAAATACAAGCCCATGTTGATTAATCACTGCAAATGTGTTTTGTGCAAAAGTAACAAAGCAACAATTAAAATCAGACAAAGCCTCAGAAAGAGCTATTTCCAATGACATTAGGATATTGTCCAAACGTTCTTTGTCTGTAAAGGGTTGACCGATTTAACCCTGGATGAAAGGTAGTAGGTTGATTTTCAGCCAAAACTGTACAAGTAACAAATATAATTCTTTGCTATATTTTCTGTTTGACCGATGGTTTCAAGTGGATGTAAACAGGTCCTGCATTTGTAAGCCGGTTTTGTCAAACATTTTTTATTAACGATAAGCCTACGTATTTATATGGACTTCTGTGTGTAGCACAAGTTTGACTGCACATTTCTCCCAACACAAAGTAAAACAACTATCAGGGTTTAAAATAACAAAATACTAAGCACGGCAAAGTGTGTTTAACGGGGACATTGGTAACTGTAGTATTTATTAACATGTGTGATTGTATTTTAAAACTCCACAAAATGTAAGGGTTATAAGGTAACTGCAATACTTAAAGGAGGAGAAAACAAAAAAACAACATGCAATCGTATCGAACGGGCTCCCATAAACCATCATATTCATGTGTGTGAGTCTTGCACGTGGTTTACGGTATGAAAATGAATCTACCCGACAAGCTCGTGCTCGATCGTCAGTGGAGCGCGCCATTGACGGTTTGAAATTGACCGGAAAAAGTATTAGTAGATTACTTCCCTTGCGAGCTTATCATATCTTGTATGGTTATAACCTGCATAGTCAGCGGTAAGACTACCTTTTTTTAAAATTCTACAACGATCCCCACAAGTCGCGTAGACAACATAGCAGCCTGTCACGTCTTCCCAAAAGGTTGATTTACTAGCCAGTGTACATTTCAGAGCTGTTAGAGTGTTTATTTTCTCTTATTAGCGCGTCGAAATGATCAAAATTAACCTAGGTTTAAATGGGAGACTTTCAGAGTTGACCAATTTCTCTTACGCTAGTGAGTGACAGGTGGCCAGGCGTATGCTGATTGGCCGGTCGAGACACACAGCTAAGCTCTGCCGTGAAGATGGCTGCCGAGTCAGTTTAGACGTTCTCTGATAACGATTGTTAACTTTCTTATAGCACAGTTGAGCGAGGAAAAATCGTAGAAATATGGTTTTGGTACCGTTAGAAAGGAAAATGTGTCGCGCCTGTACTGTATTTACATAGTTTTTTCCTTTTCTTCTCCTTTAATACTCAACATAATTCAAGGTAGTTCCATGCATGAGCTTCTCACTGCCTGAAAATGCCTATTGTCACAGTAGCTGTCTGGTCTCTTAAGCCTAGCGCAGACGAGAGGCGCCGGCTGAGCTACAAGGCACGCGCGGCCAAGGGAGCAGGTACAGATTTCAGCGCAGACGATGAGCTCTCGGCTGAGGCCAGTTCCTTGTCACCCAAGTTCACTGACCTACACAAGTGTCACTACCCGTGTTACGTAATATTCTAAGTGGTCACATGATTTAATAGGCACACGCGATTGGACTATTCCTCCTCTCAGCTCAGCCGGCAGCTTACGTTATGCGCACACGGTGAGATTCTTGCCACGAGAGGCAGAAAATATCAAACATGCTAAATACTTTCCTCACCGCCTCGAGAGGCGAAAATCTCGCCAAAATTTACGCGCACACGGGGGAAACAGCTTAGCTCTCAGCCACGCGTAGCCGGCAGCTCAGCCGGCGCCTCTCGTGTGCGCTAGGCTTTACAGTCTTCGACCTGATAAGAAATGACAAAATGACAGCCTCCTTAGAGTCCGGCAAAAAAGCCGTAGCGGAAGAGTCCCAAGCGAGTCCTTTACCTCATGGCTCATAAAGTTTTTAACGTTAAAAATTATATGCCATATTTACGAGAGAAAAAAAATATTTACGGCTTACTTCAAACAAGAGCAAGTAACTATAATACATTTTAAGTTCAGGCTTTAATTAATAAACTCCTACACATTGGAAACATAGCCCATATATAATACATGTGTAAACGCGGCCGTTTTCGAGAGACAATTGTATGATGGTCCTTATCTCTTGACGTTCGCGGATCCTGGTATTGACTCCCCGTCTATAACAACTGACACACTTTCAGAAATCTTGCAGTTTTATTATTCTTAACTAACCACAAATTGGTACAGAAGCTACTAAAGAAACCTTGAAAGAAAGACTGTGACAGAAAAACCAGGGAAGAGCACTGAATACTATTAGCTGAGCTTATCTACATTATAGGTTCAAGATATCCGTTCACGATAAAAACTACGCTACTGGTATTCCTTGGGTGTTTTGCCAACCCAAGGAAAGCTCTGGGCAGTCCTTAGTAGCAGCTTACATGACTGACTACTGTGTTGCCCTGACCAATTCCTTATATAGTGGGAACACCCACTTTCCAGGAAGTTCTGACTGGGTATGATGCATTTCCTGCTGGACAGTTTATTGGCGTTTCTTATCAAAATGACCCACACTCATTTTGCAAAATAGTATACTAATTTCACTGTCCAGTCTTGCTTATAGAGGCAATCCCTAGGTCATTTGGGTGCAAACAGATGACATTATCAGATAACAAGGGTGAGGACATACAGGGTTGGGTACATCCTATTCCCTGCCCACAGCTAACACTCCCAGTGAATCACAATAAGATAATCTTAAACATATATTGGTCAAGAATAACAAGTGCATACAATGAACATCAAAAATAATGCTAAGTTGTTTCCTATAATCATTTATAATTAAACAATTGGAAAATAAGAAACTTTTGAAGTGTTCAACAAAGCAGGAGCAGTAGAAAGATCCATACTCTTTTCAAACTATTCTTCTGATTTCAGAGAATCCTTACGTTTTTGTTCAGTTTCATATCGCTCAGATTCAGTTTCTGGACATATCTGTGCCCAAGCATCTTCCAAAACACCCTCCATTTCCAACACTTCCTGTGCATCTTCAATTGCTGGGTCTGTTCTTGACCTTTTCCTGATATATCCATTTTGAAGTTGCCTTTCTCCCTGATCTGGACATTTTGGAATTCAAAACATCAAATCAATGGTGTTGTCTGGTGAATTTTAAGAAATTCTTCTAGGTACATTGTAAAAATGAAAGTGCTTTAATGGAGTGTAGATTTTCCATGTATGCAATGTCTCTGTCAGACAAATAAAATCTGCTTGAAGCATCCTATCATCTCTTTTCAAATCTTTATAACGTTTCAAGTCCAAGAATAATTCTTACAAATGAATCCATGGTTTGATTTGATACCTCTTAAGAATGATGGCATATCTGAAGGACTTTCTGGATTCATTGCAATGTTTCAAGTAGATTCCTGTTTGACTTACAGGTCTGTTACCTGACTCTTCAGTTGGAAACCTCATCCAGCTCTCTCCAAATATATAGATGTCATGTTTCAGTAGATTTGCTACCACAAACATTTCTCCTTCTGTAGCTCATTTTTGAAGATCAGATACAGTCCTGAACAGATGCATATGGAGACTTTAGGTGTCAATCTTTCTTCATTCTGTCTCGTGTGTTCCACAATGGCAGTTCTCGGTTCCTGATACTGCCCTGTAGAAACAGTTGCCATCACCAACTGTTGACTTTGCCTGACATGGTTATCCTGAGCTTTTGTCGCAAACAATATAATTTTGCTCTGACAAAATTATTACTTACTGTATTCCTTTAGGTTTGAAATAACCAGTGCTACAGCTCGGTTTAACAAAAGGTGGCGCCTCTGGTGTATCGGATGTGGTAGCTACGATCGGGGTTAAGGTTTCGGGCTCATTTTCTACGAGAGGAGTTTTGATTCGATGCTTATTTCTGCTTAAGCTGAGTCTATTTCTTCGCTTCAAATCTCTGAAACGGAAAGTAAAATAACTATCAAGACTACTTCCGTAGGAGTGAAAGACTGTTATAAATGTTGTTTTTTAATAAAAAAGATATCCTCTATAAAATCAGAACCCACCGTTTTTTAGTGAGACTCCATTCAAGCTCACTAGGGGGTTGTGGTGGGGGCGGTTCTTTCCGGGAAGGCTGTGATGGGGGCGGTTCTTTCTGGGGACAGGCTGTAGCTACGCGGGATGTATCTACAACCGGACCTCCTTGAAATGTTTTTTTCCATAGAGCCGTCCAACTCGAAACAAATTCATCCCCGAAACTAGCGATAGAAAATGATGTAAATCCTTTTAATTTAAAAAAAAAATAATAATAACTTTTAAGTAAAAAAAATAGTTTTAGTTTTTTTCCTTTAAAAAATACTAACTTGTTTTCACAATGCAGAAATTGACAAGATATAGGTGATATTTTAGTGTATGCTTTTATATTTTGAATAGAGACTTACTCTGAAAAACCAGGACGTTGTTCCAATTCGTTATTCGGTATTGTGTCTAGGGCTTTTAAGAAAGCATCTTCTCTTTCACTCGAAACGATTTCCTTGTCGACTGTTTTGTTGGGTGATACGTCGGAATTTGAAGACGTGGCCTCTTTCCGAAATGCATTACTCCATTGTAATGTCCAATCGTTGATATATTCTTCTCCAAATCTAATGAGAGATAGTGTTGTGTTTTTTTTCATTTACAGAATTAAAATTGACCTTTTGGTTAAAAAACTTGCACACTTAAAGTCACACTCGCCGTAAAAAATAAATGCATGCAAACGTTTACACTCCGCTAAAAAAGAAGTTAAGAACTGTCCTATTTTTGTTGTTGTCTAATTTAAATTTTTTTTTATATTTTCTTTTTTTTAATCATCTTATATTTAAAGCGGCATGAGCTGCCGAAATGTTGATATTTTGACGTTAAAACAGAATGTTTAAATTATAGGCTATTTTTCTCAAGACATATAATTCAGAAGCTATATAGTGCTTCTAGTCTCGAAAATGTACGATAAAGTATTGTTTTGAACTAACTTTGGGCTTAGAAATGAATGAATGGTCGTTATTTACATTTTTGTTTACTTTTCGAACATGTTTTCGGTTCGTATGGGCCACATACTGTATAGATTTTACTCATTTCAATGCTAATCATTTAGTTTTTAAGATGGCCTTCAAAGCGTCTTACCGTCGCAACGATCAGAAATAATAAAAAAAGTTTTAATTTTGGCAGCTCATGCCAAATGAAAATGTGACTTTATTAGGTATACGAGATATCGAGAAAATCACACGCATTAACGACATAGAATATTGTCATTGTCTGTTCCTGATAAATCGCTTTGGGAAGATGGTGGTCTGGAAGTGGTCACAGATCGCTCCACTTCAGAGAAAGTCACAGGTGTTTTAATTGAAGAATTATAAACTGGAGCCGATTCGAGCCATTTATAGGTTGTCTCAAAATCATTAGAATAAGGACTTGGCGTTTCAGGCGTGCTTCCGGAGGAATATGAATTGCTGGACATGCTCAGTTTTTTCTCGAATCTTTTATGAGTAAGTTACACGAAGTTGCTCCTTATAATAATGTAGTAGTAATGCCAAAACTGTTCCGTATCCTATAGAAAATACATATGTTAAGACTTGCCTGCACCCTCATCCCCCCCCCCTCATCTAGGAGTCCTATGTCTACCAATAGTGTTTTGTACACGTGGGTTTTAACATTGATGAAGTCACTAGTTTTGAGGTAACATTCTCTCCAGGAACGGTCTTCGTACTGCTGTAGGTACATGGGATGTACATACACTTGATGATTCGTAGCACAAATTATCTTTATCACTCGGTCTTCATCTTAACATTTGACAGCTTTGCGGAACTCCCTGTCAAATTTTGCTAATACATACATTTCCTATCATCGAGAATCTGTCACCTCGGTCAACAAATGTTTTATGTACATACCTTGTACAGTCTCTTTTAAGAAAGTCGATCTTTTACAAGATACAATAACTGTTTCACTATTCAACACTCTTCTCCTCTTACTATTATTTCCAGATTTAGACTCCACTACAGGAACATAATTTTTCTGTAGCAGGAGAGAGCGTTTCAGTGAAAACGTGGTCGCTTTCCATATATTCTCTCAGAAGGATGTCTATGACGACGGGCTTAAACTTTTGCCAACCTTCTTTGCTCGATGCTACTCCGTTTTTAGTGGGAAAGGGTTTGTTGTTGAAATCTTTCTCCCATCTTCTAACATGGACAAACCACAGGCCTTTAAAATTCGCCATAGGTCAGATACACCTCTTCGCCCAAGTGGATGGCTTCAGGAGTTTTCTTACCCAGGTGGATAAGTTCATCGATGGTAGATATGTAAAACACCAGCTTCTCCCCGGCTCTTTGCGGCAGAGTGACTTTTTTTCTCTTCTTGGCCTCTACATAATTCTATGAATAATGCTTGACCCTCTAAGAAGGCATAGGCTACAATATCGGCGAGAATTGGGAACTTCATGGTGTCTTTCGAGAAAAGATTGTCACTGACTTAAGCTATATGATATGTATGCTGACTGAATGAAGACTCGTTTTTCCTTTGGTTTTATAAAGCCTAAAACCTGAGCGAGTCAGTAGTAGACTTGGAATAGTAAATAACTTAATTTGTTTCAAAGATGAACAAGTGAGCCATTATGTTGAAATTGAAAAACAAAAGTTATTTACCATCATTTTGACATATTAGAATTATGCATTGAATATTCTCAGCAAAACTTTTGATCCACTGAATAGCTTAGCATAATGCAATAGCATATTGTCGTATACATTATAAATACAAACAAAGACAACAGAATATTAATGGCTTTTTACAAAAAAAATTTACGTACAATAAAACGTAATAAACGGCGTAAGAAAGACAATTATTTGTCTTATGAGTTGACTGTCATCTAGGAGTCCTTCGTCTGCCAATAGTGTTTGTACACATGGGTTTTAACATTATCGATAAAATCAATAGTTTCGCGGGAACATTCTCTCCAGAAACTGTCTTCGTATTGCAGTAGGTACACCTGATGATTGGTAGCACAAATTGTCTTTAAATCATCTAGCACTTGGTCGTCTTCTTAACATTTGACAGCTTTACGGAACTGCCTGTCGTCAAACTCTGCCAATATATACACTTCCTATCGTCGAGATTCTCTCACCTCGGTCAACAAATGTTTCATGTACATATCTTGTACAGTCTATTTTAAGAAAGTCGATCTTTTACAAGATGCTATACCGGTTTCACTACTCAACACTCTTCTCCTCTTACTACTATTTCCAGATTTTGACACCCCTACTGGAACATAATTTTTCTGTATCAGGAGAGAATAGTGTTTCAATGAAAACGTGGTCGCTTTCCATATATTCTCTCAGAAGGATGTTTATGTCTATGACAACGTTCTTAAACTTTTGCCAACCTTCTTTGCTGAGCGCTACTCCGTTTTTAGTGGGAAAGGGTTTGTTGTTGATATCTTTCTCCCATCTAACATGGACAAACCAGAGGCCTTTAAACTCGCCATAGGTTAGATATACTTCTTCGCCCAAGTGGATGGCTTCAGGTGTTTTCTTACCCAGGTGGATTAGTTCATCGATAGTAGAGATGTAAAATACAAGTTTCTCCAAGGCTCTTTGCGGCAGTGCAACTTTCTATTTAAGTGAAAGAATTATGAAATATTTATTTACCTATCAATAGACAACCATCATAGTTGGATCCCACAGCAAATACGTCATCATTTTGAGTGATGACAAAAGCATTTGGACCAATCTCCCTTGAGTCCTTCCAACACAAGCACACACAATATTATAAAGAAATTTAGGAGCTATAAAGAAAACACAAACAAGCGAAGAAATAATTAAAAGGAAGAGAGAAAAAAAATAGATTATTAATAAATGCAAAATGTAATAAGTAAAACAGAAATTATAAAAAAAAAATTTATAGATATATATATATCCATCACAACTAGGATATACATGTATATACTCAAACATCACGACTATAGGATATATACTCAGATATAACCAGGATCTACATGTATACTCAAACATCATGCGCTAGTTCCATGCTAGATTGGTGTTACAAAATACTGAGGGTAGGATCTAAATCACATTTCAATAGAAATCCTTTAAGGAGTTGATGAATGTCAGGACCTTACTAGGTATTCCATGCTTGCTCTTTGATTTACTTCCAGTAGATGGATTAAGATTTACTAAGCATCTGCAAAAAAAATAAAATAAAACAATAAGATTTATTTAATTGGAGTTTTACACCGTACTCAAGATTATTTCACTTATATGACGGCGGTGCCGGGATTATTGCGAGAGGAACCCGGGAACTGAGTTCTCTGTAAACCCGCGACCATCCGTAGGTTCCTGGCGACCTCTCCACATTCAGCCACAAAGTCAAGGACTTGAACCAACACTCAGTCAGTTCTTGAGGTTTCCCCCCATAACTAATTATCCTGGCACCATCATCATATATGGGTGAAATAATCTTAAGCATCATGATGAAAGCCCCAAACAAACAAATAATAAGAATGAATTCGCGTATGAAAGCAAAAACCAATGTGCAAACAAAATATGAAGTGAATCTATGTTATTTAAATCAACCATAAGATAATGCGTTATACCCATCCTCGAGGGTGTTTCAATATAATGATGTCTGCAACATGAAAAGAGTTCCATACAGCTGACCAGTGGTCTACCTTGAGCGGCTTTTGAAGCATATACACTACAGCTTTGAAAAGTTACAAGCGAAACATGGAGGAAAATGTCATGAAAAAGACTGAATACGGGGTTTTGACAGTAAATTATGCCCCTTGAATCTTTGTGTAGTATTTACTACAATAAACACCATAGTTGGTTGTCTAAAAGAGACTAGATTGAAATCGGTTTACAAGTTTATTTTCTACGTGATCTTCGTGTTTCGTCTATTTTAGACTATGAATTCAGTATTAGGCTGTACAGTAGTGCATGTTAAATTCATATCTCCTTTATCTGTATATGGATACTGATGAAACTTTACAGACACCTTTGTGTATATCGTACCTACTACGTACTAAAATGTGGTTGTTATTGATTGACTGGTTGCAAAGTTATTAGTGATTCGTTGTAGACCAAATGTTGTCCTATACTACTATAGGTGTACTTTGACAGGGATAACCCTCCAGCAAACTATATACAGTTTTTTAAGAAATTAATGATAAATTTGAATAGACCGTATGCGAGTTACCTAGAGAGGTTTTAATATCTATTCAATTGCATAACTGGTTAAGGCCCGGCTTCCCGTATAGCCCCATGTTACGAAAAAAAAAAATATACGGCTTACTTCAAACAAGAGTCCCTCTGCCTTCCTTCATCCAGTTCAATTTTTTCTGCCGAGGCTCGAGCAATTCTTCTCGCCATGGACATGATCGCTACACATGACTTGGACAAGTCCGTCATCTGTAGCGATTCTTTGTCGAGCCTCTTGGCTATTGAACACAGGAAATTTAAAAAACCCCTAATTCGTAACATTCTAAACGTACATGATTTGTTAACATCTGCGGGTAAGGAAGTTGTGTTCTGCTGGGTGCCCAGTCATTGTGGCATCTATGGTAACACAGTCGCGGACAGTGAAGCCAAATCTGCTTTGACCAAACCAGTATCTTCGGTCGAAGTACCATATTCTGACTTCAGACCGAAGATAGTCAAATACATCAAACAGATTTGGCAAACTTCGTGGGATGAAGAGAAACGACAAAATAATAAACTGGCTCAAATCCAGGCAGAGATCGGTCTTGCCACTTTTCCTTCTTCTCTTTCTAGGAAAGAAAAGGTGGTTTTATCCAGATGTCGAATTGGCCATTCTTTTTTATCACACCGACATGTACTCACGGGGGATCCCCATCCGTGGTGCATCCCTTGTGATGGCCAATTCGACATCAAACATGTTTTTTTAGAGTGTGTGGAGTTTGCCATGGTGAGAAATCGCCTGTTCAAGGCAAACTCCATGAATGAGCTTTTCACCAAGGTGAAAAGCCCTATTATTATAAAATTTTTAAAACAGATTGGTTTATACCATAAAATTTGAATTTTTATTGTAATATACATATTTTCATATACTATTTTTGGAGATCATTTTAAAATTGCATGTCCTTTTAACCTCCAAAATAGTGATTTACACTCTTTTTAACATATTTCATAAATTTATTTCCGTCCTTTTTATTTTATTGTAATTTTGATGTAAATGGGCCTGTCTGATTAAAACTTCTTTTCGCCGCCATATAAGTGAAATAATCTTGAGTGCGGCGTAAAACTCCAATCAATCAAACAAGAGCAATTAACTATATTAATTAAAGCCTGAACTTAAAATGTATTAAACTCCTACACATTGGAAACATAGCCCATATATAATACATGTGTAAACGCGGCCGTTTTCGAGAGACAATTGTATGATGGTCCTTATCTCTTGACGTTCGCGGATCCTGGTATTGACTCCCCGTCTATAACAACTGACACACTTTCAGAAATCTTGCAGTTTTATTATTCTTAACTAACCACAAATTGGTACAGAAGCTACTAAAGAAACCTTGAAAGAAAGACCGTGACAGAAAAACCAGGGAAGAGCACTGAATACTATTAGCTGAGCGTATCTACATTATAGGTTCAAGATATCCGTTCACGATAAAAACTACGCTACTGGTATTCCTTGGGTGTTTCGCCGACCCAAGGAAAGCTCTGGGCAGTCCTTAGTAGCAGCTTACATGACTGACTACTGTGTTGCCCTGACCAATTCCTTATATAGTGGGAACGCCCACTTTCCAGGAAGTTCTGACTGGGTATGATGCATTTCCTGCTGGACAGTTTATTGGCGTTTCTTATCAAAATGACCCACACTCATTTTGCAAAATAGTATACTAATTTCACTGTCCAGTCTTGCTTATAGAGGCAATCCCTAGGTCACTTGGGTGAAAACAGATGACAGTATCAGATAACAAGGGTGAGGACATACAGGGTTGGGTACATCCTATTCCCTGCCCACAGCTAACACTCCCAGTGAATCACAATAAGATAATCTTAAACATATATTGGTCAAGAATAACAAGTGCATACAATGAACATAAAAAATAATGCTAAGTTGTTTCCTATAATCATTTATAATTAAACAATTGGAAAATAAGAAACTTTTGAAGTGTTCAACAAAGCAGGAGCAGTAGAAAGATCCATACTCTTTTCAAACTATTCTTCTGATTTCAGAGAATCCTAACGTTTTTGTTCAGTTTCATATCGCTCAGATTCAGTTTCTGGACATATCTGTGCCCAAGCATCTTCCAAAACACCCTCCATTTCCAACACTTCCTGTGCATCTTCAATTGCTGGGTCTGTTCTTGACCTTTTCCTGATATATCCATTTTGAAGTTGCCTTTCTCCCTGATCTGGACATTTTGGAATTCAAAACATCAAATCAATGGTGTTGTCTGGTAAATTTTAAGAAATTCTTCTAGGTACATTGTAAAAATCAAAGTGCTTTAATGGACAGAGTGTAGATTTTCCATGTATGCAAATAAAATCTGTTTGAAGCGTCTTATCATGTCTTTTCAAATCTTAATAACGTTTCAAGTCCAAGAATAATTCTCACAAATGAATCCATGGTTTGATTTGATACCTCTTAAGAATGATGGCATATCTGAAGGACTTTCCGGATTCATTGCAATGTTTCAAGTAGATTCCTGTTTGACTTACAGGTCTGTTACCTGACTCCTCATCCAGCTCTCTCCAAATATATAGATGTCATGTTTCAGTAGGTTTGCTGCCACAAAAATTTATCCTTCTGTATGTAGCTTATTTTTGTAGATCTGATATAGTCCTGAACAGATGCATATGGAGACTTAATACAAGGTGTCAATCTTTCTTCATTCTGTCTCGTGTGTTCCACAATGGCAGTTCTCGGTTCCTGATACTGCCCTGTAGAAACAGTTGCCGTCTCCAACTGTTGACTTTGCGACAAAAGCTCAGGATATCAGACAAACAATATAATTTTGCTCTGACCATTTATTTTGCATTCTTTAAATACTACATATTTAAAATAAGGCATTCATTGTCAGAATATTCTGTATTAAATGCCTTGAATTACAAATTGTATAAACTTCATCAATACTTACAGCTTTGATAAGAATTGATGTGTCATCGGAAATTTGACAGCCAGTTGTTGAACTTCTGGAACATGAATCAAATACAAGCCCAAGTTGATTAATCACTGCAAATGTGTTTTGTGCAAAAGCAACAATTAAAATCAGACAGAGCCTCAGAGAGAGCTTTTTTCCAATGACATTAGGATATTGTCCAAACGTTTTTTGTCTAAGGGTTGACCGATTTAGCCCTGGATGAAAGGTAGTCGGTTGATTTTCAGCCAAAACTGTACAATTACCGAATAATTCGTGGTAAATCTTTGCTATATTGTTTTTAGTTCGGCCGATGGTTTCAAGTGGATGTTAACAGGTCCTGCATTTGTATGCCGGTTTTGTCAAACATTTTTTATAAAGCCTACGTGTTTATATGTGCTTCTGTGTGTACATTTCTCCCAACACAAAGAAAAACAATTATCAGGGTTTAAAATAACAAAATACTAAGCATGACAAAGTGTGTTTAACAGGGACATTGGGAACTGTAGTATTTATCTGTAGTGGCCGGCATGGTAACCACTGAAGTTTACGCATCTATCCACGTCCGCAAGCAATGCAAAGAGGAAAGAGAAAGCCCATATGTTTCTAACAACAGCAGCCCTTTATTCCGAGGCTCCGTTAAACTACAACATACAATATACAAAAGGGCTAATTAGCATGATGGTATAATATTACGGCTGTTTATATAAGTAAAAATATGTACACGCAAATAGACGCAAAAATAGAAGCAACATACACGCACAACTCGCAAACATCACATCGACAAACTATAGAATTCAAACATCACAACCCTAAATATTTACATGCAAACAATGTTTTTGGTTAGTCTTTCGGTTAAATGATTAGGATTTAGAGGCAACTTTAAATACAACATAACTCATTTATACAAAGTATACGAACCACAATGGGTCGCCAAAAGCATGTACACATGTGGCCGTCTCGCCCAAGACTGATCAACTGCACGGGCTCACAGAGCGCCCTCATGTAGGAGCACAACCAGAAAATCAGGGGGAGATAAATGGAGCGGTACATTTACATTATCAAACTGTAAGGGTTATCCAGCTTTTCGAGGACGGCGTATAGTTCAAGTCGTGCATGGGCAGTTGTAAAAGCTGCTAGCCACAAATTGGAAGAATATCCCGTCGGAGCAATCTTTTTTTAGCCTTCAAATCCAACAATACAATCTCTTCATTTACATCGTGAAAATCCGTTACCTCTTTCGTCGCATCATTTAATATTTCGTAAAACTGGTCTTCCTCCGTAACAAACGTAGTCTGCGATAATCCGTTTCTTTGTACGAATTTCCCCAAAGCGTGTTAAGACACATCTTAGCGACAGACCTTAAGCTGGGGTTCTTTACGATTTTATCCTGATCTAAAAGAATTCCTTCGTGTTCTTGATACGTTTTGGATGTACTGAACGTATCCAATCAGGCCACCCAGAGGCTTGCTGTTTGATTTTCAGGAAAGTGTTTATATACTTAGTAAACAAGCCTGTGTTTTCGTCCACGCCGTTAAACTTGGTTGTCGTTGGAAAATGATATACCTCGTAGATCTTTAGTATTCTATAGCCTTTCTCCAAACTCTTTAAAATTGCAAATGACACCCAAGTACCGATTAATGCCTGTTGTTCATCGTCATGATTACACGTTGTTAGGAGATTATCGCAACAGGTACTACATAGAGGAAACATTAGTCGGTCATTACTGCGGTATGGCAGAACTGGGAGATAGAGATTTTTAGGAGGGAGTATTTTGCATTTACCGAATCCTACATAGTTCCGGATGTCTTGGAAATCCTTAGTTATTACCTCGGGGTACTTTAAAGGGAATTCCTTTGTTTTCAAAACGGAAGGATAGAGAGATGTAAAATCTAAATACTGTACACTCGTGTTCTCATCCGCTTCGTAATACAACTTTGTACAGCATGTTCTCCCTCCAAAAACAGCGTCCCTCGGATCCAGTCTATCTTGGAAGTCCAACGTTTGAACAAACTTCTCCAGTTTTGTGTTATCTACTATTCGTTTTCTAAAATCGTGTTCCCAAATATAAACAATATCTGTAACTTGTGGACGAAGGTTTGCCATTTTTTCCATGGTTTTCTTATAGACTTCAGACATTAGCGTACCTGTGCGAGGATGAATAACATATTGCTCATAGCAGTCTTTACATCCGTGTACCCAACAACTGAAAAATTCGTAGATTACATTTTTCGTTCGATCATCATTATTCAGGGCATGTTCGATGTCCAACGGCTTCATGCATTAACCATTCTAACCAGTGTATCGATATTCGTGAGAATTGATCTTTCTCCACTATCCCGTTGGACGGTACCTTTGCTATTGTGTTTTCTTTCAAAAAACGTAGTTTGTAAATAGCGAAACAGAGTGAGGCGACGGTAATATGCTGTAACGGATCGATTCAACCTGTTGACTCGTTAGTACCTTTGGTAATGTCTAAAATTAATTCTCTGAACTTCAAACAACATTTTCTTAATATTTCAACATCAGCAGTACAATATGCCAAGATTTCCTTCTGAAAGTCAAAAATATAGAGCCTTTGAACTTGCTCGGCGTGCCACTCAAAAAAGAATTTTTGGTCGACCGATGACATGTCATCAACGCCATAATATTCGATCCCAGGAATTTCTCCGCCATATTCTTGATTTGCCGCTGTGTTGAATAAATGAGGAAACCAACCCTTCTTCATAGATATATCAAAAGTTAGCTAGAAGAAAATAAGTGTCAAAATTCCCGCCATTGTGAGCTATCACTGTATAGCCTTTATGATTCTTATTAAAAAGCCATTTCCCAAATCTATACACCGTTGACGTTCCTTTAAATACCACAGTTCTCAACACGCATTTCTTACACGTAACATCATCTTCTTTAGATATACACATTACAAACTTTGTTAGCTACGCAAAAATTTGGATTGTGCTCACCCGTTTCCTGATTAGTTTCAAAATCGAAAAAAATATAAAGATCTGATTTTTCTTTATTACTGCCCGGCTCTATGTAACAGTAATGATCCCCCATATGATAGACATGACACGAGAGACAATAAAACTCTTCACAACAATGATTTTTTTGAGATCTTTTAGCTCTTTGTAGTAATTTTTTACACGTGATACATAGCCATAAACGGTCACATATGGAAGAGTTAACATGTGCCTTTCGGTTATGTTTTTTCCATTCTAAATGTTTGTTAAAACACTCTTTGTTCCTGAATGTTCTGTCACATCTCTTACAACTTACAGGATTGGTATATTTACAACCGGCCGTGTAACACATACTGCATATATTGGCACACTTGTGGTCCGACTTCTTGTAGTACGGTTTCAAACAATCATCGCACATATAAGCAGCTCCGTAAAATGCGTGTAGCTTTGTTATACAGTCGAAATACGAGTTATGATATAAGAGGTCAATTTTAGCACTTGTCTTAATACTACCTCTATATACAATAGTGTTGAGAGCATCGGCCTTCACGACCACCATTTGAATTCCTAAAACCTTTTCAAACAATTCTACATGTTCTAAACCACAAGGTTGCTCAGGATCGATACCAGCCTTTCTCGTTAACTCCATAGCTCTTTGAGTTTGAAGTCCCTTATTTGTGTATCCTACTTTTGTCTTATCAGGGTCATTTCTGCTGTAAGCCAATCCAACACAAATTGCCCGGGCCATACATAGTTTGTCACTCGTATTTGTTATCCCTATAATACTTTTCTTCTTTACTCTGTCTTCCTCTAGGTTCGTGATTTTCGTTGCTCTACCCCTTCTTATCAAACGGATAACACCGACATGTATTTCAAACGTTTCGTTGAAGACGATATTTTGGTTGGACTGTAGAATTTTCTCTATCATCTGTAGTAACCGGTCCAGTTATTTTTCGGCGCTGAGTCAATGGAATAACTATAGGGGTTTCCATGTTATTCTGTCGGAGATACACCCTAACCAAATCGTCATCGTGCAATCCAGCCATAGCATTTTCGAATACGAATTCTATGGCTCTAGTTAAAACGTCTAAACTCGATTTCCACGTTCTATTTATCAAACGCGTATTTAATTTAAGAATATGTGTTGATTCTGTCGTATTAAATTTTTTACGGTGCGTTACTTTTACTCGTTCGATTTTAAAATCATCAGAACGCGTTTGTCCTGTAAACCCTCCAGATTGCGTATCGTGTGAGAGGTTAACATCGCTATTAGCGGGTGGCACGGGTTTATCTGGAATAACGGAAGTGACCGGCATAACGGGAAAATCCGAAGACGGTGGCAAGTCTACAATATCGGATACTGCGGGAGTAGTGGACGATTTTTTTCCACGTCCCTTTTCTTTTTTTCCGATGTCCTGTTGAACAAGAGGGAAAAAAATCCATTAGCCTCTAGCGTTTTTTTTTTTTGTTTGTTGCAAATACAGATTCAGATAAAAAATTCACTTGCATTGTTTTAAGAGAGAAGAAAAAGAAAACAATTTTATAACAAAATTATTACTTACTGTATTCCTTTAGGTTTAAAATAGCCAGTGCTACAGCTCGGTTTAACAAAAGGTGGTGCCTCTGGTGTATCGGACGTGGTAGCTACGATCGGGGTTAAGGTTTCGGGCACATTTTCTACGAGAGGAGTTTTGATTTGATGCTTATTTCTGCTTAAGCTGAGTTTATTTCTTCGCGTCAAATCTCTGAAACGGAAAGTAAAATAACTATCAAGACTACTTCCGTAGGAGTGAAAGAGTGTTATAAATGTTGTTTTTTAATAAAAAAGATATCCTCTACAATCTATACTAATAAAATCATACACCCACCGTTTTTTAGTGAGACTCCATTCAAGCTCACTAGGGGGTTGTGGTGGGGGGCGGTTCTTTCCGGGGAGGTTTTGATGGGGGCGGTTCTTTCTGGGGACAGGCGGTAGCTACGCTCGGCGGGGACGTATCTACAACCGGACCTCCTTGAAATGTTTTGTTCCATAGAGCCGTCCAACTCGAAACAAATTCATCCCCGAAACTACCGATAGAAAATGATGTAAATCCTTTTAATTTAAAAAAAAAATAATAATAACTTTTAAGTAAAAAAAATAGTTTTAGTTTTTTTTCTTTAAAAAATACTAACTTGTTTTCACAATGCAGAAATTGACAAGATATAGGTGATATTTTAGTGTATGCTTTTATATTTTGATTAGACACTTACTCTGAAAAACCAGGACGTTGTACCAATTCGTTATTCGGTATTGTGTCTAGGACTTTTAAGAAAGCATCTTCTCTTTCACTCGAAACAATTTCCTTGTCGACTGTTTTGTTGGGTGATACGTCGGAATTTGAAGATGTTGCCTCATTCCGAAATGCATTACTCCATTGTAATGTCCAATCGTCGATATATTCTTCTCCAAATCTAATGAGAGATGGTGTTGTGTTTTTTTTCATTTACAGAATTAAAATTGACTTTATGGTTAAAAAACTTGCACACTTAAAGTCACACTCGCCGTAAAAAATAAATGCATGCAAATGTTTACACTCCGCTAAAAAAGAAGTTAAGAACTGTCATATTTTTGTTGTTGTCTAATTTAAATTTTTTTTTATATTTTCTTTTTTTTAATCATCTTATATTTAAAGCGGCATGAGCTGCCGAAATGTTGATATTTTGACGTTAAAACAGAATGTTTAAATCATAGGCTATTTTCAGAAGCTATATAGTGTTTCTAGTCTTGAAAATGTACGGTAAAGTATTGTTTTGAACTAACTTTGGGCTTAGAAATGAATAAATGGTCGTTATTTAAATTTTTGTTTACTTTTTTAACACGTTTTCGGTTCGTATGGGCCACATACTGTATAGATTTTCCTCATGTCAATGCTAATCATTTAGTTTTTACGATGACCTTCAAAGCGTCTTACCGTCGCGACTTTATTAGGTATACGAGATATCGAGAAAATCACACGCATTAACGACATAGAATATTGTCATTGTCTGTTCCTGATAAATCGCTTTGAGAAGATGGTGGTCTAGAAGTGGTCACAGATCGCTCCACTTCAGAGAAAGTCACGTGTTGTATCCTCTGGTCCGAAAATAATTCCCTCTCTATATGGTGTGTTTTCATTGTCTGTTCCTGATAAATCGCTTTGGGAAGATGTTGATGGGGGTCTAAACATGGTTAATGGAAGACAGTGTTTGCTTGAACTGGTCATCGGTGTCACAGATCACTCCACTTCAGAGAAAGTCACAGGTGTTTCAATTGAAGAATTATAAACTGGAGCCGATTCGAGCCATTTATAGGTTGTCTCAAAATCATTAGAATAAGGACTTGGCGTTTCAGGCGTGCTTCCGGAGGAATATGAATTGCTGGACATGCTCAGTTTTTTGTCTCGAATCTGGTATGAGTAAGTCTACCAATAGTGTTTTGTACACGTGGGTTTTAACATTGATGAAGTCACTAGTTTTGAGGTAACATTCTCTCCAGGAACGGTCTTCGTACTGCTGTAGGTACATGGGATATACATACACTTGATGATTTGTAGCACAAATTATCTTTATCACTCCGTCTTCATCTTAACATTTGACAGCTTTACGGAACTGTCTGTCAAATTTTGCTAATACATACACTTCCTATCATCGAGAATCCTTCACCTCGGTCAATAAATGTTTTATGTACATATCTTCACAGTCTCTTTTAAGAAAGTTGATCTTTTGCAAGATACAATAACTGTTTCACTATTCAACACTCTTCTCCTCTTACTATTATTTCCAGATTTAGACTCCACTACAGGAACATAATTTTTCTGTAGCAGGAGAGAGCGTTTCAGTGAAAACGTGGTCGCTTTCCATATATTCTCTCAGAAGGATGTCTATGACGACGGGCTTAAACTTTTGCCAACCTTCTTTGCTCGATGCTACTCCGTTTTTAGTGGGAAAGGGTTTGTTGTTGACGCCTTTCTCCCATCTTCTAACATGGACAAACCAGAGGCCGTTAAAACTCGCCATAGGTTAGATATACTTCTTCGCCCAAGTGGATGGCTTCAGGAGTTTTCTTACCCAGGTGGATTAGTTCAATGATAGTAGATATGTAAAATACAAGTTTCTCCCAGGCTCTTTGCGGCAGTGCAACTTTCTATCTAAGTGAAAGAGTTATGAAATATGTATTTACCTATCAATAGACAACCATCGTAGTTGGATCCCACAGCAAATACGTCGTCATTTTGAGTGACAAAAGCCAATCTCCCTTGAGTCCCTCCAACACAAGCACACACAAAATTATAAAGAAATTTAGGACCTATAAAGAAAACACAAACAAGCGAAGAAATAATTAAAAGGAAGAGAGAAAAAAAATAGATTACTAACAAATGCAAAATGTAATAAGTACATGATCTAAACAAAGCAGAAATTATAAAAAAAAAAAAATTCATATATATATCCATCACGACTAGGATCTACATGTATACTCAAACATCATGCGCTAGTTCCATGCTAGATTGGTGTTACAAAATACTGAGGGTAGGATCTAAATCACATTTCAATAGAAATCCTTTAAGGAGTTGATGAATGTCAGGACCTTACTAGGTATTCCACGCTTGCTCTTTGATTTACTTCCAGTAGATGGATTAAGATTTACTAAGCATCTGCAAAAAAAATAAAATAAAACAATAAGATTTATTTAATTGGAGTTTTACACCGTACTCAAGATTATTTCACTTATATGACGGCGGTGCCGGGATTATTGCGAGAGGAACCCGGGAACTGAGTTCTCTGTAAACCCGCGACCATCCGTAGGTTCCTGGCGACCTCTCCACATTCAGCCACAAAGACAAGTCAGAGACTTGAACCAACAACCTCATTGGTGTGAGGCTATTGAGCAGAACTCAATAACCCCTCAGCACCGTAAAACAATAAGAACATGCAGCATACAGTTGTGTTTTAAAAATACACATATAATTTGCAAGTATCAATATCAGCACAAAAGGTGCCTGAGGGCTTGTTTTTAGTATCATTCTCAGTTATTGAGGTTTCTAATTATCCTGGCACCATTATCATATATGGGTGAAATACCGTATTCACCCAAGTATAATACGCATCTATGTATAATGCGCACCCCAAACTATCGAACTCAAATGCCGAAAAAACATCTACAGCCGTGT
This sequence comes from Lepidochitona cinerea, assembly GCA_963971465.1. Classification (NCBI taxonomy): domain Eukaryota; kingdom Metazoa; phylum Mollusca; class Polyplacophora; order Chitonida; family Tonicellidae; genus Lepidochitona; species Lepidochitona cinerea. The sequence continues at coordinate 18,194,649 of OZ020558.1, forward strand.
ATAACACGCATTTAGCAAGATACATGTAAGATTATGCAACGGCTCACGTGGGAACACAGCTGACTGGCGCCGGGAAGCCTAGTAAAGCAGACAGCCGGCAACCTATGAACAAATCACGCTGAGTTGAGTTGTCTGATCATTTCTAGTCAATAATAGATATCTCATGACCGTTGTATATACAGTGGTTGTTTTTTAATATTAACCTTTGGAATGGCTAATAAGCAAAATGTATGATTTAATACATATGTTTTGGAGTCAATGAGTTTTCTTTCGTAATTTCTGCTAGCATTAGTCAGTGAAGTATTGAAAAATGAAGCCCTTTTACAGCCGGGGAATACATTTATAAAGGCTAAATTCCATAATACTTTCAATATTTTTTTAATTCTGTAATCACGGTCTACCATACACCTCAATGGCACGACACCACAAGCTTACAGCTAAAGAAAAACTACCGTAAAAGTTGTCCGCGGCCCATGGCCGTCAATACATCACTTCAGAATTTACTTGTGGTTTTAAGTATAAGGCGGAGTCTGAAACGTCACTCACTGTCATTGAACAGTCATTACACCGAACAGCGAATCAGATTAGCTGCCTTGTACAATAATCATTGTAATGTTTATTAAGTGGCTGGCCTTCAACCAATCTACAGCCGTTCTGCTATCTGTCAATGAAATGTGCTCAGCCGACTGGCGCCATACTGTTAGTGTTAGCAATATGAACACGATTTGCCGATTATAAGAGTCCGGTATATTATGTTTAAAAGAAATACAAGAAATTGCCGTCAAAACTGAAATGGTTGAATATTTCTGGAAAGTTAATTTCGTTGAAAGTTTTATTTAGCGGACCAAGTTTAACTTTGAGGCCGTATGTAGGCTACCGCATGTCCAATTTCGCTCAGTTCATTATTCCGAGAACAACAACAACAACAACAACAAAACTGCGATAGTCTACGCCCGTGTATAATGCGCAGGTCTTATTTTTACCCGGTTTCCCGTGAAAAAAACTGCGTATTATACACGGGTGAATACGGTAATCTTAAGCATCATGATGAAAGCCCCAAACAAACAAATAATAAGAATGAATTCGCGTATGAAAGCAAAAACCAATGTGCAAACAAAATAAGAAGTGAATCTATGTTATTTAAATCAACCATAAGATAGTGCGTTCTACCCATCCTCGAGGGTGTTTCAATATAATGTCTGCAACATGAAAAGAGTTCCATACAGCTAACCAGTGGTCTACCTTGAGTGGCTTTTGAAGCATATACACTACAGCTTTGAAAAGTTACAAGCGAAACATGGAGGAAAATGTCATGAAAAAGACTGAATACGGGGTTTTGACAGTAAATTATGCCCCTTGAATCTCTGTAGTATTTACAATATGCACCATAGTTGGTTGTCTAAAAGAGACTAGATTGAAATCGCTTTACAAGTTTATTTTCTACGTGATCTTCGTGTTTCGTCTATTTTAGACTATGAATTCAGTATTAGACCGTACAGTAGTGCATGTTAAATTCATATCTCCTTTATCTGTATATGGATACTGATGAAACTTTACAGACACCTTTGTGTATATCGTACCTACTACGTACTAAAATGTGGTTGTTATTGATTGACTGGTTGCAAAGTTATTAGTGATTCGTTGTAGACCAAATGTTGTCCTATACTACTATAGGTGTACTTTGACAGGGATGGCCCTCCAGCAAACTATATACAGTTTTTTAAGAAATTAATGATAAATTTGAATAGACCGTATGCGAGTTACCTAGAGAGGTTTTAATATCTATTCAATTGCATAACTGGTTAAGGCCCGGCTTCCCGTATAGCCCCATGTTACGAAAAAAAAAAATTTACGGCTTACTTCAAACAAGAGCAATTAACTATATTAATTAAAGCCTGAACTTAAAATGTATTAAACTCCTACACATTGGAAACATAGCCCACATATAATACATGTGTAAACGCGGCCGTTTTCTAGAGACAATTGTATGATGGTCCTTATCTCTTGACGTTCGCGGATCCGGGTATTGACTCCCCGTCTATAACAACTGACACACTTTCAGAAATCTTGCAGTTTTATTATTCTTAACTAACCACAAATTGGTACAGAAGCTACTAAAGAAACCTTGAAAGAAAGACCGTGACAGAAAAACCAGGGAAAGCACTGAATACTATTAGCTGAGCTTATCTACATTATAGGTTCAAGATATCCGTTCACGATAAAAACTACGCTACTGGTATTCCTTGGGTGTTTCGCCAACCCAAGGAAAGCTCTGGGCAGTCCTTAGTAGCAGCTTACATGACTGACTACTGTGTTGCCCTGACCAATTCCTTATATAGTGGGAACACCCACTTTCCAGGAAGTTCTGACTGGGTATGATGCATTTCCTGCTGGACAGTTTATTGGCGTTTCTTATCAAAATGACCCACACTCATTTTGCAAAATAGTATACTAATTTCACTGTCCAGTCTTGCTTATAGAGGCAATCCCTAGGTCACTTGGGTGCAAACAGATGACAGTATCAGATAACGAGGGTGAGGACATACAGGGTTGGGTACATCCTATTCCCTGCCCACAGCTAACACTCCCAGTGAATCACAATAAGATAATCTTAAACATATATTGGTCAAGAATAACAAGTGCATACAATGAACATAAAAAATAATGCTAAGTTGTTTCCTATAATCATTTATAATTAAACAATTGGAAAATAAGAAACTTTTGAAGTGTTCAACAAAGCAGGAGCAGTAGAAAGATCCATACTCTTTTCAAACTATTCTTCTGATTTCAGAGAATCCTTACGTTTTTGTTCAGTTTCATATCGCTCAGATTCAGTTTCTGGACATATCTGTGCCCAAGCATCTTCCAAAACACCCTCCATTTCCAACACTTCCTGTGCATCTTCAATTGCTGGGTCTGTTCTTGACCTTTTCCTGATATATCCATTTTGAAGTTGCCTTTCTCCCTGATCTGGACATTTTGGAATTCAAAACATCAAATCAATGGTGTTGTCTGAATTTTAAGAAATTCGTCTAGGTACATTGTAAAAATCAAAGTGCTTTAATGGAGTGTAGATTTTCCATGTATGCAATGTCTCTGTCAGACAAATAAAATCTGCTTGAAGCGTCCTATCATCTCTTTTCAAATCTTTATAACGTGAATAATTCTTACAAATGAATCCATGGTTTGATTTGATACCTTTTAAGAATGATGGCATATCTGAAGGACTTTCTGGGACATACTTATTAAAAAAAAGTGATTCATTGCAATGTTTCAAGTAGATTCCCGTTTGACTTACAGGTCTGTTACCCGACTCTTCAGTTGGAAACCTCATCCAGCTCTCTCCAAATATATAGATGTCATGTTTCAGTAGATTTGCTGCCACAAACATTTCTCCTTCTGTAGCTCATTTTTGAAGATCTGATCTAGTCCTGAACAGATGCATATGGTTACTTAACCCTTTGCTACTTGCTGTTAGCTATATGAAACCACCACAGGAATTTGGATAAATGTCCTTGTTTCACAAAAAAACGCACCATATATGTTTGTCGAGCATAAGAGCACCAACCAGTGCAAGGAAATTAACGAAATTTTGACAGGTTGGTAAGTAGGTTCCAAATATGACGTACGTGGAATTTTAAAGCCGTTGGTCAGGTATTTTGGTTACCTGGCGACTAACGAAGTGAAAAAATAGGTAAGAAAAAAAATAAATAAACAAAACTGCAGTCTGGAAACTTTTTTGTGTTGTCTTATTTTCTTTCATAATTTATTTTCAATAAGAGCAAGCATGTCCAGTTGATAAAATTCAGGTAAAAACCAATGCAGGGCTGTTAATTACAGGTAAACTATGCTACTAGTAAAGTCTAAGATGGGCATTCAGAGAAGTGTTGGGAGATGAATGTATCATTTATGTTTGACAAACAGAAGACCACAAACCAGTGTTAGGAAATTAACCAAATTTTCACAGGTTGGTAAGTAGGTTCCAAGTAAGATATACGTGGAATTTTAAAGCCATTGGACAGGTATTTTGTTACCTGGTGACTAACGAAGTTAAAAAAACAGGTAAAAAAGCAACAAATAAATAAATTTTGCTGAACAAACCTGGTTTTGTTGCATTTTTTTTTTCTTAGTTTACTATCGATGAGATTGGGAGAAGCTTGTCCAGTTGGTAAAAAGCCAGGTAAAATCAAGGTCATTAATTACAGGTAACTGGGCTACTATTAAGTTGATTGCAAGATGAGCATTCAGAGAAATGTTAATGTCCCTAAAAAGTACTAGCAGCAGAGTCCATTTAGTACTATTATTTCCTTGACCAAGAATTAAAATCAACATGACAATTCTAAACATATATACACAGTTCCATTACAGGTAATGGTATATTGTCACAGCACAGGTAATCTACAGGTAGATAATGTCTTTCACTGATTATTTACAAATGGGTCCTTTGTGTACTGTATTGTCCAGATTTATGAAAAATTATTCTTCAGTTCCACTGTGATATTTTAAAAAACAAGAAACTTTACACAAAGGAATGTCACACCATCCACACCTGTATGAAGTTTCAATGGGGTAGCCTTTTGCAGTTTTATTGCCCTTCATCTTACAAAAACGACAGGTCTTTTTCCTACCTTCAATATGTTCAAGTTTATGAATGCCTAGATTGCTTGTTGGGATCGAAGAATGGAATCTTTTTATAGTACCTGATGGATGGTCTCCCACCAGACTTACGCTTTCTACAGGAAAATCCTGAGCACAACAACTCGGCCAAGTCTGCTCTAAAAGACAGGTGAGAATAATTTGCTGACACAGGTGGGTTGTGAGTGGCCATTTTGAAGAGTTGAAACGCATTTACAATAGTAAGATTGACGGCAAACCACAAAATATATCTCCACCACTTGTTTGAAGGGCGACCGACTGGGTAGTACGACCTCATTTGATCTGATCGATCGACCCCTCCCATTTACTTATTGTAGATGCTAACGACCTCTGGACGATAATAAATTTCACCTGGGGTTTGTGCTGTGTGTGATCTTCTGTGGCATTCAACAATTTTGGGGTTACAGTTGGTAGAAAGAAAACTAACGTTTCGCTTATCTCGCCAGGTAGTTACAACAAGATTTTTGCTTTGGGGCATTACCGAATTTCCTTTCTTTAGTTTAGCTGATTCACTTCGGATCTCAGGTGGGATACCTTTTCTATTTAGCATCACGGTTGAACAAGCATAGGTACCACTTGATAATAAATCCTGCACAAGTTTTACACCAGAAAAAAAACGGTCAAAATAAATATGATGATGTTTGTTTAGGTAGGGTTTACAAAGTGACATGACTACATTGTAACCGAGTCCATGTTCATTACCTTTTGGTTTGGATGATTTACCTGTGTATATATCAAAATTTGAACAATAGCCATTCACAGAGTCACATAACTGCCACACCTTTATTCCCCATTTCGTTGGTTTTTGTGGCATATATTGTTTGAATGAAAGGCGTCCTTTGAAACCAACCATGCCTTCATCTACAACTAAATCACGACTTGGATAATATCTTCTTTGAAAACGAACTTTCAACATGTCAATCAACTGTCTCACCTTGTACAGGTGATCAAACTCCAACGAATCACGTTTAGGGGCATTTGAATTGTCACGTAAATAAAGGTATTGATTTAATTTAAAAAATCTCTTCTTGGACATAATTTTAGAGATAAATTCACACCTGAACTTAGGATCCTCACTCCAGTAGCACCATAGCTGAGGAAGTTGTTTGATCCCCATCATAATATTGATCGAAAAAAAAGCCCTGATTTCTTCAGGTGAGGTGTCGTACCACAGGTGATCCAATTTCCCACTGGCCTCAATCTTCTGTTTGGCGTAATGATTTGTTTCCACAGCAATTTGATCAAAAAATATCGGATTCCACAGCAAATAAAAAAAATTTAAAGGCGTTGAGTCCTCGGAAAGTTGATGTTTCGGTCCGACGTTTTCGCTAAATCCATTGACAGCGATGTCCGTGAAGTCACTTAGCCATTGTACACTCTCTGATTCTCCTTCCTCGTTTTCGTCACTTTCTTCGTCCGTTGTATCGTTTATTGACACGTCCGATTCAGTATCATCGTATGCAGTTTCCCTCAAATAAATTTCATCCTGCCTTTCGGTTAATTCGGACGGAGAAAAGCCATCGAAGTCGTCGTCGCTTGTGTCAGATTCAACGAGCGCGGCCGCCATTTTGACAACTTTGACTGACAGCAGACTTACTTCGGTTTTTCGCGCGTAATATGAAAACGAGGCAACCATTTAAGCTGGTGATTTCCAAAAGGGAAGCCCCAAACATCGGCAATGTTCGGATGAACTCGTTTAGGGGTTTTAGGTTGTTAAAAATAGATTTATTTACGACTGAAATGAGCCACTTCAAGACGGCCGGTTTTGGCCGCTATGAGTGGATACCGCCTAGGCCGTTTTCGGCCGTTACAAGTAGCAAAGGGTTAAGACAAGGTGTCAATCTTTCATCATTCTGTCTCGTGTGTTCCACAATGGTAGTTCTCGGTTCCTGATACTGCCCTGTAGAAACAGTTGCCATCTCCAACTGTTGGCTTTGTCTGACATGGTTATCCTGAGCTTTTGTCGCAAACAATATAATTTTGCTCTGACAAAATTATTACTTACTGTATTCCTTTAGGTTTGAAATAGCCCGTGCTACAGCTCGGTTTAACAAAAGGTGGCGCCTCTGGTGTATCGGACGTGGTAGCTACAATCAGGGTTAAGGTTTTGGGCTCATTTTCTACGAGAGGAGTTTTGATTCTATGCTTATTTCTGCTTAAGCTGAGTTTATTTCTTCGCGTCAAATCTCTGAAACGGAAAGTAAAATAACTATCAAGACTACTTCCGTAGGAGTGAAAGACTGTTATAAATGTTGCTTTGTTTTTATAAAAAGATATCCTCTACAATCTATACTAATAAAATCATGAACCCACCGTTTTTTAGTGAGACTCCATTCAAGTTCACTAGGAGGTTGTGGTGGGGAGGTTGTGATGGGGGCGGTTCTTTCCGGGGACAGGTTGTAGCTACGATCCGGGTTAAGGTTTCGGGCTCATTTTCTACGAGAGGAGTTTTGATTCGATGCTTATTTCTGCTTAAGCTGAGTTTATTTCTTCACGTCAAATCTCTGAAACGGAAAGTAAAATAACTATCAAGACTACTTCCGTAGGAGTGAAAGACTGTTATAAATGTTGCTTTGTTTTTATAAAAAGATATCCTCTACAATCTATACTAATAAAATCAGAACCCACCGTTTTTTAGTGAGACTCCATTCAAGCTCACTAGGGGGTTGTGGTGGGGGCGGTTCTTTCTGGGAAGGCTGTGATGGGCGCGGTTCTTTCTGGGGACAGGCTGTAGCTACGCTAGGCAGGGATGTATCTACAACCGGACCGCCTTGAAATGTTTTGTTCCATAGAGCCGTCCAACTCGAAACAAATTCATCCCCGAAACTACCGATAGAAAATGATGTAAGTCCTTTTAATTTAAAAAAAAATAATAATAATAACGTTTAAGTAAAAAAAATAGTTTTAGTTTTTTTTCTTTAAAAAATACTAACTTGTTTTCACAATGCAGAAATGGACAAGTTATAGGTGATATTTTAGTGTATGCTTTTATATTTTGATTAGAGACTTACTCTGAAAAACCAGGACGTTGTACCAATTCGTTATTCGGTATTGTGTCTAGGACTTTTAAGAAAGCATCTTCTCTTTCACTTGAAACAATTTCCTTGTCGACTGTTTTGTTGGGTGATACGTCGGAATTTGAAGATGTTGCCTCATTCCGAAATGCATTACTCCATTGTAATGTCCAATTGTTGATATATTCTTCTCCAAATCTAATGAGAGATAGTGTTATGTTTTTTTTCATTTACAGAATTAAAATTGACCTTATGGTTAAAAAACTTGCACACTTAAAGTCACACTCGCCGTAAAAAATAAATGCATGCAAACGTTTACACTCCGCTAAAAAAGAAGAACTGTCCTATTTTTGTTGTCTAATTTAAATTTTTTTTTATATTTTCTTTTTTTTAATCATCTTATATTTAAAGCGGCATGAGCTGCCGAAATGTTGATATTTTGACGTTAAAACAGAATGTTTAAATTATAGGCTATTTTCAGAAGCTATATAGTGTTTCTAGTCTTGAAAATGTACGGTAAAGTATTGTTTTGAACTAACTTTGGGCTTAGAAATGAATAAATGGTCGTTATTTAAATTTTTGTTTACTTTTCGAACACGTTTTCGGTTCGTATGGGCCACATACTGTATAGATTTTCCTCATGTCAATGCTAATCATTTAGTTTTTACGATGACCTTCAAAGCGTCTTACCGTCGCGACGATCAGAAATTATAAAAAAAGTTTTAATTTTGGCAGCTCATGCCAAATGAAAATGTGACTTTATTAGGTATACGAGATATCGAGAAAATCACACGCATTAACGACATAGAATATTGTCATTGTCTGTTCCTGATAAATCGCTTTGGGAAGATGGTGGTCTAGAAGTGGTCACAGATCGCTCCACTTCAGAGAAAGTCACGTGTTGTATCCTCTGGTCCGAAAATAATTCCCTCTCTATATGGTGTTTTCATTGTCTGTTCCTGATAAATCGCTTTGGGAAGATGTTGATGGGGGTCTAAACATGGTTAATGGAAGACAGTGTTTGCTTGAACTGGTCATCGGTGTCACAGATCACTCCACTTCAGAGAAAGTCACAGGTGTTTTAATTGAAGAATTATAAACTGGAGCCGATTCGAGCCATTTATAGGTTGTCTCAAAATCATTAGAATAAGGACTTGGCGTTTCAGGCGTGCTTCCGGAGGAATATGAATTGCTGGACATGCTCAGTTTTTTGTCACGAATCTGGTATGAGTAAGTCTAACAATAGTGTTTTGTACACGTGGGTTTTAACATTATCGATAAAGTCACTAGTTTTGAGGTAACATTCTCTCCAGGAACGGTCTTCGTACTGCTGTAGGTACATGGGATATACATACACTTGATGATTCGTAGCACAAATTATCTTTATCACTCCGTCTTCATCTTAACATTTGACAGCTTTACATAACTGTCTGTATGTATTAGCAAAATTTGACACTTCCTATCGTCGAGAATCTGTCACCTCGGTCAACAAATGTTTTATGTACATATCTTTACAGTCTCTTTTAAGAAAGTTGATCTTTTACAAGATACAATAACTATTATTTCCAGAATTAGACTCCACTACAGGAACATAATCTTTCTGTATCAGGAGAGAAATCAGTAAAAATGTGGTCGCTTTCCATATATTCTCTCAGAAGGATGTTTATGTCTATGAAAACGTTCTTAAACTTCCCCCAACCTTCTTTGCTGAATGCTACTCCGTATTTAGTGGGAAAGGGTTTGTTGTTGACATCTTTCTCCCATCTTCTAACATGCACTCTCGAACAGGAGAATCAAACTAGGTCTCCAATATGCCACGAAACTGAAAGCCCATCCCATGAACCCTGCCCACGACATTGTTTTTTATTCGAGGACTTCTATGCAGCCTCTCCTAGGGGGATTCCATCGTTTGGTCTCCGCATAAGGCCCCATCTAGAGGCTGCGGGCATAGACTTGGAGGAGGTCGCAACAGTAAGACCTCCCCGTGCTCCACCTTGGCTGACAAGCAGGCCAAGGTTCATCTATGACATCCGCCAGCACGACAAGTCTACCACGAATCCTCTAATAATCCAACAACAATTTGCTGAGATTAAAAATAACTTTGCAGAACATAGCTTCCTTTACACAGATGGATCGAAGGATGACGGTCGGGTTGCTGCTGCGACAGTGTTTGGCCGTAATGTTGCTTCCCTCTGCCTTCCTTCATCCAGTTCAATTTTTTCTGCCGAGGCTCGAGCAATTCTTCTCGCCATGGACATGATCGCTACACATGACTTGGACAAGTCCGTCATCTGTAGCGATTCTTTGTCGAGCCTCTTGGCTATTGAACACAGGAAATTTAAAAACCCGCTAATCGAATTGTTTTATATTTAGTTGACACTTGTTCTAAATTTAGAGACATGCAATATTTGAAACTTGGCAAAGGTAAAAGATTTTTATTACCTAGATTCTTCAACCATTCAACACGTTAACACTTAAAACAGTTTTTATCAGACATGGAAAGCCGTAAAATCAACTGGGAGAAAATGGTTAACACAGTGGAGAATGTAGAAATTTATAAACGCATTGTGGAGGAAATGTTTGTTGATGGATATGTGAATCAAAGTCGGTTATTTATTCTACATCGTTTCACCATAGATGTCTGTTCAAGACTCCCACCTGATATATCTTCAGATATTCACCGCTATCATGCATGGATAGTTTCTATATTAAATCCCAAACACATATTGAAAGAGTGTATACCAATGATAATATTCATCGTCATTCTTTATCTGACTTAACCACCGTTGGTTATAAAAGAGCTTGTCTTTCTTACTTCATATCATTAATGTTAAGACTCAAGGAAAGCAAATATGGCAAAGCAATTTCGTTTCAACTCCCCAACTGCGATTTCAATTTTCGGCCCATCACAGAGTGGAAAAAGTGTGTTTACTAAAATGTTAGTCGAAAACTCTCAGGATATGTTTACACACCCTCCAAGTCACATTTATTTGGCTTATTCAGTTTATCAACCTATTTACGACGAAATGAAAACAACGAAAACAAATATCACCTTCCATGAAAGCCTACCACCTTGCGATAGAATGGAGAAATGGGGCAATGGAAAGCATATTCTTATAATCTTGGATGACCTTGTACATCAAGTGTGTTCGAGTGAGGATTCGCTACAGATGTGGACGGTTTCAATTCATCATCTCAACATTTCAGTCTGCCTTTTAAGTCAAAACATATACCCTCTCGGAAAATGTGCGCGTACCATTTCCCTAAACACGCATTATATCATATTATTTAAACAGAGACGTGACGTCATGCAAATAAGACGATTCCCTAATTATCTTATGACCAAAAGCTAAACTTTCCACACCATTGTTTAAATAATATCTTTTGTCACAGTAAGCAGAGAGAGTAATTTTCTTTTGACTGACAGTGAAGAGATCATGATTGAAACTACGTATCTGATACATAATTGCACTCATACGCGTCGAGTTTTTTAAGGTCCTTTTGTAATCATCATGGCGAATTTCTTTTTTCAAAACAGTTTTTGACACACCCTTTGCAGCTTTTTTGCCAGAAGTGACACATAAAGCCGAATACATTTTAGGGCGTAGACCAACAAACTCAGTGCAAATCTCTCCGCATAACTCATCCTTCAAACACCCTAGCTGTTTCTTTCTAGTTTCGTCAAACAAAAAGTGATCTTTAGGCATGTCGGAAAAATCAAAAATAGACTTATGTGTTTCGAAGTCTTTATACATATCTTGTGTTACAATTCTGTAAAAAAAACTGTCAGTGTCTGTATATTGTAGCGTTATGTTTGACCCATACCACCGTTTAAAATGAAGGTAATGTAAAGAATACATGAATTCTTTAGCCAAGTCAAGTATAGCAAACCCTACAAAGATAGGTCTGTCTAATTTAACAACTAGTTGTTTGCTTCGCACACCTACAAGACCTTCACTGAAAATCCTGATTTCTTGGAAGGCAGGTGAATTTACTCTTCTTGATAATTGTTTTTTAGACGTAATCAAATACACATTCGTATGTTTTCTATTGTTTTGCAAGGTTTTACCATAAAGTGCATTCGAAAACAGTTTATACACGGATTTTAGAAAAGGAATATTTTTTTCGATGTATGGTTTTAAAAAGGGGGATTGGTCAAATTCAATTCCACGATGTATTTGTTTGAGTTTTAATCCTAATTGTAGATTAAGCTGTAGAGTAACATAGTGAACCACGTATTTTGTTTTATCTTTGACTGTGGCCATTAGTTTTGGTACACTACCCGATTTCATTAATCCTAATTTCTCGTGAAGGTTTTGCGTATACGGTGACAGCTCATCAAATTTCACATTATACTTTTCTGGCGCGAGTGGAAAATCGTTTTGAGAATCGTGAAGATTGTCAGGATAGATAAGATCCACTTCTAAGATGAGTCCTTTTGGACCATCAGAGGGAATCGACATAATATCTAAATCACGAATCTCCTGAGGTGAAATCCATCGACAATGGCCCGTAGGTAGTGATTTTGTCATGACTTTTGCGTAAAGTGAATTCACATCTAAGAAAGCATGGAACACGCTGGGTTTCTCGGGGTCAAAATCTTGCATATAACTGTTATTAGCTCGACTTTCTCTCAGAGTGACTTGTGTTAATCCACCTCTGATACTATTTTCAAGCATCAAATAGTCATTTTCAAGTCATTTTCAACGCCGCCGACCATGAAAAACTAGGAAGCGTGACGAACCGGGCTGGATCCAATCCATATGCTGAATAAGATATCTTACGGAAATTCTCCATACAATCACCTAATGTTAACACGTCGACTAATAAATAAAGATCGTGAAATGCTCCTAGGGTCTGAATATTTAGAGTGGACCAAACCTTTTGGGCATAATTATAATCTTCTTCACTCACCGTCTCTTGCGTTAGAGCTGAAAAAGGCAGCTCGCGGTGGGAGTGACGTTTCTAAGAATTTGTCGAGCGAATCTATGTATTCGTATGGAAACACACCCTTACGCATAAGTAACTGAGTATGGTCTTTAGAAAAGTGACGAAGTTAGAGTTTAAATTTAGAGACACCTTCTACAGCTAAGTTACCAACAAGCGTGTCCAAAGAAGCTCCTAAAAATTGCAAAGAGTCAATGAACTGAATTTCATTCACGGAGAATGTTATGTATTTTTCCATGTTGTTGGCAGTGCAATTAATACGAGCCCATGGGAATTTCTCGAGCGCTTTTATAATGATATGTGTGTCGTACGATCTTGATGAGTGAATAAAAACTTGTATTTTATTAGTTTGCTTCAATTTTAGGTTACAGCTTTGATGGCTAGCCCCTCTAAAGTTCGAATGAGTATTTTTGCTCTCATGGATGTGGTCACGACATTTGATGTTTTCTATCGGTTTTTTACAAATATAACAGTCTCTAGCACTTTCAAAATTTGCTTTATCCTCTTCGCTCATTATGATAGGATTAAATTTTTTACGACAAGCTTTAATTTGTTTAACTTCCTCAAAAAGAGATTCGAGGAAATGTTGCACTACACCTTCTCCACGATATATTTTAGCAGGTTTATTAAGTTCCTCATAATCTCTCACGACAACGTACCCATATCCAGAAGGAATGTGTTCTTGGAGTTTCTGTGTATTTTTATCTTCAAGGTTCTCACTAGGTTTTAAAATGCATTCGAAATCAGCGTATAAAACCGTGTCAGCAGGCAACTCTTTCCCAAAATCATTATATTCTAATGTGTTCTCACCTTCACACGGTAAAACTACTCGCTGTGGGGAATTTTGTTTACAATGTAAGACATGGTTATCTAGTTTAGTCTTTTTGGTAAATGAGCTCAGACAATAACAACAGAAAAAGTGCGCACGTCTACCGCTTTTGCCAAATAATCTAGTCATATTTTAAATTAAACAATAGTGGGCTTTACCCTCCTCAGATAGATATAGCAAATTAACATGAGTATCAGCAATGTTTTCACTCACATATAACGGGAATATACTCCCACATTCGCATCCGAAAACATTTACTCTCAAGTTATTTATTTTTTCAAATTTTGGAATTTGATTAACTTTCATGGGGAAAGTTATACCTGTCGTGTTAAAGTGATTTAACCTATCTGTGTAATGGTATGGGCGATGTGGATTATTCTTAGCCGGAAATAACTTCGCTGCGATGCAATATAAGAAACACAAATCATCATGATTTTGTATATTGATAATTGCTCTTTTAGATGTCAATTCTTTTGGTAGTTCAATATAACTCGATCCTGTGGGTAAGTGGTCTACTGTAAGGACTTCACATTTTAGAACCTCTTGAAAGGTCCACCCACTTGATTCTCTCTGAAATTCATCAAAAGATTTCAATATGATCTGTGCTTCTATGTCAGTCTCTTGAAATGCTGCCACCGCTACACTGCGAAAATATGGTGAAGATTCAATGTTTTCCCCAGAGGTAATGTTTTTAGTAAGCTTCACTCTCAACACTAAATACCATTTGAATCCTTTCCTATTTTTTACTTCTTTCGTTAATAAATCGAAAATTTGTTTTCCGAAATAATACCAACATATCATTTTTCTCCATTTCGTTGAAGTTTAATTTATGAAATTTGACAGAATTATCTAAGGCCGAAGAGAACTCACCATATTCATTGGATGATGAAGTCTCGATGATTAGGGTAGGATATAGCCGCTATGGATGAGGGCTGGGCGTCAGGGTTGATAGTTGGCGCCCCAACATCCGGAGGTTTCTGTGTGTTCTGGTTATCTACAGCAAAGTCGTTGGCAAGGTCAGATGTTGAGGGACTACCACCCGGGATAATATCTTCATCCGAGTGTCGGGAAGGTGTTGAAAGAGATGTGCCCGTGGAAGTAGAAGTAATGTCTCTTCGTATGGTTTCTGTCCCTCTGTGATCTTTTTTTAGGTGTTTAATTCTCTTGTGTCGATAAAGCGAGCTTCTATGTGTGAATTTTTTCTGACACTCAGGACACTGCACCTTGTCTTTAGGCATAATGGTTTTGTAACGAAACGTAATAAAAATTTCCCTTAAATATCTAGTCCATTTCGCTTGATTTGAATATGAACTTCATAAATGGTAATGTTTGTCAAACTAAAAAGAAAGAGCCAATCACTACCAAGAACATGGTGTAATATCTTTCCATAAATAGCAAGATAGGTTAAGAAAGTGACGTATATAAATTATATCAAACGCAACATTCTTTCACGCTTCCATAAAAGGAAAAAACGTGTCATAACTTGATCTGAATTGTTTGAAGAAGATGTTATGTTAACAAAAAAGATTGGTTGAAAGGTTATCGTTTCTGACAGCATAGCTAAGCACATCTTTTATTTTCCTTATATGGTAATATAGACAATATTCATCGCGTAAAACCATCTAGAAACTTCTTTCTCCTTAAATGAAAAATGCTGAGTAATCCTTTAGAAAGGTATAAATTCATCCCATCTTGTACCTTCTCTAAATTCTGGCTTTCTCACCAAAGGGCAAGAATGGAGAACAAATTTGAATTCATGCTTGGGAGATATGGATATAAGACGTTGAACGTCAATGATTTCAGGGGCCAGACTTATGGACATCTTGTGGATAAAAACAAGGGGGAGGAAAAACGTATAACATTGCGTGAAGATGAGATACGGTCTTTTCTATCACAGGCCGAAAGCATCCTTGAGTCATTAACTGCTCTCGCCAACATGCGAGTGCGCAATAAGATCAAACAACTTACACCTCAAAAGGTGCCTGTGGAAAGTGATTCGGAAGATGACCTCTTCGACTTTACACCACAAAGAAAAAAGCTAAAGATCGCAATGGACGATAACGAGGAAGAAGGGTCTCAGGCACTGACCCCACTATCCAAACGCAAATGGTGAGTTTTGTTATCTTTTTTTTTAAAAAAAATTTTTCTATAAAATGGTAGTAAAATGTATAATGGGTGTTTAAAATGTAAAATGTCTGTATATACTTTATATTGGAGTAAAATATTTTGCCGCGTATTTTTCTTAGAACGTCTTGCGGTAAGTAAAGTCTTCTTACATAGGCGTACACTGAAAAAGAAAACAAATTTCTAATTTCAGATTATGCTAGAAAAAACAGATGAGTGGGAAACGTAGCGGAAGTGTATCGGAAAGGGGGACTTTTTTCTCCCCTGTAGAAGAAATGAGGAAAGATACCATGATGTGGGAAGATCTGGAATGTGTGAAACATCCTGCGTGCATGTATATAAAGAATTATGTGTATAAAACAAACTTTCCGGTGACATACGTTTTTCGTCTTTTGTCTGGTTCTTAGTGGTAATAAAAATCGAAATCTTGCAACCCTGTTTTTATTTTGTTTTTATGTAAAATGTTATATAGTTTTAGAAATATGGAACGGAATTTGAGAGAAAAGAAAAAAAAGAAACAACAGTAAAATATGAAACTTACCCAAACATCAGGGTAGGTGAAGGATGGGTGACTCCCCCCGCAAATATGGCAATGTGCCATTATATATACACTCCCCGTTACAAAACTGTCGTACACTCCTTGATCATGGAAAATAATAATTCGGAGATCCTCCCCGATGTGATGGGTGATACAAAATATCACCCCAGGTACAGAGGGTGATACCATAAAGCCCAATGGTTCATGGCACACGAAACATTGACATGTCCAATAATGTTCCCCAGGATCTAGTTCGGCTACCATTTTAAAAAATACCTGCTTTGGTAAAATAGACTGACAAAAACACCGTTTTATACTCAGGGTTTTTTCCTATTCACTCGGCTCATATATTCTCTATAGTTTCCTAGTGGACAGTGACCAGTTTGAAGTGGCTTGCGAAACAATATAGATCACTTATGTCAATTTTTTTCTTATTCAGCCGGCTCGTATATAGACTCTAGACTAATTCGTGGTAATTCTTTGCTATATTGTTTTCTGTTCGACCAATGGTTTTAAGTGGATGTAAACAGGTCCTGCATTTGTATGCCGGTTTTGTCAAACATTTTTTATAAAGCCTACGTGTTTATATGTGCTTCTGTGTGTACATTTCTCCCAACACAAAGAAAAACAACTATCAGGGTTTAAAATAACAAAATACTAAAGAAGACAAAGTGTGTTTAACAGGGACATCGGGAACTGTAGTATTTATCTGTAGTGGCCGGCGTGGTAACCACTGAAGTTTACGCATCTATCCACGCCCGCAAGCAACGCAAAGAGGAAAGAGAAAGCCCATATGTTTCTAACAACAGCAGCCCTTTATTCCGAGGCTCCGTTAAACTACAATATACAAAAGGGCTAATTAGCATGATGGTATAATATTACGGCTGTTTATATAAGTAAAAATATGTACACGCAAATAGACGCTTAAATAGAAGCAACATACACGCACAACTCGCAAACATCACATCGACAAACTATAGAATTCAAACATCACAACCCTAAATATTTACATGCAATCAATTCAACAATGTTTTTGGTTGGTCTTTCCGTTAACTGATTAGGATTTAGAGGCAACTTTAAATACAACATAACTCATTTATACAAAGTATACGAACCACAATGGGTCTCCAAACGCATGTACACATGTGGCCGTCTCGCCCAAGACTGATCAACTGCACGGGCTCACAGAGCGCCCTCATGTAGGAGCACAACCAGAAAATCAGGGGGAGATAAATGGAGCAGTACATTTACATTATCAAACTGTAAGGGTTATCCAGCTTTTTGAGGACGGCGTATAGTTCAAGTCGTGCATGGGCAGTTGTAAAAGCTGCTAGCCACAAATTGGAAGAATATCCCCTCGGAGCGAAATCTTTTTTAGCCTTCCAATCCAACAATACAATCTCTTCATTTACATCGTGATAATCCGTTACCTCTTTCGTCGCATCATTTAATATTTCGTAAAACTGGTCTTCTTCCGTAACAAACGTAGTCTGCGATAATCCGTTCCTTTGTGCGAATTTCCCCAAAGCGTGTTAAGACACATCTTAAGCCGGGGTTCTTTACGATTTTATCCTGATCTAAAAGAATTCCTTCGTGTTCTCGATACGTTTGGATGTACTGGGTGTTATCTTCCTCTGAACGTATCCAATCAGGCCACCCAGAGGCTTGCTGTTTGATTTTTAGGAAAGTGTTTATATACTTAGTAAACAAGCCTGTGTTTTCGTCCACGTCGTTAAACTTGGTTGTTGTTGGAAAATGATATACCTCGTAGATCTTTAGTATTCTATAGCCTTTCTCCAAACTCTTTAAAATTTCAAAATGACACCCACGTACCGATTAATGCCCGTTGTTCATCGTCATGATTACACGTTGTTAGGAGATTATCGCAACAGGTACTACATAGAGGAAACATTAGTCGGTCATTACTGCGGTATGGCAGAACTGGGAGATAGAGATTTTTAGGAGGGAGTACTTTACATTTAACGAATCCTACATAGTTCCGGATGTCTTGGAAATCCTTAGGAATTCCCTTTAAAGTACACCGAGGTAATAACTTTTCAAAACGGAAGGATAGAGAGATGTAAAATCTAAATACTGTACACTCATGTTCTCGTCCGCTTCGTAATACAACTTTATACAGCATGTTCTCCCTCCAAAAAAAGCGTCCCTCGGATCCAGTCTATCTTGGATGTCCAACGTTTGAACAAACTTCTCTAGTTTTGTATTATCTACTATTCGTTTTCTAAAATCTTTCTAAAAATTTTCTAAAAGTTCCCAAATTTAAACAATATCTGTAACTTATGGACGAAGGTTTGTCATTTTTTCCATGGTTTTCTTATAGACTTCAGACATCATCGTACCTGTGCGAGGATGAATAACATCTTGCTCATAGCAGTCTTTACATCCGTGTGTACCAATGAACCGAAAAATTTGTAGATTACATTTTTCTTTCGATCAAAACCATCGCATTTGTAACGCCCTATTCTGTGTTCCCCCTCAGGGCATGTTCGATGTCCAACTCTTCGCCCCTCTGTCGGGCTTCATGCATTAACCATTCTAACCAGTGTATCGATATTCGTGAGAATTGATCTTTCTCCACTATCCCGTTGGACGGTACTTTTGCTATTGTGTTTTCTTTCAAAAAACGTAGTTTGTAAATAGCGAAACAGAGTGAGGCGACGGTAATATGCTGTAACTGATCGATTCCACCTGTTGACTCGTTAGTACCTTTGGTAATGTCTAAAATTAATTCTCTGAACTTCAAACAACATTTTCGTAATATTTCAACATCTGCAGTACAATACGCCAAGATTTCCTTCTGAAAGTCAAAAATATAGCGGCTTTGAACTTGCTGGGCGTGCCACTCCAAAAATTCGTTTTTGTCGACCGATGACATGTCATCAACGCCATAATATTCGATCCCAGGAATTTTTCCGACATATTCTTGATTTGCCGCTGTGTTGAATAAATGAGGAAACCAACCCTTCTTCATAGATATATCAAAAGTCTTAGTGAAGTTAGCTAGAAGAAAATAAGTGTCAAAATTCCCGCCATTGTGAGCTATCACTGTATAGCCTTTATGATTCTTATTAAAAAGCCATTTCCCAAATCTATACACCGTTGACGTTCCTTTAAATACCACAGTTCTCAACACGCATTTCTTACACGTAGCATCATCTTCTTTAGATATACACATTACAAACTTTGTTAGCTACGCAGAAATTTGGAATGTGCTCACCCGTTTCCTGATTAGTTTCAAAATCGAAAAAAATATAAAGATCCGATTTTTCTTTATTACTGCCCGGCTCTATGTAACAGTAATGATCACCCATATGATAGACATGACACGAGAGACAATAAAACTCTTCACAACAATGATTTTTTGGAGATCTTTTAGCTCTTTGTAGTAATTTTTTACACGTGATACATAGCCATAAACGGTCACATATGGAAAAGTTAACATGTGCCTTTCGGTTATGTTTTTTCCATTCTAAATGTTTATTAAAACACTCTTTGTTCCTGAATGTTCTGTCACATCTCTTACAACTTACAGGATTGGTATATTTACAACCGGCCGTGTAACACATACTGCATATATTGGCACACTTGTGGTCCGACTTCTTGTAGTACGGTTTCAAACAATCATCGCACATATAAGCAGCTCCGTAAAATGCGTGTAGCTTTGTTATACAGTCGAAATACGAGTTATGATATAAGAGGTCAATTTTAGCACTTGTCTTAATACTACCTCTATATACAATAGTGTTGAGAGCATCGGCCTTCACGACCACCATTTGAATTCCTAAAACCTTTTCAAACAATTCTACATGTTCTAAACCACAAGGTTGCTCAGGATCGATACCAGCCTTTCTCGTTAACTCCATAGCTCTTTGACACCAATCCAACACAAATTGTCCGGGCCATACATAGTTTGTCACTCGTATTTGTTATCCTTATAATACTTTTATTCTTTACTCTGTCTTCCTCTAGGTTCGTGATTTTCGTTGCTCTACCCCTTCTTATCAAACGGATAACACCGACATGTATTTCAAACGTTTCGTTGAAGACGATATTTTGGTTGGACTGTAGAATTTTCTCTATCATCTGTAGTAACCGGTCCACAGTTATTTTTCGGCGCTGAGTCAATGGAATAACTATAGGGGTTTCCATGTTATTCTGTCGGAGATACACCCTAACCAAATTGTCATCGTGCAATCAAGCCATAGCATTTTCGAATACGAATTCTATGGCTCTAGTTAAAACGGCTAAACTCGATTTCCACGTTCTATTTATCAAACGCGTATTTAATTTAAGAATATGTGTTGATTCTGTCGTATTAAATTTCTTACGGTGCGTTACTTTTACTCGTTCTATTTTAAAATCATCAGAACGCGTTTGTTCTGTAAACCCTCCAGATTGCGTATCGTGTGAGACGTTAACATCGCTATTAGCGGGTGGCACGGGAAAATCCGAAGACGGTGGCGTCTACAATATCGGATACTGCGGGAGTAGTGGACGATTTTTTTCCACGTCCCTTTTCTTTTTTTCCGATGTCCTGTTGAACAAGAGGGGAAAAAAATCCATTAGCCTCTAGTGTTTTTTTTTTTGTTTGTTGCAAATACAGATTCAGATAAAAAATTCACTTGCATTGTTTTAAGAGAGAAGAAAAAGAAAACAATTTTATAACAAAATTATTACTTACTGTATTCCTTTAGGTTTGAAATAGCCAATGCTACAGCTCGGTTTAACAAAAGGTGACGCCTCTGGTGTATCGGACGTGGTAGCTACGATCGGGGTTAAGGTTTCGGGCACATTTTCTACGAGAGGAGTTTTGATTTGATACTTATTTCTGCTTAAGCTGAGTTTATTTCTTCGCGTCAAATCTCTGAAACGGAAAGTAAAATAACTATCAAGACTACTTCCGTAAGAGAGTGTTATAAATGCTGTTTTTTAATAAAAAAGATATCCTCTACGATCTATACTAATAAAATCATAAACCCACCGTTTTTTAGTGAGACTCCATTCAAGCTCACTAGGGGGTTCTTTCTGGGGACAGGCTGTAGCTACGCTCGGCGGGGACGTATCTACAACCGGACCTCCTTGAAATGTTTTGTTCCATAGAGCCGTCCAACTCAAAACAAATTCATCCCCGAAACTACCGATAGAAAATGATGTAAATCCTTTTAATTTAAAAAAAAAATAATAACTTTTAAGTAAAAAAAATAGTTTTAGTTTTTTTTCTTTAAAAAATACTAACTTGTTTTCACAATGCAGAAATGGACAAGTTATAGGTGATATTTTAGTGTATGCTTTTATATTTTGATTAGAGACTTACTCTGAAAAACCAGGATGTTGTACCAATTTGTATATCTTGCTTTAAGAGATTTTTATTAAATCTTTTTCATTAGGTACTGAACTCTGCTTTTTATATTATCGACAGTCCTGTCAAAATCTGGATGTTGTGATAAAAATGATTTCACCTCTTCATTACAAGAAATTTTCTTACTTTGTATAAAACTACTAAAGTAATTATTAACTAATTCTCTTTCTTGGTTTGTCCACAGCCTTCTAATCCATTTCTTTTTTTTGGGTACATGTATATTACAACTCTTAGCTGAAATAGAGAAAATTAAAAACAGACATTTCAGATCCTCCGCAGTGTAAGCACTTGGTGTAAATAACAAATAATTCACTATCTGGATAAGTAATGCCAGGTAACACCGTCTAGTCATTCGACATCCCCAGCGTTGTCTGGGTCTTCCCTGCCAATTATATTGATTTTTTTATGTACCTTTCTTTTCCGTCTGGTTGTAAGCCAAATATGTATCTCTGACTTTTTTGGTTGACTGCGCAAGGCACCAGCCATTGTAAAGCCCAGCAAAATTCCCTGTATTTCTATTTGACCTTGGTTTTTCTCGATTTCCGTCGTGGTTTATTTACAATGGATGCCTCCAGGATGGCCGAAGATCCGGGCAATGGGAGTTTACGCTGACGTCAGCTTAGACTATAGTTAGAATGTACGTATTTTCTTTCTTGGACTGTACAAGAGGTCATACATACATGAAAAATGTTATGCATACTGAATTTTTAGGGTCATAGAAAAGCCATTTCTGCACTTATATGGAAGAAACAAGCCTATTTCATGTTTTCAGTGCTGAGGTATTTTCTATACTCATATGTCCAAAATTTAATGTTCTGGAGTATACGATGGCAAAAAATGCATGGTAATATTTCATGTCCATTTAACATTTCGAAAATGTAATCCGGGTGCATTCTGGAGTTTTCAGCCCTTGCGGTCTCCTACGGGCGCTGGCGCTGTGTATGGTAGACATGTAGCTTTGTGTATGGCATAGGAAAAAGCAACACTTCAAATGCACAAAAAGTTCAAGTTCAGGTTTTTTTGCCAAAGAAAGTGCAAATATATGCTGTCTCTTCATTTTGACTTGGCGTGGCTTAGAAGCTACTTTCGATTTGATGTTCTATATGTCAATCAAAAAATGTCATATCATTGGACGCTGTTATCGAGTTTAGAATTTAGGTACAGTTTACAGTATTGTATCAGTGAAATGAACCAAGATGCTTGGTTTATTATATAGCAAAGCTTTGTAAAGAAAAAAATCCACAACAATGTAAGGCTTGAGAGAGAGAACTATTTTACTTCAAATATTTGGACAAAATATTTTTTTTTTTTATTTTGATCTTAAGTATATAATTTACAGTATGTGTACTCAACTGCCCTCTCTATCAGTATAAGTGACTAATAAAATTCCGAACAGAAGATTTAATAAAGCTTGAAGAGTTTTACTGCACATGACATTCATCAATAACTTACGGTATCACTGTTAATAACATAAATTATCAAATTATTCACACGTGGCAAAACGGAAACACTGAACCAAGACTAAACAATGGTTTATAACATGGCTCGATCATCTGTTGAGCATTGTGACCATAAGATAACTGTATGAAAGCTGAAACATATGTTGATCATTTCCAGTAGTCACTCTGTGTATAGATTTTAATTTCAACGACTTTTTCTGGCTGCACTCTTCTTATGTCAATTACTTCAGCCTTGCCCCAAGGTTTCACTATAAAACACACATAAGAGCTTGCCTCCCTTGATTGGTTTGGCTGGAATCTGAATTGCCTTTCTTTTTACTTGAAAAAGATCGGTGTGACCTGAAAGACCATAACATCATAGACTGGTTGACAGTCGTAATACTTGGTTATTATGGACACGTCAAGTGGGTTGCTTGACGATGAATTGTTGAGAAGGCCGTGCCTGCAAAATTTCTACAATAGTTAACATTTTTGGGGAGGGACACACTAAAAGATCGATTTACTGCCTCACATTTCTGTGTATTGGTATTAAATCTCATTTTCATCAATGCATCTTCACTTAGGCGCATTCTAATAAGCTCTCTTAAAAGTTTCTTGTCTTCAGGAGTCATGTTTACACTGTATAGCTTATGGATTGCCAAAAACATAGACCTTTCCTACCAGCTTTTAAGTTTTCCTCCCGAACAAACGATTGAATGTCTTCTGCACATTGAACAGTTCCCAGCATAACACCAAGTGGCTTCCAACACTTTTGGCAGAGCAGCCTTTATTTTGTCAATGTCACCACTGTATAAATTCACGGGTTCATTGAATATAAGACTGCACCTGGCTTTAATGTCTTGACTAAAAAATTTCTGCATTTATCTTTGCCTCCCTTGTCTTGCCAGGGAACATGTCCTTACTAAATTCAGCATTATTACATGTTTTGAATCGAAGTCTTCCAAGGTGGACTGGGTCAGCAAGTCTGGTGACTTTCCACAATGAAAATATGCTTTTTATACCTTCTTTCACTCCTTTTGCTGCAGATGACTCTCTGTCGGTTGTCACATGATTGATTTTAACACCTTGTGTAGTCAAATCCAGTCCAATATTATTGACTCCTCTTTCTTTCTGACCAGGGGGCATTTGTGTCGGCTGTGCAGTCTGGATGACCACCCAGACAGCTTATATCAAACCCTCTTCCTTTCAGCCAAGCACCTTTCCAGCAAAGTTTATTTTTGAATGTGGCTGAAACAATATGTTTCTTCTCTTTTCTTAAATTTTGGTGGTCGTAGATGATGGACTTTGTGTGGAAGATTGGGTCTCTAGTCGTCTTTGTATTGGCTCAGAGACCCTCTGAAGTTTAATTCATTGGACCTGTTTGTTGTCTTCTCTGTTCATAAAATTCATCTTTCTCCCTAATAAGATCTGCTATGATACCGCTGGTCACAGTTTTGGCAGAATCACTGGAATTCTGTTGCTTGTGATCTGTCCAGGCTCTTTAGCTGTTTGGCTGATTAATGAAAAGATCTTTTGCACATCCGTTTTCAAACCATCCAATTCTGATTTCCCAGTGTCTTGTAGCACACTTTGAACATGGCTTGTCACCTTTATTTGAGAGGAAAACAGGACTTCTCTAACTGCATCCATCATTTCGGGCAGGGGTGGTGCAGCTCCCGTTTGGAATCTGGCATTCAGGAGACTATATACGTTTAAGTTCCGGTTTGACGTCCTAAATTGAGTAAGGCCAGTCTTGTCAAGTTTTTTTGTGACTGTTTCTGAGTCGGAGCTTTTGTAGCTCGACTTCTAGCCATATCAAATACTCTGAGGGTGACTCGCTTTTCAAGGGTGACAAACAGAGAACTCTTCCAACGTGAGAACATCATCTTTCTTGCCGCCTTAGTCTTCTGAAACAGACAATCTCCTGAGGCTGTGAGATCCCTCTAAATCTCATCGCCATGTCAAGAGCTGGAGATACTAGGCTACTCATCAATCGCTGGCGTTTTGAAGATAGCGACACTGTGTTGTCATCTTGAATTAATGTCATTTGTCGACACCACTCCTAATGAGCCTACACCATTTTTCACTGGTTGATTTATGGAAAATAGCTTCACTCTAGTAGTGTGAGGAAGGTCGCTCATAGAAGATCGGTACATGTTGGATGTGGAGCGGTGAGGTCTGAGGTACATTGGGTGTTTCGGCCAGTGGTGTTTCGGCCAGTGGTGTTTCTCGGCTGGACTAATTACTCTATTTATTGACACTGTTATAATAGACACATGACACTGATCAGCATGATTAATATTAGGTAATGGTTTATAAAACGGTCAAAGATGGATATAGTGATAAATTAGGGGGTCATTAAAGTAATACAGTTAAAGTGATTAAGAAAACAACAGGAGTGGCTTACTGGCTTTGAATCCATGATCTAATAAAGGGTTATCTCTTGATAGC
Organism: Lepidochitona cinerea; assembly: GCA_963971465.1. NCBI lineage: Eukaryota > Metazoa > Mollusca > Polyplacophora > Chitonida > Tonicellidae > Lepidochitona > Lepidochitona cinerea. The sequence continues at coordinate 18,220,027 of OZ020558.1, forward strand.
AAATGCTTGCCTAGACAGGAGTTCTGACCAGTGGTTGCATTGATCAATCACTTCGATATTATTTAATATATATAGAGGAAAGACTTGGTTGGATAGAGGGCTCAAAAATTGTTAACAAGGACATAATAAAATCAAAATGTTCCCAGTTTTTAGTATGTTAGTAAATTTTACTGTTGGGATCCAATGCATTTTCTCACTGGTTTTCTGCTCCAGCTACCTATGTGGGATGGTTGCCAGTTACCACTGGAAGGTCATGGGTTTACTCTGGGCATAGAGCCTGGTTTCTTCCGACAATAAAACTGGCAACATATATGTATATATTTCTTTCATATAAGTGAAATAATCTTGGGCGCGACGTAAAACACTAATCAATCTCTTGACCAAACATTTAGGAAACTCTATCCTTGTCCAGCCAGCCACCAACTGAAGAAATCACTTTCACAAATCAAGTTTGCGATCCATTTACAAGCAGCCTTACTTTCTGAAAGTGTTCTATGGTGGTCAGTTCACTGATCTCTTGTTTTTTAATAGACTGAAAATGATTTTCTGAGTTAATAGAAACAAGATGTATAGCTTTCTGCAACTTTCTATTTAAGTAAAAGAATTATGAGATATTTATTTACCTATCAATAGACAACCATCGTAGTTAGACCCCACAGCAAATACGTCATCATCCTCAGTGATGACAAAAGCATTTGGACATCGACAGTTAAATACAAAGATTTTTCTGGTGAATGCTTTCACACCTTAATCGTGTTTACGCAGGACGGGAAACTTGTCCATCAAGTTTGCAGACATTGTAAATGTTCGTCAAGTATCCTGAAATTAGAGAAAAGTAAAAGAATTATGAAATATATATTTACCTATCAATCGACAACCATCGTAGTTGGATCCCACAGCAAATACGTCGTCATTCTGAGTGACAAAAGCCAATCTCCCTTGAGTCCCTCCAACACAAGCACACACAAAATGATAAAGAAATTTAGGAGCTATAAAGAAAACACAAACAAGCAAAGAAATAATTAAAAGGAAGAGAGAAAAAAAATAGATTACTAATAAATGTAATAAGTACATGATCTAAACAAAAAATTTATATATATATATCCATCACGATTAGGATCTACATGTATATACTCAAACATCACAACTAGGATCTACATGTATATACTAGATACTCAAACATCACGACTAGGATCTACATGTAGATACTCAAAACATCACGACTAGGATCTACATGTAGATACTCAAAACATCACGACTAGGATCTACATGTATATACTCAAAACATCACGACTAGGATCTACATGTATATACTCAAAACATCACGACTAGGATCTACATGTATATACTCAAAACATCACGACTAGGATCTACATGTATATACTCAAAACATCACGACTAGGATCTACATGTATATACTCAAAACATCACGACTAGGATCTACATGTATATACTCAAAACATCACGACTAGGATCTACATGTATATACTCAAAACATCACGACTAGGATCTACTCAAAACATCACGACTAGGATCTACTCAAAACATCACGACTAGGATCTACGTGTATATACTCAAACATCACGACTAGGATCTACGTGTATATACTCAAACATCACGACTAGGATCTACGTGTATATACTCAAACATCACGACTAGGATCTACGTGTATATACTCAAACATCATGCGCTAGCTCCATGCTAGATTGGTGTTACAAAATACTGAGTGTAGGATCTAAATCACATTCCAATCGAAATCATTCAAGGAGTGTCCGAATGTCCGGACCTTACTAGGTATTCCATGCTTGCTCTTTGATTTACTTCCAGTTGATGGATTAAGATTTACTAAGCATCTGCAAAAAAAATAAAATAAAACAATAAGATTTATTTAATTGGAGTTTTACACCGTACTCAGGATTATTTCACTTATATGACGGCGGTGCCAGGATTATTGCAAGAGGAACCCCTGAACTAAGTTCTCTGTAAACCCGCGATCATCCGTAGGTTCCAGGCGACCTCTCCACATTCAGCCACAAAGACAAGTCAGGGACTTGAACCAACAACCTCATTGGTGTGAGGCTATAGAAGCTATTGAGCAGAACTTGATAACCCCTCAGCACCGTAAAACAATAAGAACATGCATCATACAGTTGTGTTTAAAAAATACAAATAATTTGCAAGTATCAATATCAGTACAAAAGGTGCCTGAGGGCTTGTTTTTAGTATCATTCTCAGTTATTGAGGTTTCTAATTATCCTGGCACCATTATCATATATGGGTGAAATAATCTTAAAGGGGCATGAGCTGCCGAAATTCCCACTTTTTTCATACTTTCTGATCGTCACGACAGTAAGAGGCTTTGAAGGCCATCGAAAAACTAAATGATTGGCGTTGGAATGAGGAAAATCCACACTGTAGGTGCCCTGTACGAACCGAAAACGTGTTCGAAAAGTAGCAAAATTTAAATAACCGGGACGACCATTCATTCATTCTAAGCCAAAGTTAGTTTAAAACAATACTTTATCGTACATTTTCGAGACTAGAAGCACTAAAAAGCTTCTGAATTATACGTTTTGAGAAAAATAGCCGATAATTTCAACATTCTGTGTTTACGTCAAAATATCAACATTTTGGCAGCTCATGCCCCTTTAAGCATCATGATGAAAGCCCCAAACAAACAAATAATAAGGATGAATTCGCATGTGAAAGCAAAAACCAATGTGCAAACAAAATATGATGTGAATCTATTTTATGTAAATCAACCATAAGATTGTGCTTTCTATCCATCCTCGAGGGTGTTTCAATATAATGATGTCTGCGAGTTCCATGCAGCTGACCAGTGGATTAGCCTTGAGCGGCTTTCGAAGCATATACACTACAGCAAATATCCATCTTTTTGAACAGTTGTCTGGAGCTGAACTTTGCATGTGTCAAAGGCAAGCCAATAAGTGCATGATTAAATGCATGGACCTGTACCTCCAGAGTACACGCAGCCTGGAGCTCATTCAAAGCTGAAGTATATGTACATGTGGAGTCTCACCTCTGAATAAATTCCAGCGTAGATGATAAACCATCTTGGTACTGCATGTTGAAAACATAGTAACTGCCAAACACCAGTGTTATGCCATCTAAGAGGGTGGGAATGTCTTGGGTGACAACCTTCTTCTCAATGACCAATATCGATTTCAAATCTGTGTTATGCCATCTAAGAGGGTGGGAATGTCTTGGGTGACAACCTTCTTCTCAATGACCAATATCAATTTCAAATCTGTGTTATGCCATCTAAGAGGGTGGGAATGTCTTGGGTGACAACCTTCTTCTCAATGACCAATATCAATTTCAAATCTGTGTTATGCTATCTAAGAGGGTGGGAATGTCTTGGGTGACAACCTTCTTCTCAATGACCAATATCAATTTCAAATCTGTGTTATGCCATCTAAGAGGGTGGGAATGTCTTGGGTGACAACCTTCTTCTCAATGACCAATATCAATTTCAAATCTGTGTTATGCCATCTAAGAGGGTGGGAATGTCTTGGGTGACAACCTTCTTCTCAATGACGTCGGATTGCTATTCAAGCTTGCTAACGATTGAGCCATAGAGGCATAGAAGTCGATAGGTACATAGTAAAAACTCACCTTTGAAGTTTTAGTCTTATCGGATAGGACTTGGCCTGAAATTTCAGTCGACTGGGTTATGACTGGCTCCAAAATGGATATAGAAGTGAATGTTAGTGGCTTATAGTGCATATGAAAAGATGTTCAATATTTATTGACAGTTATTCCCAATACAATATATATGGTTGCCATTTAAGTCTAAGTACATGTATGTTAATTATTTTATGTATGCGTGCTTTTGTTTGAGGGTGGGTAGGGGGATGCGTAGGTGGAGTGTATATAGATCGATATATGAAGGCATGAATATGGTTAGGAGGTTGACAGCAAACAAACTCACCGTTACATTTCTGGAATCTGATTCGCTATCGGAGGAAGATGGACAGAAGTCTTTGATGCGCTGTACCGAAAATGTAAAACAGAGAATTTATTAATGTGTACACCCTAACCCTGTTACCAATGAACCAAAGACAAACAAATTTTAGTATGTAGTAGATACAATATAGACGAAGGTTTATATTTCAGCAGAATTTTCAGCAGAATCCGTTTACAATAAAGGAGATATAAATTTAACATGCACTGCAGTCCAACCTATTACTGAATGCATAGGCTAAAATAGAGAAAACACGAAGATCACGTAGAAAATGAAGTTAATAACCGATTTCATTCTACTTTTTTGAAGACAACCAACTATGATGTCTATTGTAGCATTTACTAAAATTTCAAGAAGATACACAAAGATTCAAGGGGCATAACTGAGTGTCAAACCTCCGTCTTTAACATTTTTCAAGACATTTTCCTCCGGGTTTCGCTTATAACTTTGCAACCGTTTAACTAATCTCAACTAACATTTTAGCATGTTATGAACGCTTACCTTCTTCTCGTAATTCATTTTATGCAGAATCTTGTCCCTCTTTGCCTTTAATTTAACTTCTTGCCCCTTTTTCCCCTTCTGTAAGTATTTTCTGTATTTCTCCCCGTCTTTCATACATTTGTGAAATCGCAATAAGTGGCGATCTAAGCGGGCAACACAGGCCCCACAACCCTTTACAGGGCAAGCAATTTTTTCAGAAAATTTTACACGCTTCTTCTCTAGGTAACTGTCCAATTTCTCTGGATGAACGCATTAAGACGAACAGTGGACAATACTGGCATGGGTTTTGCTGGTTTTGGGCCCCCTTCCTCATGGTTGATCTTTTCATCCGTATACCGGCGAACTATCCAACGTTGGCTTAGGGGGAGGGGGTGCTGGGTCATCCAGGGAGAGGACGTCCTCCGCCCTGCCCACCTCTCTTATTTCTATTATCTGTATTTCCCTGGTTTAACCTGTTTAAGAGGCATATAGAAGTTGAAAGGATAATGAAATGAAATTACTATGGATAAACAACTCCTTGAACAAATCTAGTTACGATGTTTCGATGTTTATCCTAACATCCTTTTCAAGTAAATGTTAACGGTACAATAGATAGCGGTTACAAATAACATAATATGCAGTCTTCCGTAATAAGTTGACGTCATCATTAGATGAACGTCAATAATTGATAAGGTTAAACGAAACAGCGTTATAAAGCAGATACGTCATAAGAATAGTACAAGTAATAACGTAATGGAGCTGACGTAATGGAATTATAGAAAATTTTGTATCTATGGTTACATAAACAAATATGTAACATAATGGATAATAGAATGCTATGTATCTAAGGTTACATAAAAAAACAAATACTACATAACTACACCAGTTGTGATCTAAAAAATTATTACAGAGTATGCATTTGGAATAAAGAAACCTTGGTCTCTGTTCATTGTTGGCTTAAAGCGTCCAATATTTATAGCTTCTGCGAATTTTCTAGACGTCATGTGAGAAATGTTTGTGTTTAGAATTTTAACATTTTCCCAGTCGATAACATGATTTGGATGCCTGCAGAAATGGCTCATAATCCATAACCGGACGGCCACGCAGCACTGTAAAATGCGTTAGTTGAAATTTTCGTACTAGTTGAGCCATTTGATTTTGGTTGAACTTTCTCATGATATCAAAAAGTGCTGATTGGAGAGCATCTGCACGATCATCCGCAGATCGAGGCGGTAACCTTACGCGATGCTTGACGATGTGCTGCAGATTTGGCTACGTGATCAATGAAGTTGCATTTTTTATGACACTAGTTCCCTGAATAATTTTGTCAGACAAGTTTGTGAGAAATGTGCCGGTTCGCTCGATTTGTCGGTGTCTGTTTGCCTTGGTCTTTGCATAGACCACAATATACAGTAAGAACCGTCTCGCCATCTTCTGCTAACTTGTAGCGTACACAATCGATTCCCTATGAGTCAACTGTCCGCTTTTTCACCCTTGAGTTATTTTCTTTTAAAGACCTAAACCAGACAACCTGTGTTTTATTTGTATATCCTACAAAAGTAGCCATTTTTAATTAGAAAAAATTCTCAACACAGTTATGAAATAAATTAGCATCAAAGTGCACATTTTTGATATAATCTGAATGCCTCCAATGATCGTTTCAAACCAAGTCTCTAGAAACTCCTGGCGTGTGACTTCACATCCAGACAAGATCCCCACACAAGACCATGACGGACAAGACAAGCAACCACACACGCTACAAGTGGGATCTGGAGGAGATAGACAGCAGTGACGAAGTTTTTATCGAGTGTTCTGTGGAAGACACGGAAGCTAAAGAGGATGAGGAGTCTTTGCTGTCTTTCCATGGTCTAGAAATCTCCCATACAGGCAGAATTAAACCATATGTTCGAACCGGAGTTGACAGATGTAGCACTAACAGAAGGACAAGAAGATTCGGCGATACCTTGCTACCGAACCCAAGGGAACGCTGTACTCGATTTTCGAAACAGTCCTCAGTGAAATGGTTGGAGCAAATTACTGTCGACTTTGTAAGTCCACTGCGCCTGCTTCGTCTGGACAAACCTGGTCCATAATCTGCCTATCTGCTCATCTTTCGGCCATTCATGTAAACTCAGCATTTGACACAGAATTACCATACACAATACACTTTCTCACCATGACCGTTACCAGCTAAACTTGCTTACTGATGACACTCACTGCGAAGTTTTGTCTGGATATGACGTCACATTCCGAAGAGTTACGGAACTTGCCGAAATTATGTCATTTACAACAAAATTTGGTTGGGAATTTTTCAGAATTTTTTTCTTCACTTATAAGGTATACCCTGCTGATTTTGTACCCTCCTGTATGAACACCAAAAAAAATAATAATATATAAAAGACATGCTACATGATAGTTCTAAGTATGATTTTCTATAATAAGAAATCCTTGACGGGATAGCAAAACTCAAAATAGTAGCGCGTTTATTATATTTTAAAATAATTTTTGAACATTAAATTGACCATTAAAATCAGAAGTTAAAATCAACAAGATTAAATCCAGTTACACTGAACTACATGAGTAGCTGTTTAATAATTATGCTTGCAAATATGACCAGTCAATATTAAATTCCTAATATTTGCACAAACAAAGTATTTGAACTAACCCGATGCTCTTTGTGCCAACATCAGCTATTCTTTTGTGGCACGTAACTCTTCTTTTAAGGACACCCACTCCCAACTGAAAATAGCTTACAAGCAGTTGTTGGGGGTCCTTTTTGGTTATATTGAATTTGTGTTTCGAAGTGATGGAGTGGAAGAGGGGGGTGATTGATGTAACAGTGATGGCTTTGAAAAAGATACTGATGAATGGGGTGGTGGTGAATGTGATCTTGGTGAAAATGATGTTGATGAAAGAGGTGCTGGTGATGAAATAAAGTTGGCGAGGGAGTGAAAATGATATCGATGAGCGGGTTGGTGATGAAGAGGGACATGGTAAACGGGCTGGTGGCTAATTTCTTTAACGATAAATCTTCTGAAAAAAAAAAACTGAATGTTTTTTTGTTTTTCCATGTTTTCAGCTTCAGCAGTTTTGGGTATTTTATTTACAACAGGTTAAGTATTTATCATCAAGTTTTCTGAATGAACTCTTTTCTTTTTGCTGCCTTTTTTCTGCACAACCTGATCGAATAGGCATTGGATCAGAATATTCTTATTGCCTGAAAGGAAAAAGAGGTAGCATAAATAACAGTGCATGCATATTAATTGGTCAATAAAAAAACTAATAACCATGTTTCTAAATAATGACCATCTTAAAAATAAACCTACACTATAAGGAAATAAAGTAATCAAAATATTCCAAGAAAAAAGTTAAGCACTCCCCCAGAAACGATAGTGATCATAAAGGGCAACATTCTGGCGATAAGAAATCACCATTAGTGACAATAAGCTATACAATTTATTCAGGATATTGTTAGCCAAATCAAAAGTGTAGTTAAACAAAATAAAAAGATGCTTGTAAGTATGAAACTTCAGTCCATCTGGCTTCACAGGGCGGACATATTGAAGTAAAAATGTCACTTTGAGTGTGTAGAAGACATCCCTAGAGCAGAGGGTCAATATCACATATAGCTTCCAATCTGCATTTCATCCCTTCATTGAGACATCGAATCTGAAAGGGGTAACTGCGTGGATTTGAATCCTTTAGAGCACATTTGGGATGGGATTGGCAGAAATATTCAAGCTCTAGGGCCCCCTGTACAAAATCTGCAGGAATCGGAAGCCGCATTACACCGGGATTGGCGGCAGTTACCCTTCAACAGATTCAATTTGCTATGCCTACCCCATATGCATTGAAAACCCATGCAATATTTTCCGGAAAACTGGCTAACGTATATGTGGCTGACATGATCGGGAATACCTAAGGAAAAGTGTTGTAACAGAGGACTGCTAAGGAAAGTACTGCTTACTTTACTTTGCAGTAAATGCTAATAACAAAAATGAGATATATCTAATTTCTCATACATCTTTTAATTCACAAGTTAAGAGGAATGCACATGTGAAATGTGCAAATGTTGCATCTCCTGCATTAGAACTACATTTTTTTAGACAAATACAGTTATCATGTGATGCCTATTTTGCCATGTGATGCCTATTTGTTGTCAGCTTTCTCAGCTCAACCATGCTTTGCATATGATTAAAAATCCTCTGTTTAAATTATTTGGGAAACTCCTTAAAGCCATGATAGTTTCGGGCAATTTTTTCTTTGAAAGGCTCTTCTTTTTGCAAGGTTTTATCTATGTGTTTAAGATCCTTAGACCGGTCAACTTTCCCATGTTTGTTTGAGTGAGATGACCGTCCAGTTGTCGTTTCCTCAAACTTCTCAGACAAATTTTTACCGATGCCAATCATCTGACTGTGTCTTTTAACAGTTTCCTCGGTAAGTTGCCCCGCTACAGTTTTGCTGGCTGTCTTATACTCTTTATTGAGGTGTTCACAATGTAAATCTTCTTGGATGTTGTGGCCTCTTCTTTCCCTTATATTTACTGTTCTTTCCCAAACCAACTGATGGGGTAACATGCCCCTGCAATATTGGCCAGCAGTCTATGGGCTAAAATAAAATGCTTTGGGTGATGCTTTTCATGAAACTCAAACATATGGCGAATCATACGTAGACCATCATTTTCTTTTACCACATCATGCCTGGCTTGTGCATTTATACCTCTCCACAAGACGCCTTATGTATTCAGTTTTAAGGTCTTAGATAGTGGTTTACAATTTCAGTTTTTTTTGGTGAGGAACACACCTCCAAACATAACCAGTCAGACACGAATGTCATCATCTGACATGTCCATACATTCAGTATGGAACCACTGCCCCCTGCTACAAGCTTTATTGCAGCAGTAAATCATGGTACCACCAACATCAAGGTTGCAAATACAGTGGTTGCCAGCCTCTACATCTTCTGAAATCGCAACGTTAATAACATCATCAGAATTAACAGGATAAAATATTTTGGTCAAAATTGCTTTGGCACTTGAAACTATCCTCTGATGGAAATTTAGTGGGAATTTCATGACATTTGGTACCCATCAAGTTTAGGGCAAACAGGATTATATATCCCTGGGTTCCAAATTGGGTCAGGTGCTGGCGGCCACGCCGCTTCCCAGAGACTCTTGGAAAAACTTGGGCAGGTGCCTCCCCTCGACGTGCACCTTCAGCTTACTTTTATTTTATTTATTTATTTCCAAATCGAATTCCAACAGACCAGGGGTCCACTTACTGGGTCGATAACAACACTATAAGAACATATAACTAGAACTGTACGCGGTACAGGTATGCGGCTTCCAGTAGTTGCGTTGGAGTAAATTCAACAATGCGATTTAGTTAGTGCACCACAACAATGTTAAATCCATACAATGTAAAATGCTTAAAACTGAAACTGTTTTCTGTGGTTTATTATAAAAACAATTTATTTTACAGTGATATTTACAATGGTATTTACAGTGTTTTCTTGAGCAAATTAATATTTTACACTTCTTAAAGGGCAGTGATGGTGTTGCCATAAAAATTGCCCACAGCTTCAATGGGTAGCATTGCAAGAATTGGCTCCAGTGATTCCATTGACTCTATGCTAAGATACTCTAACAGTATTTCTTTTTTGCTTCTTGGTCATGGCCGTTAACCTCGCACAAAATGTCTAGATTATCGGCCATTTCTTCGTTCTGTATCCCGATGATTTTTATAAGTTTATCGGAATCTGCACATGCTACAACCTGAAATAAAACAAAGACGGATAAGTTACTTGTTGATCCACTGAATAGCTTAGCATAACACATTAGCAAAGTAACTCCGAATATATGACAAAAATACCATTGTTGAAATATTGAGATTGTCAATATGCGTTTGTTGAATTTATTCGGAGTTACTTTGCTAATGGGTAAGTAAATAGTATATAAGTTAATACAAATTTAATAATTTCTTAACTGGTTTGTTTAACATGTGAAAGTTGATAATGCGTTTCTAAAACAATTTAAAACTTGACTAGGTCTTGAGGTCTTTTGAAATTAGTTCATATGTCGTGTACTCACTTCAATGCTGTCTGGGTAGTTAATATTTATAGAATTTGCCTTTCTGTAGGCAGAAAAGGATGTCGTTACGTCCTTCAGGACAACTTCATCCCCAGCTACGACTACCATCTGTGTAGCCTCTCTCCAAAGGGTGGCATGCACTCTACCAGAGGAGTCTTCCAATTGGAGTTCGCGCACAGCAGTTGACTCCCCTTTTACCTCTACTGTACGAGTTGGTTGATTCTGAAATGAATAACATTAAACACTTTTTAAAATTGTTTCATTAATGAGCCATGTACCTTAAAAATGAGTTCCCAATAATTGTTTATTTTAATATTTATGAATTCCTCAATTATTGAGAGTATACTAAAAACTAAACGGGGAATGAAACCTACATAATTGCCAGATTTATGTTGTGGATGGATGTATAATTGCTATTGTATGTAACACATGATATTTTTTAAAGCCACAGTTTCGATAATGTGTATGCTATAAATAATCGTTCCAAATCAATCTATTGTTAGAGATTACCGAAATGTATCACTTGGTTGATAAATGAATCAGTCAGAATTGTCTTTTTCTGCTTTTTGGATAGTAGATTAAAGTAACTATTTTATACTCACGACTATTACAACACCTTTCACTGATAGCTTTGTTTTAGTTGGTGACGTGTGCACAGTAGAAATTGGTACTACTGTGTGCACTGGCCGCTTGAATTTTGCCTCACAGTCTGTAACTATGTGTTCTGACACACTTATCGGAACCGACCTGCAATAAAACATAAAGATTCAATGTATTTATATTTCTTTATTTTCACAATAGTAAAGTGGGGTTTTTGTTAGGAAGCAATAAAATATGTTGTGCCTTTAGCATGCAAATATTGTGCTAGTCCGTTTTTCCGATTTCAAAATGACTAATTTTTGTTGCGTCAAACTTGACCACCAGTTCTTGTTATGATATTATGATAAAATGAGTGGAGAACATTTTTCTTCAACAGCTATTGTTGTTTTTTTATACTTGCAGTTGTCAGAATGATGGCAAAGATGGAAACATGTCAATTCGATTTGAATTATGCATATATCAAACGTAGCAGTCAGTTGTAGAACACACAAAACCATTTTGTGATGCTGAGATAATATACAACATTTTATTTTATTGAATAACAACGTTTTGGGTCTGACTGTTAAGAAGTTTTTAGATTCCAAATTCATATTTTTTTTGTATTGTGTAAAGTGGCTTGAGCTGCCAAACTTCGAACTGTTTCATACTCTTTTTTAAACGTGGATTACAATCTAATGAAAAGAAATTAAAGGAATCTGTTTAAAAAAAGTTAAATTAACTTTCTACTTCCGAATGTCAAATTTTATAATTTTATTAGATCTCTGTTACTCTAATGTCATGGTTTATTGGAACTAGCTAAATTTAAAGGTTTGTGCAGTTTGTGTCAGGATATTCTTTTTAAATCGGAGCTAAGGCGCCCTTTTTTATCAAAGTCGGGAAAAAATTATTGGCATTGATAAAGAAATTAAATAAGATACAAACCTGTACACCGTACTACTTTCTTTGACTTGTATTTGGCGTTCGTAGATAGTAAACCTTTTTATGGTCACTGACCGTCCAACAGGAAAACGATTTTCAAAGCTTTCTGGAATCAAGGCTCTCATCCAGCCAGAACCATCGGCTACGGCCACTCGTTTACTATTGCTCGGGTGGGACGCCACAACTTTTACCGACAGTTTACCATTGTACGGCTGGTCTGTTAGGTTTGATACACAGAGGCTGCTAATTGATTCAAAGATATGGAAGTCTTAGTTATATATAGATATATGCTTGAACACTATAACACACCTGCACAGGGAAAATCTTCTTGTCTAAAATAATCACCGAGACAGGTTTCTTATTGTGTTAAAAAGGGGCTTCATTTAGACGTTTATACGTATTCTTCTTGTATATAGATTCTGTTCTGGACCACCAATAACATCAGATAACTACAAATACTCCTAATTTGTCTAAATCAATTCTATATAAAGCCATATGGAGCGAAAATTGTATAAACGAATGTGTTAATTTGTTGAAATTTGTGGTCCATTTCAAAACCCAAAAGAAAAAAAATTGCGCCTAAAAAGAATTGTTCTCCAATGAACGTGAATGAACTACGTCTTTCCTGATATATAGAAGCTATTTGTTTGCTATGTGCTAGTATAAATGTAAGAAAACAATAGGCAGTGAGTTTTGGTTCAAATGAAAATTTGTGATAAATCATGGAAAAAGGTACATGTAGGGCAGTTACAGTGAGTCTCCAGCAATAGACAAGCGGGTGCAGTACTTTAATACAGAGAAGGTGAAGTGACTTTATTCATTTGTCTCTCGTCTGTATATATTCATATTTTGTCTGGAAGAATTTTGTTTATTAAACTTAGTTTGATACAATGATTTTCTACTTGGTGCTAACATGGCTACATAATTATGTTAAACTTGTGTTGATAATATTCAAATATTGGCACATGAGTAAAGTCACATTTCACAAACTTGTTAACCTTATGAATCACTCCCATAATCAATATTATTTCCCCTTTCAGTACGTCAAGTGATTTTTAAACATTAATCTACACTTTAAAATGGCATATTGAAATAATAACAATATCATTGTATAGGTAGCTGAATCAATCATGATCTACATCAAACATGGGAGCTAAGCTATTTCCATAAAAATTAATTTAAAATTTTCAGGGTCAATCTCTGAAAAGTTGGACGATTTACCAGAATGTTTTGAATGGTAATTGTTTGGTTGTAAATCAGATCAGCTCTAAAATGAGCTCAGTGGCAGGGCACTGTTTCAAAGTAACAGAAGACATCTTCAAATATTTAGTTTAGCGTTTGAAACTTGCAATAACGTTCAGTGATTATGACTTGTCTCACTTGTCCTGAGGTCACTAACCCCCCCCCCCCCCCAAAAAAAACTTTCAGTTTCAGGATGTATAATATTTTATAACATTACTTTCATGTAGCTGTAGGGGCAAATTGTATGTCGCGTTTTGGAATGAGATACAGCTTTCCACTTCTAATTTCTTTTAGTACAGTTTGAAAGACTGAATCTGAAGGCAACTTTTGTAGCCTTCTTCCTTTATCGGAAACAGCATAATGATATCCTATATGCCTTAGTGGCACATTAGGATATCCGGCCACAATATAGTCATCCAGCTCTTCTAGAGTTAAGTCTCTCCTCAACACCAACTTTTTGAAGTCCCGTTCTATTAAATCTGGAAGTTCTTGTCTGGAATGTCCTAGATCAAACAAAGAAAAAAAAAAGGAGCATAGTAAGATGAGATGCAGCTTTCCACTTCTAATTTCTTTTAGTAGAGTTTGAAAGACTGAATCTGAAGGCAACTTTTATAGCCTTCTTCCTTTATCGGAAACAGCATAATGATATCCTATATGCCTTAGTGGCACATTAGGATATCCGGCCACAATATAGTCATCAAGCTCTTCTAGAGTTAAGTCTCTCCTCAACACCAACTTTTTGAAGTCTCGTTCCATTAAATCTGGAAGTTCTTGTCTGGGATGTCCTAGATCAAACCTAGAAAAAAAACAGAGCATAGTAATGAGTTTTAAATACAGACATACAAACAACACAAAAATAAATCTGATGCAGTACTTGGCAAGTCAGCGATATGTTCACATTGAGTTTGTAAAAAATCCAAGCAAATTTATAAAATGTGAACATGCAATCAAATTTAACACATACTTTTCCCTTTAACAATAAAATACAAACAAATTACTGTTTCTAACACAAAAAAACAGCTTAGAATGTTGTTTTTGATCGCTGATTATACGTTGTTGTTGTTGTTCCCATCAGGTAAACCGCGATCATTTTCTGAATGTGACCAACTCTTTGGTATAGACTTTCCTTTCTTCGTTGCATACTCAAACATCAAACGACGAACATCCTCTCAACCCAACCCATGAAACATTAGTGAGCACACACTCCATTAGGCCATCTTCTTCTGCCTTCTGTTATTGCAGTCAGTGTAGGATGTCAAATGTTAATAGTCTGTGGGTTGTTAACATATTAGATAGGTTTGCTTGTGTTTTATCAAAATATCATTCCTAAAATTTCTACCCGGATTGTGTGTCAACAACGGAAGTAGTTCTTCCAAGACTTTTCTCACCTCTTGCACTCTTTGAGGAATTTTGTGAAAGCCTTTTCCTCTCTATCTTGTTAAAATTGTCTACTATGACAATTTCTGCCTTGAATGCTGCTGCATGTCCAATACATGTTTCTTTAGTTTGATTTCCAGAGTACATACGCTTTACTTCTCTATTGATAACCTCACCCACCCATCAATGGCCTCATTATTTGATGCTCCAACACTTGTGTTGACAGTTCTGTTCCATGTCAGTCTAAATGCTTCTTGTTCTGACAATTTGGCCTGTATCAGGGTTTGTAGTTCACATGTGCTATCAAGTTTTTATTCTTGTTTGTGCTGCTATAAATTAGCAATTCATATTTTGCAGACCTAATAGATCTGGGTCCATCACCACAATTAATTACTGATACTAAATTTCTGTGCAACAAAGTTGTCATAATGAAATCAGTATCTGAAAAAAGAAGATAACATTTATTGAGGATGCTCCAAACACACATACAGGGACAACTCAACATCTGCTGACCAATGGCCACTTGAAGTGCTCTCTTAGTTTGTTTCAATAAGCTCTCATAGAAACCACCCTGATGTTGACTTAGTGGAGTTATGAACTTCCATGTAATCTCATGAGAAGAAGCAAATTCGTTCAGCTGGTCATTTTGTTGAACAAGTTTCTTTCTTTACAGCATTCTACGGGTAAGGAAGTTGTGTTTTGCTGGGTGTCCTGTCATTGTGGCATCTATGGTAACAGAGGCGCGGACAGTGAAGCCAAATCTGCTTTGACCAAACCAGTATCTTCGGTCGCAGTACCATATTCTGACTTCAGACCGAAGATAGTCAAATACATCTAACAAATTTAGCAAACTTCGTGGGATGAACAAAAGCCACATAATAATAAACTGGCTCAAATTCAGGCAAAGATCGGTCCCACCACTTTTCCTTCTTCTCTTGCAAGAAAAGAAAAGTTGGTTTTATCCAGATGTCGAATCGGCCATTCCTTTTTATCACACCGACATGTACTCACAGGGGATCCCCATCTGTGGTGCATCCCTTGTGATGGTCGACATACAACATGTTCTTTTAGAGTGTGTGAAGTTTGCCTTGAACAGGCGATTTCTCACCAAGGCAAACTCCATGAATGAGCTTTTCACCAAGGTGAAGGGGTAGGGAGATGTGTTACTTCTATGGCCTGTCTTTCAGGATTTCCCGCGTTGAATAAAAGCGTCGACATCTGGAACATCACATGGGATTTTGTTTTCTCAGGAAGCTTGCTAAACCAACTGGTACAGCTTTCAAAAAATTCTTCTGAGGATTTCTTTTGTGTTGTCTCCAGTAGCATTTGATCTCTCTCCCTTTTATGATCGGCAATTAAATCCGTCAAAGCCTTTTCAATTGGTGATTGATCTGCCTTTTTTAAGCTTTGTTTATTTTGTAATTATCCTGGTTCCTCCCTGTTACATTAGTAAAGGATGTACCATCAGTGGCATTGGGTTCAGAAAAAGGCCTGTGTACACAAAATGATAAGCCTTAACTCATATATTCTTACATTCATTGTCTTTGAAACAGATACTTAGCATCTGGAGAGCCCTTTCGGTCTCGTGAATACAGTTACAAAATGGGATTAAGTACAGCATGCCGTTATCAATGCTACCTTGAGGACAGGTTAAGTTCGTCATCTGAAGGAACAGTTGAAGAGTTTTCCTCCGAGCCTGGCTGACTTTCAAACATGATATCTGGAACGTTAGTTTCTGTTCTGTAATGATGACATAAATAAACAAATTACAATCGCGATAAAGTATTTTTCTATTTAGATTCAATAAATGACATATTAGAGTATTACCTGTTGTCTTGTCTAAAAAGGTCATTTGTTCGAAAAAATGCCGTGTCCTTGCCCTTTTTTTCACATATGCATCTTGTTGATTTCGCCACACAGGAGTGAAACATAACCGATTATTTAAAAACTGATTTAAAAAAATTACATCGAATGGTGAAATATTATTTTAACTAACTTGAACTCAAGGTTTTGTAGAAAAAAGAAATAAGGTTTTTAACTAATACCACAAACGGTAAGCGTATGGTAAATAAGTTGTGCATCTTTAAGTTCTGAACACGATGGATCATATAAATATCTATGCACGACTTCTATAAGATGTTCAATTTCAAGTCTGTTAGCCATTTTGAATGCTAAAGTATGAACTTGACCAGACTCAATTCAGTGGCTGGTTGATTAAGGACATGGTATCTAGGTTTTGGAATTCAGGCCAGGGTTTATGAGCGGGAGTGGGGGTTCTTTATTGCCATGTAAAGACATTTCCAGGAAAGCTGAGTGAAATAATTTCTACGGGAAAAGGGAGTTCCCAAGAATTTATGATATATTTAGGGAGATCGCCGTACGGATAGCCACTGAGTGTTTCCACTTGTTTTTTAGGGTTTTTTGACAAGCTTGTATCCTTGACACGAACATGTATTATTGGTCAACTCAATGCCATTAAAAACATATCGTTCTGCACGGATCATTCAAATGACTACTCCCAAGGCAGCAAAATGGTTTTGAAAGAAATGTGGATGTCTCCAAACACTTGGGCCTATTGTTCTTTGAAATGTGCAAGGGTTATTTCTCCGGTTGCACCATCTCTATCAACTATAACCACAGTTAAAAAACTTTACGGCTAAAAGGTATGCAACTGATGTTCCTGATACACCAAGTCCACTTACACCACAACAGGCCACATAAGCAATTTCCAGTCTTTTGGGCAGCCACACAAAACAACGGGTCTAAAATTGAGTGGCAAATCACAAACATGTATCAAAAAGAGAAGCGTCAACACAGATTTTTGCCTCAACCTCATTCCATATTTCTTAAAGAAATATTTGTATCCTAAAATTGTTTGTTGTACATTGAGAAGTAAAATTATCCACGGCTCTAGACAAGTACAAAACAATCACTGTTTTTCAAAATTCCTAGCTCGCAGTTGAATTGCAGAGCCTGTTTGGACTTATTTGTTGTTTAGGGAATTTTTAGGTCTTTTATATAACTTTTTTATATTATATCGTTGTAGTAGGATGTGTATGATGCTCTGGGGAAGTTCAAAAGCCTATCTGGACCTACAGACATGATAGGCAGCTTACTGACCACTAACTTCACGATTATCAATAAAGGTCGTTCCTATTTTCTTCATGGCATTGATTGCATCAAAATTATCCTCCTTCACGCTAAGTATTTTCCAACAGAATTGACATTTCTCCTTCTGATTTGATATGCAGGCCACAACATCAACAAAGCAAACATAAACTGCATATCCATGTTTACGTTTCAGCATCTAAGCAGATCAGAATTGTATTGGTTTATCCAGGCATCCTGCAAATCTTGTCTTAGTACAAGGTGCGACTTTTGTAATCAAACATATGGCTTCATCAAATATAGCTTGATTTATATCAAGATAGGTGTATATTTCTTTCACTGGAGCACTTAAAGCTTTCCACATATTGGAGAGTAATGATCTTGCAACTCTTGGAGTCCTTCTCTTCAATGACATTTCCTCGTTACCTTCAAGTTCATGGCCTCAGGTTTTCTGACAACTTTCTTACAATTTCTTCATCAGAATCAAGCAATTCACAAGTTACATATTGGTCAACAAAAGCATCATTATCTTTATCCACTTTTGGTGCATTTTCAACCCAGAACAAACAATGAGTGTGAGGTGATCCTCGCTGTTGGAATTTAACACAGTAGAAATAATCCACTACTTTTCCAATTACATGATCAAACATTTTAGCAAATGTCATATGATTGTTTTGCAACACTTGATTAGCATTCCGATGGTCTCCCAATTGGTTTAATATGGCTTCAATTACTTCATTCCACCGGAGTTGAGAATGAACAGAACCATGTTGGTATTCCAAGTTGTCTCAACACAGCAAATAAGTCTGCTTGCCAAAATGGGTGATTACCTTTAATGAATTCCAGAAACTTCTAACCTTCCTCAAATTTGAAAGGCTTTTTTCCATCAACATATCTCTTGTAACAATCTTTTCGTAATGCAACTGAGAGCCTGAAAGCTACTGGACAGACTTCTGACAAAGACTGCAAAGAACAAATAATCTGTGTCTAGCAAATCTTTTATCACCGTTCGTGAGATATCAAGCAAATGTTATTCTTTCTGT
Source organism: Lepidochitona cinerea (assembly GCA_963971465.1). Lineage (NCBI taxonomy): Eukaryota > Metazoa > Mollusca > Polyplacophora > Chitonida > Tonicellidae > Lepidochitona > Lepidochitona cinerea. Next base: position 18,238,868 of record OZ020558.1, read on the forward strand.
ATGTTAACTGGATTCTCCTGGAGCTACACAAAATGCTGATCCAAAATTTCTAGACCAATATCCACATGTTGAAGACATGTATCCAATAGACTCCTCTCTTAGAGTTTCTTTTTTTTTTCTTTATCGATCGCATTTGGTCATACTGGCATTTTTATTACTCAGCCTATAATCTTTCATATTTAAAATTTTCTCTGTATCACAGTATGCTGTGATGGTTTGATATGAATTTTTAGCATGACAAATGACACTATTTCCGTACTTGGTGTTTTGTTCACAGACAGCCTCTTTTTCAGTACAATATGTATTTCTGGAAGATTTTTTCTGGAAGATTTCCGTAAGGACATAATAATTAATGATTACTGGGGCTTAAAGGCCCACTTGCCGCAAAAATCCAGAATACTGTTTACATTAAAAATAGTGGACTGCTTTCTGAAGTAAGGAACTTTTTTATTTTTGTCAGAATTTTAAGCATGCAAAATAAATGGTCCGAGCAAAATTATATTGTTTGCCACAAAAGCTCAGGGTAACCATGTCAGACAAAGTCAATAGTTGGAAATGGCAACTGTTTCTACAGGGCAGTATCAGGAACAGAGAACTGCCATTGTGGAACACACGAGACAGAATGATGAAAGATTAACACCTTGTCTTAAGTCTCAATATGTATCTGTTCATGACTAGATCAGATCTTCAACAATGAGCTACAGAAGGGGAAATGTTTGTGGCAGCAAACCTACTGAAACATGACATCTATATATTTGGAGAGAGCTGGATGAGGTTTAACCATAACTAGCTTCACCCAGATTCATGGATTGTGCCACTTGCATGCAGTGACAAAAAACATCCTTAATATTCACAGCCTTTCTGCTTACTTATATTCTTCTACATCCATTATCCGTTATTCTTGATATATAATCCACTGTGTATGTTAAATGGCCGTTTTCGAGAGACGATGATGTTGGTTATCTCTCGCCGTTCGCGGATCCTGGCATTGACTCCCTGTCTATAGCAACTGACACGCACACTTTCAGAAGTTTTGCAGTTTTATTATTCTTAACTCAAGAAACCAAGAAAGAAAAAAACCATAACAGAAACCATAAAAGAAAAACAAGGGAAGAGCATTGAAATATACAAACAAGTAAAGAACTTATAAATTTCAGAATTTAATACTGAGTAGGGTAGCATATTCATGTTATTGTCCTCTTAGTAACCATATCAGTTTTTCCCAAAATAGTAAAACAAAACTACAAATATCAAATCATAAAAATACTAACTACTTAGGCGTTAATAGCTAACAATCAACTACAGAGAATGAGTTACAAACAATGCTAATAATAGAATAATACAATAATTATAAGATGGGTACAAAAAAAGTCACATGTACTAACCTGAATACTGCAGGTGAGTTGGTTTACATCATATGTTCATGACAGCTACATAACATATAAGCAATACTACTAGTGTCCATAGGGTTTCATGCCAATCCAAGGAATATCAAGGTCTGTACAGTGCTCAGAAACTGCTGACTACTGAGTTGCCCTGACCAATTCCTTATATTAGTGGGGACACCCACCTTCCAGGAAGTCCTGACCAGATATGATACATTTCCTGCTGGACACTATTTATGTTATTTATCAACATGTCAAATGCTTATACAATATTTAAACTTAGTATTGTTATCAAACATGTTTCTTAAAATAAAAGCCATTAACAAAAGTGATTATAAGAAAAACTTTATATAAACAGAAAAGTGTTCCAAACTAGCGAACCCGTGTATAAACATAGAATAACTTCAATGTCCAGTCCCTACAGATAAGAGGCCAATGTCACTTGGGTGCAAGTGGATGACAGTATCAGATAACAGGAGGCTGGGGTGAAGACATATACTGGGTTAGGCACTTCCTTACTCCCTACCCACAGCTACCACTCCCAGTCAATCATAAAATGCTAGTCTTAACTACATATTGGTAAAAAATAATAAGTACATACAATGAAAATGGAAATATGTTAAGTTGTTTCCTATAATTAAACAATTGCAAAAATAAGAACATCTACCCTGTCACATGTATATTATGATCTGTCAACCCCATAAGACTAGATGATGTTTTACTATACTTAGAAACTTTGGTTTTAACATAAGTTTGTTTTTATACATTCTGGTATGAAAGCTGGGTTGGGAGAAAGCATCGGTAAGCATCCTTTGTTTTCACCTGACGTCATGAATTCTGATATCGTAGTCAAACTGAAGCTTGGTTGCCATTTTGCTTCCCTTCATTCAGTCTACGCATATGGAGACCACGGTGTTTTTAAATTGCAAACATGATGCCCGTATGTGGTATTGTGGGCTGATCTAACTGTAAGGGGTAATTACTAAAAAGAAGAATTAACAATAAGATGATATTCCTTATCATATAACGCTTTATTAAATAACTTAAACAAAATGTTTACCTGATGGCGTTACTGAGGTATTATGTGGCGCTTACTACCCTACATTTAACTTTAATACTTCTGGGTTCGAATATCCCGGGATAGAAAAAATAAGATTTTGACTTGATGTAAACCTTACACGATCAGTATGACACGGATAGAAATGTACCCTGAGAACAACACACTGTTAAAATGAATTAACCTAAATAGAATCTATCATATGGACTAAGACTGATTGCTAAAACCTGTAACTTAAAAGGTCCACCACACCATTGTACTTAGATAATGGTACCTGATAACCAGAACTATTATACACCGATTGACTATTTGTCGGATTGACTCAAAATAGGCGGCGACAACATATAAAAAATATTGTGTTTATCTAGTACAACAATAGTTAACGCCAAAATATGGTGTTACGGAAAGAATGGTGTTACAAAAAAATATAGTGGTTAACCAGAGGTATTTGGTGCTAATTATAGAACTGAAACATTGTGAGTCATCTGGTGGTCCAACTGCAATGGGTCAATATTAATTTCAAACTGATCACTTTATAACTCATGTGTATCTTTCCTTAAGGTATGAAATGTATAATGTATATACTTAACTCATTCAGTACCACAGCTCATTCCTAGGCTCTGCCTCACACATCGTTCTCGGCCTCAGCCCCACAGCCGTAGCAGCCCTGCCCTGCCAAATCTACAGTCACTTATATTACGTAAATTGCTATGTTATTTTTGTCGAATATCAGTTGTAAATGACACTAAAATAAAGTCTGATTTCTGGGCCGGCCAGTCGTGTTTTTAGAAATACGGTACGCCAACCACCGAAAATATAATGGGATTTCAATTTAGATTTTCACAAAAATAAACAAATATAAAAATTCACAGACTAGAAATATACACCACCTATCAAAAGTTGGAGAAAAACAGGGAAAAACGCATTTGATTAACGAAATAATATATAAGATGCAAAATGGTAGTTGATATTTAATATTCTAAACTTAGCAGAACGAAATTCCGAGGAAATAAGCTCGTAAAATTAATTTTAGAGTAGCGGTCAATGGCAATAAACAGAAGAGTTAACCGGCCGCCATTTTATGTAACTCGTAAACAAGTCGCAGCACAAATCGATATATTATTTTCGGTACAGTCAGATTATAAAAAACAAAGAAAAGTCTACGCCAGATTCATAAGTGTTTATCCAGTTTAAATTTGGGCGATGTCGGCTTTTGCAAATATCGATAATATCTCTTTGAACACGACCGTTTTATCGTGCAACTTGAGTCATATCGGCAGTAAACAAAATTACAAGCCGTAAGTTTTGCATGATTTCTCATCTTTTTTACGGGCGAAACTTTTATTTTTTAGCGAAAAAAAATGTTCCCAACATATAAAGAATACACAAAAGTAAATATTTATTGGGTTTAATAACGGGTAAATACGAAATTTTGCGAAATGAAAGAGTCAACAGGAGTCTGTCGCCAAAAGACGTCAGTGGGATATAGGCAGTTGATATCGCGACGTCTTTTGGCGACAGTGGTACTGAGGCAGGCTTTCACAGCGACGTCTTTTGACGTCTGTGATACCGAATGGGTTAATTCAAACAAATAGAACACACACAAATTAGAAGTAGGTAATAATACATGGTTTAACTAGTAATCCGTTATTACAACTACATGTACACATCTTTTATAAGTGACCTTAACTGATTGCTTCAATATAACAGGTATCAGGAGGGTAAGTAGGCCTATATTAATACACTAGTAACTTGATGGTGAATACGAGCCATATGAGTAAAACATATTAAACCCTAAATACAACTAAAAATAGATAAAAGAGAAAATAACCGGAAGTATGTGTAGTCGTATAAGTGCATGAAATACCTTAACCCTCTACTTACCACTACCATAATTTCAAGACTAAAAAATATTTCCATTTAATAAGTATATCTTACTAACTCACTGAAACGACTTTAGTAGCAATTTTCGACCTTTGACCTCAAATGCTCTGTATTAAGAACGTTGCCCTTGAGCAACATTGGTAGATGGCGGTCAGGATTATGTACAATAAGGTGAAGAATTACTTATGGATAACTACTTCTTGGTTTATTGAGGGACGATATTTCGATGTAGTTCTTACATCGTTTTGTCGGGAGAAGAAGAAATGTGACTTATTTGGTTTTAATTTCCTTTATTATGATAATGTTACATTTGTAACCAGATTTACAAGCACTTAGCTTGTTATGCAAAGAAATTGAGAACGAAATATCCAAAATCCCTAGAGTTCAATAATCTAAGGCGGAATGTAACCAACAAGCTGTATATTGATCATTCATTTATGGTGGTAGGCGTAAAAGCAGTTTCGATCCGGGCATATGCATAAGTGCACCTTGCACTTGGAACACTGCCACCATGAGAATCCAGATGGACAGAACCTACAACGGTTACGTTTTCCTGGTTGAAGAGGCCAGTGATCCACCAAATCGTACCTGACATCAGCCAAGGGAGCAGCTGTAAACTTCTGCTTCTTATGTTGTGGGGACATCAAAGCACTGACAGAGGGCCTACCGCGGTGGGGCTTACCTCTCTTAATAAGAGCATCAGACACCATTGACTGAAACTTCTTCATATTCAGCTTCTGTTTCGTGTTGGTGACCTTACAGTCCCGTCTATACAAAAACCAAGCGTTGACCATTGCAATTGTCAGCGTGTGATAAAAAATATACAAATACCACCGCTTGCTTTTCAGTTGCCTTTTGTACAATGTGGACATCATGTCAAGCAAGTCGACACCTCCCATACTAGAGTTATACACCTTTACCAAAGCTGGCCTATCTACTTCGATATGCTTTTTCTGGGCTTTGTCGTATCTTTGCACTTTATCAACAGGATCCTTGCCAATGTATGTGCTGAGAAGAGTGACTGCCTTATTGTCGTACCATCGAACAAGTGCTAGATTACGGTTCTTCTCATAAACTGTATCGATTGATCCACGGCCAGTTTTTGACAGTTGCTTTTCGGTTTTGAGAGGGGCTTTATGACAACGATTCACTTGAATAGTTCCAAGAAACTGTCCGTAATTACGTTCTTTGATTTGAGCAGCCATTTCAAAACTTGTAAAGAAATTATCAGAGCAGATTTTATATTGATGATGTAGAGGCAGTGATTTGCAAAGCTGCAAGACAACATTTCCACCAAGACCACAGTTAGGAGCGCATGTTTCGTCAATTCCCATTCCTTTGCCTTGATAAACTGCAAAATCGTGACAAAAACCAGACGAACTACAACGAGCCCACAATTTAAAACCCCACTTTTTCTGCATGTATTGTTTCAGAATTGAACGGCCTTTGAATGCTACCATTATTTCATCGACGCATTGATGCTCTTCGCTGGAACTTACGGTGGTGAAATTATTACGAATGGTTGTCAACCATGGTCGAAGTTTCCAAACTCGGTCCTGGTTTTTCTCTTCTTCCGTAACGAGTTCATTGTCAATAAAATGAAGATATGCTGCTATTTTGTAGAAACGGTTCGACTCATTTTATCCGAAATTTGCTCATAGCGTAGCTCTTCGCACCAATAGTCACCAACAGCAGGCATTTTTACTAGGCCCATAAGGTAATATATTCCCAGAAATACTTCCAGCTCTGAGACAGTTAGTTGAAGTTGAACGCCGTCCTTTTGTAACGCATATTTGTTCGTTTCCGTGACTGTATTATCCAATAATTCATCAGTTACAAAGATTTTGTAAAACTCATATGGTGATGAATTCGGGTTTGGTTCAGGGTTAAGTGGAACTGGGACAAACTCAATATTTTGAGGCGCCAAAAATTGTCTTCTCGACTCAAAATCATAAGGCATGTCATGTGACTTGGGTTTGGGTTTTGACTTAGCAATCAACGGCTCGTCGTCTGATTCATCTGTGTCTGGGTCTGGTACCTGATTCAATGGCTGTGCCATGCTTGTGGAAGGGGCAGTGTCGTCATCTGAATCATCGTTTGATCCCTCCTCAGCCGATGGAAACCAATCATCCTCATCACCATCTGACAGCTCGTCATATTCGCTGTCCGATGCCGTGACCACAGCCAAGATATCATTTACGTTATAAATTTTTTTACTTGCCATCTAAAATAAATCAAATGTTTGGACTAAAGGGAGTGGCAAACACTTATTTATCAATTAATAAAATTATCATTTTATCAATTGATTATATAAAAATGCTTCAAACCAAAGAGTAACAAACTCATTTGGTCATAAAAGCGGATTATGTTATAAGAGATTAACTTATCGTTAATAACCAATGTTGCTCCTGAGCAACACAGATTTTATCGGTCTCCATTTTTTCCCACAGTTTATTTTTAAAACCTATTTAGGGTCCAATCTATTTGTTATAGTTAATGTTTTCAGAAAAAGAAATAAATAAGTTACAGTCATACCTTCAAAACAGCTTACTTAGCAAACTTTATAACACAAAGCACATGGCTCTACACAAGTTGATAATAGGCACTAGATGACCTCTATCCTGACCCAGAAAAAAAAACTTGTTGCCCTCTAGTGGACAACTATAAAAGTACACTCAGTAGCCTGTAAGCAACATTGGGAAATGAGGGTAAAATATAATTGCTGGTCAGGCATACTTTCGTTTTTGTTTGGTGTAGCTCGTGAGCTACACGGGTAAGTAGAGGGTTAAATAACTACAAGGTTAAACTGCTACTTAATTACATATGTTTGGGAGGAAACTTTATCAAACGTGAAGGAAACTTTATAATAGTAATTGTACAAAATAACTTGACAAATCGACATCTTAAAATAGTACATTTCATTAAAAACGGCAAACGAAAATACTGACCATGAAACACGGAAGCATTCCGTCAAAAAATCCTCTACGTACTAGAACCGGTGGTCCTCGGATGCTGTCATCCAAATAACAACTGTATCCTCTACTGTAATTAACAATTTACTAACTTTACCTCTGTATTTATATTATAAAACAGTTTCATCTATATAAAAAGACTTATACAATTCTTCTACCATTGAGTGTCCATATATCTTAACACGTGGTGAGAAGATTCTATCAAAAAACATGTAAACAGAGCTTTGTTACAAAAATTCCGGTATATCTATTTAATCTATACACATCAATGACTTGTTCCATAATGGTTATACAAGAAATATCGCTATATAATTTGTGAAAAATACATTTATTTTACCATTGATATGAGCATCGCTCAGGCCGGATATGGAATGTCAAGGAGAAAAGAACGATAACTCTAGCTTAAGACTAAGAAGAAAATACATGGTACATCATGAGTAGTGTCCCTTACAATGTACATTTGGCCATCTTACATGACCGTCTAGGCGTAACTGCTGGTGTTAATTATAAAACGCCTGAAGTGAATGTGTTGTCATCATTTGTTACCATCCATTCAATCTCTCAACAAATACCACTGCCACTTGTTCATGTCCTTGCTTCTCAATTGTAACAATTGTATCTTCGGGCATTTGGTGGGAGCAAGTTGTAGTATGAGCCATCATCACCACGATTCAACACAGCACTGGTCGAAGCGGCAATGAGCTGTCCTTAAGTATAATATTTGTTACAAAGTATAATATTTTGGCAAATGCGGGCGGAGGTGTGCACTGATGCAAGTAATGCGAGGGAAACAAAATGGCAACACACGTTGGATTGTGGGTAGGTACACAAATAATGTAATGTCGGTGAAAGCAATAAACACAATATAATTATGTTTCAGACATGAAAACCGAGGCATTGTACATAACCGTATCATGTAACAGTCTAAATTAGTTTATGTTTGACATTTTTTATCGACCTCTGACAAATAAATTTATCTACAGCCCATTCAACACTGGCCATATTGTTCACTCAGGAGATTTATCAAGAGTCCGTCCCATCAAGTCATGAAATCATCATACACTCCCCTTTATTTCTAGAGTTGTCTGGTTCGGGTGATGGGAGTTTTCCATCAATTTTCTGCAAAATTAAGAAAAAATGGAGTTTTGACTGCAATGAGAACAAGAGGTACATTTACTAAATTTTATTTGATATGTCCCGATGAAGCTTATTCTTTTTGGGCTGGGAAAGCAGTTTTAATGGAGCATTTGAGAAATCTTTCATTAAATTCTGTTCAGACTGTACATGAGAAGAAGCAACAGTGAAGGCGTTAATTGGGTGTCCATCAAATTGCCAGTACTTGAAACATTTTTCAATGGCACAGTAAAAAAGTCTTATTTTCTTTTTGCCAAGTTAAGACTGCTGAGACGGTAGTAGATTTTCTACAGCTAATGTTCTTGGTAAAGTTAAACGCGCTAACCACAGAGCCCAAGCCCTCTCAAGCAGTTTATATCGACTGTGATGAGGAGCAAAGACCAGAATTATTCCATCGAACCCTAAATCACGACATAATGACCCATACTTGAAAAGATTGGCAACTGACTTTGTAGACCAATCAAGCCCACTGTCCACCAAAAGTGAACCACAGACTTTTAAAAAGGGGTCATTTACAATAGGTTTCAGAATCTCCAGGTGCTTAGAGCATGGGGTTCCACTGTTAATGCTATAAAATCCAGCAGCTTGAATATATTCACTGAAAGGACCGGTACATGGCCAGGAGACCTGCTTCCATCCTTTACTGTCATCTGAGTAAATGCTACGACAGACAGGTGAACCGATTCGACATATAAGTGAAGATTTAGACTCCTTGTCTTTGATTTAAGTTTAAGCATATATCCAGATGGGGCAAACTTGGAGTCTGGGAATGGGAAATCGTGGTCAGGGTAATTAGGTGTATCATTTGAGGCAAAATATCTGTTTATCTTGAAGTGTCTACTGACTGCCAAAGTTCCTACATTTACCTTATTTTTTCATCACAATAGAAGCAGTCATCATCACACAAGGCAACACATAGGCACAGGTATAATGAAAGTCTGAATGTGTCTTTGTGGCGTCATTCTGTTTCCTTGGCACACAAGCATCTATCATTCTGTAATGGCATTAGGCATTTATTGAAGCATGATTAGCTGGTTTCATCATCCGGTGAATTGTTCAGTCTGAAATGCATTCTCGGTACAGTTCGTGTGACTTTTTGTCATCTATAGGCCATGAGAGAAGGCTGTTTTATCTCCTAATATGGACCACAGCAACCACCTCCTCAGATGACCCGCAGTCTGTGCTCAGTTTTGACCTAGTACCATAGCTTTCAAAACATCTAGGTTTTTTTTTTTCTGTCATGCCACCAGAGATAGATAGCTGGTTCAGGTCCAAAACTACTCGCAGACTCTTGGAGCAACTCCGATGAACAGGATCTACTTATCATTTCTAACGTCTTTTCCTGTTCAGCTTTAGCAACATAGGATTTTATATGTTTTTGCTTGTTTATCACTATTGTAATGCAAATGAACCACATTCTGATCAGATTCATAATTTTTGGTCTGTAGTTCTTTTATACGAAAAAAATCTTTGATAAACAGAAACAAACATTCAATGTGAAGTATTACCTCGTGGAATCCTTTTTTTCTAATCTTTCTGTCCTAGTGTTTACACCTCAGATATTTTTGATTCATCGACAGCGCTACCTTGCAAATCTTCCTTCCCTTACTAGGCTACTGTCATAGCCGAGGCAAAAATGGTCGGATTGCCTGCTGATCTCTCCTCGACTTAACTGACGTGATCTAAAATGACACACTAGTCGGGTGTGAAGTCACTAATCTTTCTGTCCTAGTGTTTACACCTCAGATATTTTTGATTACATGGCATTCAGGGGTCGAGGACTTAAGGGCACCTAACCTTCCCTTGAGTCATCGACAGCCCTACCTTGCAAATCTTCCTTCCCTTACTAGGCTACTGTCATAGCCGAGGCAAAAATGGTCGGATTGCCTGCTGATCTCTTCTCGACTAAACTGACGTGGTCTAAAATGACACACAAGTCGGGTGTGAAGTCACTCCTACTTCTCTGCCCCCAAGGCTATTATTTGCTTGGAAAGCCTAACCCCAACACCAATTGAATCAATCAGGGGTGGTAGTGGAGGTTGTCCCCGTTGTCGGGCGAACCTATAATGGCTGCCTGTTACACCTTTCCACGAAGGCATTTGTCGGACAGTGAATGCAACATTCACCTTGTTGTGGCGGAGTAATGGCTGTTATGGTCACTGACCCTCTATTAAATTCCTCAACTTGAAAGAAAACAAAAAATACACCTAGATGTAGGCGAAACTGATTTTAAATACCAGCAAACCAGACTTGCTGTTCAATACAAAAACAACTTTCATTATTAATCCGGGCTATCATTATATAAACTTTAATTTTTTCTTAAGTACTATTCATACAAACTCCTTATTCAGGCAATATGCAAACTAAATTGACATTTCTCTCATTCTAGACTATCGAAATCATGGAGAATAAGGGATTGAGTGTTGGGCTATCATCTCCTGCTAAAAAGAGAACTCATTTCGAAGAGAGCCAAAGTAACAAAATCCAGGTGTTACTTAAAGATGGGTAGAAAATACCTGAGGAGAGCTTCAAGAAATCTTCCCCCGTGTGGGTTCCGGTGAGATAAGAATAGACCCTCAGCCTTCCCAAGGTGCTTGATCGTAAGAGGCGACTAATCCTTGGGTCCCCGTGTGGGTTCCGGGGGATAAGAATTGGCCCACAGCTCCCAGGCAAGCTTGATCGTAAAAGGCGACTAACCTGGGTCAAATTTTTAAATATTATGGTATAAACCTATTTGTTAAAATTACACTCTATCTGAACATATTTACAAATTTGTATATTATAAAAAATGTTATTTATATAAATTGTTTATTGTTGCTCCATTGGAGATAATTGTGATATTTCTTGTTTTTAATCTCCGAAAATGATTTACACAGTGTTTTACCAGTTTTTAGTATTTCTGTTTCTGTCATTTTTCAGTTTCAATGTATTTTTGATGTTAATAAATGTATGATGATTTAATTTCTTTTCGCCGCCGTATAAGTGAAATAATCTTGAGCGCGGCGTTAAACTCTAATCAATCAATCAATCAATCCAGAAATCTTCCTCAGTTGGTAAGTTAGCTATGGTTAAGGAACCAAGAAGCTGTCAAAATTTGGGTGATAATGTGGATATCATGAGAACGCTTAGGACCGTCAAAGAATGAGCTGGCATTGGTTTCTTTTGGTGTGTGCATTTCCAACTTTACCCAATGATCGCCCTCAAAATGAGATACCCGCACTTTTATCCCAAATCTAACTGAGCAATCCAGGCTTGCCGAAAACACATTATGCTTGTCGTTGCTTTAAGGAATTTGCAAAATCCATTCCAAAGTTTATTGACCATCTCTATATTAAAAGGAAACCAGTGAAAAATCTGACTTTGCAATTTTTGCCTTATTAGACAAAGGTGAAAACTAAACTGATGAAATGATTTGCATCCTTAAAGACATCCGTGTAAAGGCTGAAGACCCCTTTGTTATTAAGACATAAAGGTGGAGATGTTTTGACGAATGAGAGAGCATATCAACCACAACTGATATTTGCACACCTTGTATTGTTAGCAGTTAAATTGCGTCCAGCATGATGTACCAATAGTTTTCTTATTCACAGCTGTGTTCATCTTAATTCTTGTTCAAATCCCTTTGCTTCTGAAGGTTAACTGATGGTGAGTCACAATTTTAACGGACAATTAAAGTGAAATAAATTCTTTGAATAAACTCTGTTGAAAATTAAAATAAATCATGTCATGCCTTTCTTATCAAAAGGTCAATTGTAAATGAACTGTGATGTATTTTACCCCAAGTGCTCATTTTAATGACCAACTTGTCCCCGTAGCCTTTTGAGCATTTGTTAAGAAAACCAATTTACACAAGCTTACTACAACTAAAACCACTAAAATTAAACATAGGACACATAAAACAGGTCAAATTAAGTTTAGAATGTAGAAATTAGGGTGAAAAACAATCGAAGCTTGATTATAACAACAACGGCGATCAGTCTCAGACCTTTTATCTGTGATTTACACCCAAAACATTTTCGGCTGACTTTTCTAATCTCTTACCCAATCGTCAGTCAATTTCTCAGATAAAATACGTATGTGAAATATTGATGAAATGTTTTTATAAGAAAAGAAATGTTTTTATAAGAAAAGAAAAGAAAAAAAAAAAAAAAAAAAAAAAATGCTGTGAAATATTTACAATGTTTAACAAAAATAAAGTTTTAAAAATATATACAGTTCTTGGGGTTTTTGTTTTTATATACAGTCCTTGAGGGTTTTTTTTTTTTGTTTGTTTTTTCATTTATAACAATGTTTGTCGCATAACGTTTCTCCCCCGCAGTCTATATGAGATCGGATCAAGTTCTTCCAGTTCAATCTCCTCTTCATTTTCTACCATCGGTAATTCTGTCTCTGACATTTCTCTCGGACCTCTCTCTTTTCTTCGCCAACATAAGACGAGCACAATGGTTAGTCCAATTGACACCGCTGACATGAGGGCAAGGCTGATTTTATACCCCACTAAATTAAAAAAAAAAAAAAAACAATATTTTGTAAACATGTCCACTAAAAGTAATTGCGTGCTGAAAGATTTATCAGAACTCTAAAAACAACAACTACACTATCATTTTATCATTTCCAGCTATATATGGCACACTCAAACATTATCTTCACCAACAGAGAGAGAATCCAAAACAAATGTCTCTGGGACAGTGGGTGATGTTGTTCTGCGAGAGCGGTACAATACAACACTTAGAGTGAATGTCATTGTGATACAAATAATGCCTAAGAGCACAGTAGACAAAGCGAATGGAGGAAAATCATCTGAAATGAAACAAAAAAAATAAAAAGTTACATAATGCTTTCATAGAAGACTGTATCATCACAAATTTCCAGAGATGACGAAATCCTATCAAATGGAAGGGAATATGTTTCTACACTGAATTCCGAGAAATTTGAAACGCTTCTCATTTCAATAAACTCTTTATCTCGTATTTCCATGCGCATCATGTCATTATTCCTTTTATGTCTTTTGTAGTATTTTAGACAAAAAAATGAAAAAGAAACAATCAAAACTACATTGCTGACTCCCATGCAAATTAGTAAAATAAACTCACTTTTTCCACTTCGAGTCATATTTAACTGTTCTAAGGTTGAACCCGTTGTGAATGAGAATGTCTCATTATCACTCAACCAGTATGATGAATTAATATTGAGTGTAAAGGTCACATTTCTTTCCATAGAAGACCTGTTTTTGGTGGTGAAGTGGTCCGGGCCGGATGTAATATTATCAGCATTAATGTTAATGCTTGAATAATCAGGGGTCGTAGAGTTAGCATCCTTGTTAATGATTGAGTGATCAGGGGGAGTGGAATTAACATCCTGCTTAATGGTTGGGTAATCACCAATAGTGGATGAAAAATCACTCACGGTTGGTAAAACACATAAGTCATCATTCAAGTAAATTCCACTCCAAACACCTTCACATCTGATGGGTAGTCGAGAGTTAGTTTCGTAAGAAGATCGGGGAAATGGCTGCGATTTAAATGTATGGCTTTCATATTAACGGCTAAGCTTAGATCGAGTCTGACAACGCCACGGTGGTATGTGTAACTTGTTACATCTCCATTCGGAAAAAACACATGGTCACATCTAATCACATGGTTCCGCTCATTGCATTTATGAAGTCCACTAGAGTAAACCAATGTAATTAAAAGACAAATCAAGGCTAGAAACATGCTGGAATTCATTATTATGCTTAAAAAAAACACAGCTTAGCTATAGGAGTTTCGATATATATATATATAGAATAAAATTGGTCTAGAGTGTGTTGTCACGAAAGGTTACCTAGTGATAACCTTATTGTGTTATGTTTGTGTTATGTATACACAAATCCTGGTGACAGGGGCATCCCTCACAAAGATAATTCACCGACCCTTGTCACCACTTCAATCAATCACTCTAGACCAATTTTATCTTCTATATATATATATATATATATATAAATAAAAGATAAGTATCTGCCCAGGATTAAATATGAAAAACGAAAAGAAATGACACTGACAACGTTGTCAGTGTCATTTCTTTTCGTTTTTCATATATATATATTTATATATCGCAACTTCTACAGCTGATTTATTTTTTTTTATTATTATTGGTTTATTATCCTTCTTCTTTTTTTTTCTCTATAAGTGTAAATAAATATGCAGATCATGTATATGCTTCATACCAACGCTTGGTTTTTCGAGTGCATAAACTTAGAGCTTGAAAACTATTCCTTATGATAACACGCTACTTTTATTGTTTACACTCCAGGTGTGGTCAAGTGGTCAAGCCTTTTATCACGTGCTCAAACCCCATTTTGACATGATTTCAATCGCCTATAAAGTCTCAAATCACCACCTATTTTTACTGCACATAGGTGATTTAGATAAATATGAGCGAATTCGTTATTAAGCATTGGACGTGCCACTGCCCTGTGTGTGGGGGCACAGTTACAGTGGGGAGCGGATCGAATCTAATGGGGATGTTTTTTGGTGAGATCCTGTCAAGGTGCGTTCGTCTTTACAGACGAGGAAATCTTCGATCGAATTTTTATATATTTAATCGCGGACGAACCATGTACCATTTGCGGGAATGTGCACCCACCATTCCAACTTCATCAGTATCGGGTAAGTGACTTTTTTAAAAACACTACAAGACGAATTGTTAATTTGATAAGAAATGAATAACAAACAACAAATAACTAGTTTCAAAGCTTTACTATTTACCTCAACTTCCCCGGAAGTTACCTTTTTTTCCGTAACAAATGGTGAAAGCATTCACATAGAGTCTTTTTTTTAAATATTTGTTATGGAAGTACGCACTCTTCGTGAACATGCTTAATGCTTCTAACACAGCTTCTCCTTGGTCCAACAGATTGCGAATTTCTCTTATCTGAATGTTATTTCTTCTCAGGTGTAGCTCATTTCTATCGAATAAATGTCCATACGTTAGACCTTTGCACAGTGATAAAGTTAATGTATTATAGCCAAAACATCCACCATCTTCTTCTGTTACTTCCCTTAATGCGATTCGTTCATGTTTGGTGTGAATCTGGAATAGTAAAAAAAGGACATTTTCTTTCAGTGTACACATCAGTAAAACAAAAACACCTACACAGCACTGAAGTAAGAGGTGAGTTATACATTTTTCTTCTCATATTTCTATTTTGCTTGAATGTTAGACCTTATCTGTCACAACATTCTCACAGGTTGTTAGGGATTGTAGTATGGGTGGCTCATGTCGAAACCTCAACAGTTTGTCATCACATTTCTTCAATTATAAAATGCGGAGAAATTGCGAATTTGATTCAGTGTAGAAGCATAATCTCTATTTTCAGTTATATAAAGTTTTTAATATAGTTTCAGCAAAACAAAAAATAAAAAATGTTAAAAGAGCATCTTGAGGCTTTGTTTAAAGCCTATTGTACACTGCTATCAATTTGTTACAGTGCTTAAAACCTATTGTACACTGCTATCAAATTTGTTACAGTACGTTGCGTGTCCGGTCTAACAACGTTGTGTACCCGGGAAATTCTTTGATCTGACAGAGAGGAGAATCAGGACTATATTACAAGGGTTAAATCTTTGTTCGCCAGTGATAAAATAAAAAAAAAAAATCGTGATTTACTTTGTATATTTCGTTTATATTAAAATAGTGTTTTTTTTTTGTTAAAGCTGCCTTCCGTCTTGAAAATATTAATAAGCTCAATCATAACAGGCGTAAAAACATCAATCAATTACATCACATGTTGAAATAAAACTAATTGAGGAAAGTTTTGCAGAAACTATATAGTAGTACTCACCATTTCCCGAGAAAAGAGGGTCCAGCAGCTTCTTCCATTGCTTTTCCTTTGTAATTCAAGGCTTTGCGCTTCGTAGGGAATGTGAATAAGTCATCCTCGTCATCACTGTCAGATGTCACAACCAGCCGCTTTTTTGGGGAAGCTTCTTTTATGGATGTACGAACTTTTGTATTCGTCACATGGTTAATGCTTCTAGGACAGCTTCTCCTTGGTCAAACAGATTCCAAATTTCCTCTTCTCTGAGAGTTATTCTTCTCATCTGCACCTTATTTCTATCGACCAAGTGTCCGTATGTTTGGCCTTTCCATAGTGACAAAGTTAACGTTTTATATCCAAAACGACCAATGGCGAACTCGAACTTTGACGTTGCCTCCATTCTCCTTAAATGATGATGTCTCAAGTACTGAGTATATGTGCAATGTGGTATTAATTTATATCTTTCTAAAGCGTTACTCAGCATTTTTAAACAAAGGATAAACTATGTTCTCGAAGTTTCTAACCAAAGAAAAAAATCTGGAAGGAATGAATAATTATAAGGCTGATATTTTTTTCCCCTCGGTGATGTATTGAGTGTGATGGAAAAATTTTCCACAAGTGATAAGACACTACCCAAATATGGGCTTTCATCATATTTTTTCCTTTTATGGAAGATGACATAGCATTTGGTCATTATAACATCCTCCCCTCAAACACTCTTTTATAAAAATAGTTTTTCGATCATAGTTTTTCCTTATTTGGTAGATGACATAGCGTTTGCTCATTATAATAATGATACACTCCCTCCAGCACTCTTTTATTAGTATAACGTTCTGGTCAAAAATGAACTTTCGAGAATGTTTTTTCCTTTTTTTTTTTTTTTGGAAGATGACGTAGCGCTGCGTCATATTTCACAACCTCTTGCAATACTTCTATAAAGATATAGGACTCTTGGTCACATATGAACTTTCGATAAGATTTTTTTTCTTTTGGAAGATGACACACCACTTCTTATTCCTAGTATTTATAATCGAATCAACTCCTCGTCTGACAGAGACATAAAAAAAATGCCCAAAGCACGTATAACATGTCCCCACTGTGGGAAACCATCGAAGCTCTCTTAATAGACACAAAAGTGTGCAGCATGGAATGGTAGTGAATTCCCCGAGAAGTGAAGGTAGACAGACATCTGTTGCCGATAAAAGTGACGATGGACCATCTCCAGTGAACACTCCCCCGACTGATACCCTCTCTTCACCAGCATCTCCAGTGAACACCGCTTCGAATGATGCCCTCCCACTCGAAGACGTTGGTGAGTTTTCGTCAGCCATGCAAAAATCTGTTGTCACTCATGCCATAAAGAATGTTAGATATGATATGATAGAATTCTTTCGTATTATGAAAAGCACAATTCTAAAACTACTGACCAGGGAAGTAGGAACAAGGAAAGGGTTAAAGTGGTACTTAGTCCTTCACGTAAAGTTAATAAAGGAGAATAGTTCTGGGGAAGTTGATGAATCTACCCCATATTTTCGAAGTGTGACAGATGTTCTTTTTCTTGGAAGTGATATAGAAGCCCAGCTTATTCTAGCCTTTCAAAAAATTTTAAGATCTTTCGACGAATTTCAGAGAAATGGTAGCGGTTGGAATTTACAGGAAATATTGAACGCCAGTGTTATAACCGTAAATCATCTACCGACCGGCTCAAGTTACATAGATCTTCCTCCTTTTATAAAAAATAAGAAAGCCATCATAAACATAAAGAATGAATGTAATCAGTGCTTTTTGTATTCGATAGCAGCCCAGCTCTTTCCTGCATATAATAACGTTGAAAATGTTTTGAATTACAAGGATAAACTCTCTCAATTTAATATAACAGGAATTGATTTTCCAGTCAAACTCTCACAAATTCCTAAATTTGAAAGAAATAACAACATACGGATTAATGTATTTGGATATGACGAATGTGTGTTTCCCCTTTATGTGAGTGAACACATGTCAGAGACCCATGTCGATCTGTTGTATATATGATCAGAGAATAAAAGCCATTATTGCCTGATCAAAAATTTAAGTAGACTACTAGGTAAACACGGTAAAAGAAAAAAGTATTTTTGCAGGTATTGTTTATGTGCATTTACCTCTGAAAGAAATTTAGAAAAACATATCATCCTTTGCCGAGAGCACACACCACAGAGAGTGGTTTTACCTACACCAGGGAATAATACTTTAGAATACAATGACCATGAAAAAGAGCTGTCTATGGACACAGTTTTATATGCAGATTTTGAATCAATTCTAAAGAAAAATGAAGACACAGGGACAGATAACACAAAAAAACTTCAAGAACACATTCCGTCAGGATATGCTTTTCTTACCGTCAGTGAATTTAAAGAATTAAATGAAGGTGTTGTCGTCTATAGTGGAGAAAACGTAGTAGAGCATTTCATTAAAGCACTTCTCAAAGTAGCTAAAAAAGTAAAACAATGTCGAGCAAATTATAATCCTATAAAAATGTCTGATGAAGATAAGACCGCTTTTCAAAGAGCCACATCTTGTTTTAAATGTAAAAAACCATTAGATAAAAAAAAAGTCTGCGACCACTCACATTCGTCTGATAGTATGACGAGTAATTATAGCTCACCCACGATGTAATTTTAAATTGAAGCAAAGTAATAGAATATGTATCGTAATGCACTCAAGCCGTTCTTACCATACACATCTCATCATGCAAGCTGTTGAAAAATTCCCATGGGCGCGCTTATCTGTAATCGCGAATACCATGGAAAAATATTTGACATTTTCCATTCACGATCTTCGGTTATCAAGCATAATGAACATTCAACAAGTAACATGGAATTTATACATAGCCACACAATATTGTTTTTTTTACATTACTTATTTTTAATTTTTCAAGAGGAAGAAACTCGCTAAAGAGGTAGGCGTTCGCCCTTTAGCTGTTGTGACTTAGAGAAATAAAGGAAATATCTCTGCTGGTGTTTCTATAACAACTGTTTTAGCGTATACATCTTTTCATCCTTAAATTCTTATTTTGACGATTGAGCACAGCATTTATTTAAAGAGTAAATTACGATAAACTAAAGTGGAAGGAATCTGGGTGAAAGTTGATGTAACAGTTATGAATCTTTCAAATAACCCATGCGAAGTTAAACGTCAGAAAGTCAAGTGATATTCTTTTGTGTTTTTCTCAACAGGTTGTGTTATCAAGAAGCATGTTGGAGGGTAGGGGGCGGGGGGTATTTATGGGTTTATACCTACCATAATTCATTCCTCTTCATATATTAGCATTCTTTTCACTGAAGTTGTTGATTTTCTTCTATGCTTTTCACATCAAATCAAAATACTTACTGTTCCTGGTTTCTTCATTATTACAAAGTCGGCATTTAATATACGCCACGCCTCGTAATGTATACATATATTTATTTGATAAAACACTAGTATGTACAGTCTTCAAATGGTTATTTGATTTAAGTTTATATCAATAAACAACAGATACAAAAATCATGGTGTTCTATTTTGTTTAAATCCAGATTCTTTTCCTTAGCTGGCTACAGCCATCGTTACAGCTTCTACAATCTGCAGGTTTAGACTCCTCCAGAGGTACGTATTTCAAGAATTAGTTGCTCATGTTTGTCTTTCATGAGGACATGGACTGGAAATACAACCAAATATTGTTAAATTGCAGAAGATTAAATGGAAATAACTCAACCTTCTTGCTAGTTGACTTTTTAGAGCATTACTCACTGACCGACTGACAGTAGACATGTGGTACAGTCAACCCACCCAAACCTAACATTGTACAAAATCAAACAAATATTTCCTACACAGCAAATTATTTAGACGGATTTTTAGTTTATCCACATTCAGTGAATTATTTGTTATTTACCAGGCTTTCTTTCTTAGTGTCTGAATGGTTTCATTTTCGGATGAACTTTCGATTCACTGTCTGTAGGGCCTATTTTAGAAAATGATTGAAACCCTGCACTTAAGAAACGGTAAATTTTATACGAACTGAACTCTGCTCGCATGAGTGACAGAGGTGAATAAACCAGACAACTACATGTAATACTCTTGAATAAATATAGAAAGTCTTAGACCTATCGGTGATATAAAAAAAATACTAAATTCATGTCGGTACTGAAATTAATTGTCCATTCATCAAAATGTGCAGTGAGAAGGAAATATATTAATCGCAATGCTAAGGGTTTGTAAAATATCGACCGTTAAATAAAATATTGGGGTTTCGCAACAACAAATAGGGTCTCTAAAGGTCACCTTCCATTAACAGAGGTCTATATGCCTAGAGAAATACCAGCCATACTCACTTGGCAAAATAGCCAATTCACTAAAGGTGAATATGTTACCTACTTATTTTATAATCTGACATTATTTGGGTATGTTTATCGACCAATACATATCAGAACATCAACAAAAAGGTAGTAGATATTTAAGTTGAGTTAAAACATTGCCTACGTTGCTCGATAAAACAAAGCGTCCCTGGTCCTGCTCCGTAAAGTATGTGGGATGTCAGGCATAAGAAAAACTGCTTGCACGGTTTATCTGTTAATTATTTTGATGACATTCCTTTCTTTACATTTTATGAGAATAATTGGTAAACTGTTGAATCAGACACGTTTTTCTTTATTAAATTCTTTTTCTTATGCATCGTAAAGTTTCGGAGTTCACTGTCTTGTTTTCCATGCGGACCTCATTTACACATCGTTGACACAAAACAACAACAACAAATTACAGCGGGTGAACAGAAGCTTTGAAAAACATTGTAAATTGACACAAATCTGTACAAAAATAATGTTTTTCTTGAAGAGATTAAATACATCTTGTCATCTTGCACAACAAACTGATTTAGTTGACAGTTGGAGTGAATGGACTGGCTCCGGCGATAATCTGTTTACTGTCACGACGGGAGCTGACCCGCTTATAAATACTCACCTCACCGGGCGGCCCGAACTACTTGCAAAATTTGATATTACCCTCCGCTTACTAAGTCTCATCCAGCTGTGAGAATTTACGTGAATTCATGCAAATTTACTGCATTGGCATTTGCCTGCTTTTGCCGGCGGTACTGTACCTGGGAAATTTCTTAAATCTAATCCTTCTGGAAGTGTTTGTTTTATATCGGTGCGATCCTGCTCTGTTATGTTGGTTATAGTTTGTCTATTAACAATGATTTCTAGACTTAATACAGTTATGCTGGCTTCCTCGCTCTCAATTTCCACTGGTCGAATGGGTCCTATTCGGATCCTTCCTGAAAATGTAACGTTGGATTTAAATGTGTTGACGACCTTGACATAAAAGGGTCCTCTAGCAGAATCAACAAGTGTCAACATCACTCTTAGGTTACCTGGTAATGGACTTGCCAATGTTTCCACCAATACACACATACAGCTTTCCAAATGCAGAAATGTCGCATTTTGTTTCAGCTGGTATATCAACATCATCAAAACCACACGAGTCAAGCTGAGTTAAACAAATATGACGGAAGCATAGATAACACGTTAGTTCCTATAAGCCCTGGGAGACTGCTTTTCCTTTTGTCTGTTTCAGAATCCTGCATTAATATGGCTGGGAGAAATTGGCTTAATGCTAGTAGTATACATAATGTAGCTATATGCATGTCACATATTTATTATCTCCATTCAGCCCATCCTGTACGAACATAATTGAAATGAAACTTCACAGCTATTTTTTTATTACAAAAAATCTTGAAAAAAATCTCAACACAACAGTTATGAAATCAAAGTGCACATTTTTTATATAATCCGAATGCCTCCAATGATGGTTTCAAACCAAGTCTCTTTAGAAACTCCTGGCGTGTGACATCACATCCAGACAAGATCCCCACACAAGACCATGACGGACAATACAAACACAACCACACACACTACGAGTGGGATCTGGAGGAGATAGACAGCAGTGACTAAGAAGTTTTTATGGTATGTTCTGTGGAAAACACGGAAGCTAAAGAGGATGAGGAGTCTTTGCTTTCTTTCCATGGTCCAGAAATCTCCCATACAGGCATAATTAAACCGTATATGTTCGAACCGGAGTTGACAGATGTAGCACTAACAGAAGGACAAGATTTGGAGAGACCTGACGAAGAAAAAGTTCAAATTAATCAGACCCTGACTGAGTATACTTACTACTGAACCGAAGGGAACGCTTAACTGGATTTTCGAAGCAGTCCTCAGTGAAATGGTTGCAGCAAATTACTGTCGACTCTGCTTTGTAAGTCCACTGCACCCGCTTCGTCTTGACAAACCTGGTCCATAATCTGCCCATCTTTCGGCCATTCATGTGAAACACATTTGACACAGAACAGCCGTACACAACACAGTTTCTCACCATAACCTTTACTAGATAAGCTTGCTTACTGATGACGCTCACTGGCGAAGTTTTGTCTGGATATGACGTCACATTCCGGAGAGTTACGAAAATTACCGAACTTATTTGTCATTTTCAAAAAAATATTTAGAGCAGAATTTTTTCTTCACTTATTATGAAAAGATTTTACCCTGCTGATTTTGTACCCTCCTTTTGAACTCTGAATTTGATCTTTAAAACTGTATGAACACAAAAAATAATAATATAAAACAGACATATTTTAAAACAATTTTTGAACATTTTAATTGAGCATTAAAATCAGAGAAGTGAAAATAACCCAGATTAAATTCAGTTACACTGAACTACACAAGTAGCTCAATTTGTCAATATAGATGCAACTTTGTTTAACAATTATGCTTGCAAATATGACAAATCACTATTCATTTCCTTATTTTTGCACAAACAAAGTATTTGAACTCTTTGAAACAACATCAATTGTTCTTCTGTGACCGGTAACTCTTAAGGACAACAACTCCAACTGAAAATAGCTTACAGGCAGCTGTGAGGTGCTGGTGATGAAAAAGATGCTGGTGATGGTAGTGAAAATGATGCCGAGGAGCGGCGTGGTGTTGAAGAAGGACATGGTAAACGGGCTGGGTGGCTGGCAAAGAAGTTAAAGATTGAAGAGTGGAAACATTACCAGAAGTAGAAGGGTGATTTTCATTAGGATAAAGTTTTAAGGTCAAGTTTTGCAATAGTTTTTGTTGTTATAGGTTGGCTATTTTCTTGAAAAAAACCAACTGAATGTTGTTTTTTTTGTTTTTCCATGTTTTCAGCTTCAGCAGTTTGGGGTATTTTTTTACAACAGGTTAAGTATTTATCATCAATTTTTCTGAATGAACCTTTTTCCTTTTGTTGTTGCCTTTTTTCTGCACAGCCTGATCTAATGGGGTTCAGAATATTCTTATTGTCTGAAAGGAAAAAGAGGTAGCATAAAAAACAGTGCATGTATGCATATTAATTGGTCAATAAAAAAATGATAACCAGGTTTCTAAATAATGATCATCTTTAAAATAAACATACCCCTTTATCAAAATACATTTTACATCACAAGCAGTCGCAATTAACTCCTGATAAGTTTTTAAAAAAAGCTAGAACAGAAACGGTTTAGTGGGAGTGGGTCCTTTATTAAAACTTGTCTGTATCTGCTCTTGTCAAAAACCTCTCTGACTCATTTACACCGTGCATTCTAAATGAGCCAACCCTTCGGGGTAGGGGTGGCGTGGTTTTTGCCATAACCTTCGGATGTTTTCCACAACAATACAAAGGTCTTTTTTATTACCATATAAGGTGAAAAATGTATGTCTTTAGATCGAGAAAGATCTATTCCTTTCTTAAAGAAAACATGTTGAGTAATTCCCAGGATAGTATAAATTGACAGCAAAATATAGCTAGAGCCACTTCATAAGGGGTAGATTAAGCCGAAATCATGGAACAATCCAACAAAGTTTGAATTTGCTATCTGGCGCTTCGGTTACAAAACTCTTACCATCAGCATGTGGAGAAGACAGACCTACGTTCATATTGTCGACAAAAATAAGGTTTACCTGAGAAGAATTACATTGAGAGAGGAAGAGCTGAGAAACTTTCTTGACCAGGGCGAGTTAATGCTGGAGGCTCTTACCACCCTAACAAATCAGAAGGTTCGAGAAACTATTAAGGAAGCCTCTCCCCAGAAACGCGCAGCTCTCAAAATTGATGACGACGATGAAGAAAGCCTTATCATTTTACCTAAACGTATTAAATATGTACCGCATGAAGATAGCGAGTTTAAAGTTAAGACGAGATGCGCGAGACTTCCCAAAAGCCATTCTTCAAAGTCGAGTTGTTACCAACCCCAACATGCAATGCCTGGGTGGGACAATACCAAGTTATATCCTCAAATTCATTCTTACACAATCAGATGATCTTTAGAGGCGGGCACGTTACCTCTGATTACTTCGCAGTGTGACAGGACTCAAATCAAACTTCGATAGTAAGTATCTCGTTTAATTCTCTAATCCTGTCACACTGCTGACGTAATTCAGAGTTACCGTGAGATTTTAAAGTGGTAAACACTCGAGACTCAAGGATGCATAGTGCTAAGAAACCAATTTAGTTCCAATAGTACACTGAAGTAACACAACAGAATTATCTTGGGGAATGAGATTATTTCCCTTGTAACAGAATGGAGGAGACTTCTCCGGCTTGAGAAACTGGCTTATTGTAATACTGTCTAAAGGTTGAGCTGCGGGACCAACCCGCTGTATTTAGGATAGTGTCCACCAAGACTTTAGCTCTAGATGCAACACTAGTGGAGGCTGCTCTTACACTATGGTTTAGAAGCCGGTCCATATGGCTTAGTGTAACACAACAGTAACTGATCACAAAACTTATGCCGTGGTTTAGTTCTCTTTAAATATTCATTCAAAACATGCACCAGATCGACGTTTATGTATACTGACTAAGCTTTAAATGTTATTGGGCTCTGTTGATAACCGGGTCGTGTCTGTTTTAGCAAATCCCCAATAGTGAAACATACTGTAGATGAAGTAATATGCATATTCTTACGATTCAAAAAACACAGAGTACTCACTCGTTGCCCTGATAAAAATGCTAACAACATGGTTAACTTTAAACTCAAGTCTTTTAACGAAATATATCTCACTGGTGACAGTGATTTAAGAAAATCAAGTATCCTATCTGGGTTCTAAGTAACATTTGTATGAGGAAAGGTGGGGCAAATTAAACACATCTTTCATAAAACGAGTAACAAGCGGGAAACCTCCTACTGGCTTGCCATTCAAAATGATGAAACTAGACAACGCCGATCTGGCAGAGTTTATGGCACTGTAGCCGAGGCCCGAATCAAACAAAACTGTTAGGAACTCAATTTTATAGTTTTAATCTGGCGTAAAGGGATCACATGTCCTTTCATTTGCAAACAAAATCCATCGTCGAATGTAACCTTGATATTGTTTCTTTGTGGAGTCTCTCCACGATGACAGGGCTCATTTTAGAAAATATCTGATGGCCTGCATTTTTTTCCCCAAATCAGAAAATAGCAGGCCATGTTCAGTTTGACATGCTGTCTTTATTTTTGACCGGCACTAAATTAAAGAAAATTTAGAAAATAAAAATTCATCTACATTTCCTTCGATTTAAATTCCAACATCCATCAAATGCTGTTTCTTTGGCTTACTCAGGTTAGGGAAAGTAGCTGAAAATAGATATAGCTATTAGTAATATATTGGTTTTCGGCTACTTTCCCTAACCGAAAACGCCTTTTTCTTCAGATTCGTTAGTTACCAACCGTAATTTAATTATTTTTCTAAGACTAAGACTAACTACCTTCGAGTCAATGTATATGCTATTTTTCAGGGGTGTGAGAACAGGCCTGAAAAAAATGAGGAAACTTTGTCTGTCAAGAATACCCCCTACCCCTCCCCTTGGTTAACTCGTTAAAGTCTTTGGATAAATTGAATTATGATCAAGTTTCAGCTTCATGTAGTTTGAGAACAAAATAATAATTATAAGTTAAAAAAAAAAAATCCAAAATTTAAGATTTTTTTTTTAAATAATAATCACTAATAGGTGGGGAACTAAATTCTTTGTTTTTTATTTATTTTTTTCAATTCGTTTTAACGTTCGTTTATCCACCGTCTGTTCCGCAACAGCCGAAATGTGCCTTAGTCAGTTACTGTCACTCAGCGAAAACGTATTATTGCGGCCGTATACATTGAGGGTCCAATTATCGTCACGTGTCATCACTGCCGAAAAGTAACGAAGGCAGGTTATTCTAGGCTAAATTCAATATTATGAAGATGGAAAACGCTAAACTAACTTTTCAAAATGTGAACCTAAGCCTCTTGATTAAAACAAGAAATTCTAATCGAAGAATTGAAACTTTAACTTGATGCAATTTTGACAAAGGCGGTATGGTATTGGTAACGCAATTTGCATTTTCATCTTCAGATTCGTTCGATATCAACCGTAATTTACTTATTTTTTCGACTCCTAAGAGTTAAACTACATGTACCTTAGACTCAATGTATATGCTTTCTACCGTCAATCAGATTTGGCCTGCTATTTTTAGGTTTCGGAATTTTTTTAGCAGGTGATTTTAACATTGCCCTGCAGCCGGCGAATTTTCGTCTGCTTTTCGCCATTCGCAGGGCGCCAAAACGAGCCCTGGATGAGGAGTAAGATTTTTACTCTACTATTTTATTGGTATTGTTAAAGATTATTTAAGATTTGATGTGGATGTTCAAGGCAGAAAAGATTTGATATGAATGTTCAAGGTAGAATACAGAGATCGATTTGTGGTGTCTCCTTAAGCGCCAAATGCACGATATGTCATCCCGTCTCTGATAATTCCTTGAAAATAACCTTTCACTGTATTTTTCCTTTAGTTTATCGAACACTGAAAGAACAAAAAAAAACTTGTTTCAGATTCCATGTCTTGAGAGTTGAGTGACGGAAGACATAGCATCTATATTGAGAGCGAGGTAGAGGACCAGCTTTCTGATAACGTGATGTTTTTTTTTTAGGATAAACATCCGAGTAGCTGAAGGCTGGGTGACTCCCCCCGCAAATATGGCAGTATGCCATTATGTAAATAGTCTCTGTTATGAAACTGTTGTAGACGGCTTTGTCGTGAAGCATACGGAAATGAAAACCCTCCCCGATGTGTTTGGTGACACAAAATATCACCCCTGGCGCAGAAGATGTTACCATGAACGCCAAAGGTTCGTGGCACACGAAACATCGACAGGACCAAAAATGTTCCCCCAGGATTTAATTGCGCTGACATTTTAAAAAACCTGGTGAAGTTAACCGGTGCTATGGTAATATAGACTGACAAAACACTGTTTTATACTCAGGCTTTTTTTTCTTCCTATAGCAAGCAGTAAATATGACTTCTAAAAAAATAGGATTGAATATTTGAGAATGAACAAGTTCTGAATTCATAAATTAAATAAATAAATCATTTATATACAAAAGACAGGGGAAAAAAAACACTATGAAAAGAGACATTTACGTAAATTTGTTTTAAAAGAATTTCTTGAGGAGAAAATATCCACAAAGCTATGTGTCTTATAAAGTTCATTGAAAAGGATTTGCACTCAGGGGATGACTGAAACTTTGCGGACAATGAGGCGGTATTTTGACCCACAAACGTGCTAAAGGCGCACCCAGGACGGCCAACTACCACTGCCTGGGGAGGGCCTAGAGCCTCCCAGGCACCTACTCTCTCATCCGCGCCGGGAGGGACTACAGCCTCCCCGGCACCTTCCACTTCTACTGCCTGGAGAGAGGTCTGGGACCTCCACGACACTCTCTCCAGACCTCCCCACCACTCTCCTCCTCATCCGTCAACTTTCTGATAACGCGATTCTTTTTTAGTGTAATCCTGTTTTTATGTAATCAAATTTTTGATTACATTCTGCTTATGTTTTATGACATTTGTATATACCCGTTGTCTATAGCAATAGTCAAATTTCAGACTGAAAAGTCATAACTTTGAAATAATTACATTTTTTTAAAGAAAAACAACAGTAAAAAAAAAATAGGAAACTTACCCAAAGATCCGGTTAGTTGAAGGCTGGGTGACTCCCTCCGCAAATATGGCAGTATGCCAGTATGTAAATAGTCTCTGTTATGAAAGTGTTGTAGACTGCCTCGTCGTGAAGCATAATGAAACGAAAACCCTCCCCGATGTGTTGGGTGACACAAAATATCACCCCTGGCGCAGAAGGTGTTACCATGAATGCCAAAGGGTCGTGGCACACGAAACATCGACAGGACCCAAAATGTTCCCCCAGGATTTAATTGCGCTGACATTTTAAAAAACCTGGTGAAGTTAACCGGTGCTATGGTAATATAGACTGACAAAACACCGTTTTATACTCAGGCTTTTTTTTTCCCTATAGCAAGCAGTAAATATGACTTTAAAAAAAAAATAGGATTGAATATTTGAGAATGAACAAGTTCTGAATTCATAAATTAAATAAATAAATCATTTATATACAAAAGACAGGAAAAAAAACCACTATGAAAAGAGACATTTACATAAATTTGTTTTAAAAGAATTTCTTGTGGAGAAAATATCCACAAAGCTATGTGTCTTATAAAGTTCATTGAAAAGGATTTGCACTCAGGGGATGACTGAAACTTTGCGGACAATGAGGCAATATTTTGGCCCACAAACGTGCTTTAGGCGCACCCAGGACGGCCAACTACCACTGCCTGGGGAGGGCCTAGAGCCTCCCAGGCACCTACTCTCTCATCCGCGCGGGGAGGGAAATGGGGAGAGGTCTGGGTCCTCCACGACACTCTCTCCAGACCTCCCTGCCACTCTCCTTATTCGTCCGGGCAGTGGACAGTGAAAGAATCTGAGTTTGTTCATTTTTGTGACCAGAGAACCTCATAATTTCTCTTGTCTCCACTATGTCAAAGTCATAACTGTTTGGCACATGCCGTAGTGGTTTGTGTAAGATTTTGTCAAAGCTGCCTCCTTAGATAAGTTGTGAAGTTCTCTCCAAGTTACCGCGTTATGTACCAGGTACAGTGATTTTCACTTACAGGCTGGCTTTTCGCCTTTTAAAAGAAAATATCATTTTCCTTGTTACGCATCGATAAATACTTTTTAAGCATAAGACGGGCCATCTTGTAAGGTCTAAAGAAGCATACATTCTAGGTTTGGATTCAAAATCTGTCTTTCAAATCATCACCTTAATGGGTTTTGGTTGCCCCGGTAAAAGCCATCTTGGCATAATGATGGCCTGATTCATCTTCTTTAAACACAAATGCATTACGAAGAATTTTGAAATCTGTTCCCGAAATTGGGTCGTGATATCTTATTGTATCCTATTCTTCTCTTTTCATTCTCTTTAACATGGCTTTGAACATATCATTGACTTCATGGAGAGTAGTAGACGTGGTTGATATCGCTCTGCTCTCAGAGAGGCTATACTGCATGACAATAACTTACGATGAGTTGGATCTTATGGTGAATCGCTACAGACATGGTAGTAATTTATGATGAGATATCAACAATTATTCTGATCTTATGAGATGTACAAATCACCGATGTGAATTACTCAATCAATGACTTTATTATTCAATATGGCGTCATATGCATGACTGGCATGTTTAACTCCTGATTGTGACTTGTCAATGGGGTTCATGTTTGGAGCTTAGCGCGACACTGAAAGATCTTAGTATGCGATCAACTAAAAACTCTAAGAAATCAGCCATAATCACGAGTGATCAACCAACGATGGATTCCTCCGAGAAATCTTCTTCACTATCGTCAACTAATAACCCAGAGGTGAGCATGTCAAAATCTATCTCTTCTGTTTCTCAACCGGTCCCCAACCCTGTGACAGTCCGCGATGACTCTTTTGAATCATTCGTAAGAAACTCTTTAGTCACCTTAGAGTCTTATGTGCGTAATTCTTTGTCTTCTATGGAACTTACCCTGAATGGGGTCGCCCAAAGACAAAACGATTTTTATGAAAGACTTATCAAGGTGGAACGTAAACAAAGTGATTTAGCCGCCAGCATAGAGTTCACAGATACATCGCTCACTGACACCAAAAAACACCTGTCTGATTCGATTTCCCCTAAACTGAGCCTGTTAGACGAAACAGTTCAAACCTTACAAGAGCAAAACACTGAATTAAAACAAAAGATCTTAGATCAGGAAAGGTATAGTAGAGGTTTTAATCTGAGATTTGGTGGGATCGAGGAGTGTGAGAGTGAAAATCCAATTCAAGTTGTAGCTGAGATAATAGAGAAAAACCTGGGAATTTCTGACGTGAAACTGGAGAATGCACACCGCATAGGCCCGAAAAAGGAGGGCAATATACGGCATATTATTACAAAATTCTTATACAGGCCCCAGCGCCGGGAAGTGTTATTCAAGGCCAAGCGTGTTTTTAGTGGTACCAGTTGCCCTATGTATGTTGTCGAAGACCTGATAAGAGAGGACAAGATTGTCAAGGACAAACTGAAACCTTTCATGTCTAAATGCTATGCCGAGGGGAAAAAAGTGCGATTCACAAGGGGGAAGCTATACGTTGATAATAAACTAGTGGACACAAATAACATTGTACCATAGACTGCGATTTCAATTATAGTCAGGTTTTGCTCAGGTTCAATTTATTTTTATACCACCTATCTACATGTTTCTGTGCTATAATTAAAGTGACATATCCATGGTATTATTCTTATCGTATTTTTTGCTTGTACAAAGCAATTGATTCTACGTCTGTGATAACGTGTGTAAATATCTAATAGTGAATGTTGAGAGAATATTGTGCTGTAGCTCCTCCCATTTTTCCCACGGGTTTCGCGCTTGTCATTACACTAGGCATTCTATATGTTACTAAACATGCATATGTATTACGTTGCACAGTACTCGGCATCTCATTGGCTAACTACGTTATTACCTGACCAATCAGAGTCCTGAATTATCTGACAGTTTTTTTTATACATACAGTGACCTGTCCAGCCAGCTACCAACTGACCTGACTAATGCAGTATGTTTCATTCGAAAGCCTGAAACGTGTACATGTCAGCCTATAGTGTGTAATCTTTTATAAACCCTGTGTTGTGTATGTGTTACTCATGCATATATCACAAATTATATATTTTCTCTCCTATGTATATTTTAGGTCAACCTTTGTTTGTGTTTGCGTGTGTGTACTAACCATATATATGTCCTACGTTACAATTGCATTATTTCAACTCATATGTGGGTCAATCTCTGCATGTGTGGTGTATGTTCTATTCGTGTATATATCCCCACTGTAGGCCTACGCTTTCAAGTTATTTTGGGCCAATTCTTTGTATGTGTGTATGTCGTGTATATACCCCAAGTTTCACCAAGTACTATGTTAATGCTATTTATGCATGAAGGTATCTACTATTAATGTACCCACCCTAAGTGTAATAATGTACTTACTCCCTTAATTGTTTTGCTATCTTTATTCTATACATAAACTACCAGTAGTAATCCCATGTGTTACTAAAACCATTGCTCAACATCGACCTTATTCAAACTATCAAAAGCCTCTGTTTGAGTGTCTTCCAGATACTCAAAAACATTGTTTTCTGTTTTTTTAAATTGTACCTTTTCCTTTTAACTGAATGCCATCATAGCCTTTATTCCACAAATGGATGCCTTTATTTTCTCTCCACTGCTGCCCCACTAGGATGTTCGATATACTCTTCCAATAACTGTCATTATGAGTAACGAGACTATTACCACAGAGTTTGTTCCTCTCTCTAATCCCTTCTCCTTTCTTCCATTTCATGATGAGCCCTATACCTTACCTTCAAACTCAACTCCTATCTTATCTCCTACCTTTACGTTAGATTTCATTGACAGCTTGTGTTTTAATCCATTGGAATTAAATAACAAAGACGACTCTCACTGTCCTATTGATGATAACTATCATGAAGTGGCTCACTGGGATACAATTCAACTAGCTCCTTCTAATTACTTTACTGAAGATACTTTCAAGACAAACATGAGTTCTATAAACTGTTCTGATGAAAATTATTTATCTTTTTTGCATCTTAATATCCGCAGTCTCAGTAAACATTACGACGAACTCACTGGGTGGCTCGAAAATGTTGACCATAAATTCAGCGTACTTGGTTTCTCTGAGAGTTGGTTGAACCCGCAAACTAAATCCCTTTACGAAATCCCACACTACAAATCCTACTCCGTGTCTAGGGAAGGGAAGCGGGGTGGAGGCGTGGTTCTTTATGTTCACGATCGTGTGAAATCATGCGCTGTTCGACACGACCTTTCCTACTCTGCGGGAGGTGGCAGCCACGAATCCCTATTTGTTGAAATAAATGTTTCGGACACAACATTTCTTGTTGGGATTATCTATCGACCCCCAGGCTTAAATGTAAACACCTTTAATGACGATTTTCTTTCTGTCCTCAAAAAAGTAAACCCAAACCAAAAGTGCATCCTCATGGGTGACTTTAATATTGACCTGCTAAAATGTGTTTCCCATGGCCCATCCCAAAAATTTATAGAAATGCTCAAATGTTATTACTTTTTCCCACAAATAACCAAACCCACTCGTATCACTAACCGCTCCGCTTCACTAATTGATAACATTTTTACAATTTTCCACGATTCAAAATTAACATCTGGTATTCTTTTGACTGATATAAGCGACCATCTGCCGATATTTCATAGCATTAAAACCTCTGTATCCATTAAATACCCTGACAAAATATCTTTCAGAAAAAGAGGCCTTCAAGAACAATCAACATTTATTGATAAAATATCGTTAGTAAATTGGGGGAACATTAACGAAACAAACTGTCCTACCGAAGCACTCGACCTTTTTCTGGAGAAATTGACCCCGATTTATGACGAAACATTTCCCATTATACACCTCAGCACCCCCACCTGTCCGATTCGCAAACCATGGGTCACTCATGGCATTCTGACTTCTATTCATGAAAAAAACAAACTATATCGCCTTCAATTGAAATATCCAAGCCAAACAGCACGCAGTAAATATAGAAAATACAGAAATAAATTAAACAGCCTCTTACGCTATTCTAGAAAGTCTTTTTTTGAAAGAAAATTTAATAAATGTTTTCAAGACATAAAAGGAACATGGAAAATTCTAAACAATCTGATGAACCGAAATAAAACTGACACCTTTCCGAAATATTTTAATATAAACAACCAAGAAGTATCTGACAAACAAACCATCGCTGATTCATTCAACAACCACTTCTCGACTGTTGCTTCCAAACTGGACTCAGAGATTCCA
Source organism: Lepidochitona cinerea (assembly GCA_963971465.1). Taxonomy (NCBI): domain Eukaryota; kingdom Metazoa; phylum Mollusca; class Polyplacophora; order Chitonida; family Tonicellidae; genus Lepidochitona; species Lepidochitona cinerea. Next base: position 18,272,314 of record OZ020558.1, read on the forward strand.
AGTACGCAAATGTCTTTTGATACTTTTCTAGGCGAGCCAAATATTCAAAGTTTACAGCTCTCTCCAGTGACCACTCAGGAAGTATCATCAATTATACTAAACCTACGTTCTTCTGCACCTGGTTTGGACGGAATCCATATGTCTGATATTAAACTCATCTCGCACTACGTATCCGAACCACTTAAACATATCGTCAATCTTTCATTCAGCACCGGAACTGTCCCCCAATACCTCAAATCTGCTAAAGTAATTCCTATATTTAAATCTGGCAACGAGCACGACATTGCAAACTACCGTCCTATCTCTATACTTCCTAGCTTGAGTAAAATCTTCGAAAAATTAGTAGCTGTAAAATTATCAAATTTCCTTGAACACCACCAAATTATCTCCCCTAATCAATATGGGTTCCGTCCAAATCATTCAACCTGGCATGCCGCTCTTTCTCTATATGACTTTCTCGTTTCCGCTAGAGATAGAAAATTGTTCAGTTTAACGACTTTCCTGGACTTATCTAAGGCGTTCGACACCGTAAACCATTCCATCCTCCTCACCAAACTAGAACATTACGGTATTCGTCATAACGCCTTAGATTGGCTAACAAGCTATTTGTCAGATCGCACCCAATCTGTTCACTTCTCCATGTTTTCGTCTCCGTCCAAGTCTATTAATTGTGGTGTCCCCCAGGGGTCGATCTTAGGTCCTATTCTTTTTCTTCTTTACATTAACGACATTACAAATTGCTCTAACCTTCTCAATTTTATTTTATTCGTCGACGACACCAGCGTCTGTTACTCTTCAAATAATCCATCTGAACTATCTATCACTATGTCATCTGAACTCAATAAAATACGATCCTGGCTTTGTTCCAATCGTCTTTCTTTAAATGTTTATAAAACAAAATGTCTGATCATCCCTCCAAAATCTCATGCTGCCGCAAACTACGTTCATCCCCCTGTCATCCACGAAACCATAATCGAAGCTGTTCCTGAATTCAAATTTCTCGGTATCCACTTTAACTATAGCCTTTCTTGGACAACCCATATTTCGTTCATTAGAAAAAAAATCTCTAGAAACCTTGGCATCCTTCACCACATTAAATCTTCTGTTAACCGAAAAACTCTTCTTATCCTATATTATTCTTTAATTCATCCTTATCTTTCATATGCTAATATTCTTTGGGGTTCCACATATTCGACTCATCTCTCTTGTTTATTTATCTTACAGAAACGTGCCATCCGTTTAATCACACTATCATCTAGATTGGAGCATACCGGACCTCTTTTCTCTTCTTTAAATATCATTCCTCTACCTCATTTAAACAAATATTTCTGTCTTCTTCACGCGCACAAGTTTATGCACAATCCGACACAAATCCCCACCTCCATACGACAGCTCTTAAAAACTCAGTCATCAGTGCATCAATACTCAACTAGAACTCAAAACCTTAATCTCTACAGACCGCCTTATCACTCAAATCTGTCTTTTTATTTACTTCGAGTTGCTGGACCTAGGGAGTGGAACAAACTCCCTCATAATCTAAAAATTATAACTAGTTCTTCGTTATTCAAATCCAAGTTACGTGACATCCTGGTGAGACAGTAGGGGAGCGACATGGTAAGGCAGTATTTTGTGGTTTATCCTTCTATATGGCAAACAAAAACATCTTTTTCTTTTTTTCTTTTTAACATAAAAAATATTTCTTTCCAATTCGTCATATCACTCTCTTCTAGATTTCCAGCTTAAATTATATTATTTTGAGGGATAGAACAAGTCCATCCGGATTTTAGTCCCGCCATTTTCTATTCAATAAATATGTTATACTTTGTTATTATTTTCTTATGGTGAATAAACAATACAATAATACAAAAAATGGAAGCCATCTCCATTCAGTATTGACACTGCTCTGTAGTGAAGGGTTCCCTTCAGGTGTCCGCTAATTACAGCCCTGATGCCCACAAATGCGCTCTTGGAATTTAAGCATTCCATTTGTGGTTCTCGCACATGCATAAAATAAATCTCCTAGAATGGTATGACAAAAAAGATGAATAAATAAAATCTGTGTAATCTGATTTTTAATTGATTTTACAAATATTGTTTTAAACCAACTTTACTACTTCAGATTTGTCAGTTTCTAACATCCTTTTTTATTATGTTAAAATATTAAGATTGATTTTTGTATATCAATTACGTCTATAATTATAAAGTAGAATCAATTGCATTCAACACAGGGTAGCAAGTTTCTTATGTACAACAAATTCCTCTGATTTGTTTGATTATAATTCAAATGAATACTGAAATTATGTGCAGTACTCATGAAAAAACGACTGCACTCCCCATTTTGTCATTTTTCTTGTTTCTCTGCTGGGTGACGCAGGCTCCAGCTGATCAAATTCGTCTCTTTGAGGAACAGGAAAGCGACGGACCTTGCCAGTTAACTGGCCCACCGCGAACTGTTCTGCTTCCTCAGCGGACTCCCCTGACGGAACATCAAAGACTACACTAGCTGCGCCATCGTTGGCTATATCAAGGCAGTATTCAAATTCATTCGAATTCAACTACTGCATCAATTAATTCAGAGTCAGAATTCGATTTTAAGGATTCCTAATCGCTGGACCAATGTGTCTCGCTGTCAGTTGTAGCCGCCATGATTTCTTCTGCATAGCAACCACAGTAACGCATAGTAATACCGACCACAGTAACGCATAGTAATACCGATCAGTGAAACGATGGAACACAATTTGCGGCATAAAAAGCTAAATTTATATGTCTCAAATTATCGAACGTTAGCCGCACATTTATTTGGATTAGAATAGTAGATTAATTTGTTTAGCCCGAGGTCATTGTGACCTGCCATTGGCCTTGGATCATTTGTACTGGAAGATCGGTAGCCTTAACTGTTTGTCTTTGCAGGAAACCCAATTATGTTAGGAGCTTTGGAAATTGGTTTAGATATTCCCACTTGGGCAATTCATTCAAGGAGAGTATTTAACCTACCTGTAAAGGTAACTTTGGGTTTATGGAAGGGTTGTTAAGTCTCGGTACAAGATTTCCAACAACAATCTCCCCACCATTGGTAAATTTCTCAAACATCAATAAAAAGGCTGTGAGGTGTTTACAAGTGGACGCTGGTTAGTGAAATTTCTCACCTAGCCATGGTATCAAGATTATCAAGGTAGAAAACAGTTACTGGATAGATCGTGTCTTTTGACTTCTTCACATTTGGCACTAGCTGATATCATCATACTTCGCAAACTTTCAAATATTGGGAAGTCTTTGGGTTTTTTTCTATATAAATGTTTGGTCGTTTAGGGCTGGTAAGCCCTTTGTTAACATCTTGAAACTGCAGAGTGTGACAAAGAATGGATATAGCAGATTCTGTAGTGTAACGGCCTAGTAGGGAATATTTGTGAATATATAGGTCAATTCACTTCTCATCACCTCTTAAAGAAAGAAAGGTTTTAAAAATATAATGAATTTTTATTAGCAAAATATTCTATATTGTTCTTATCCCTTCAATGTTAACAATACTATGGAAGCCATAATGTATTAAAGTAAATGAGTGAAAAATAAAATGGCAAGCTATTGAAAACGTATTCAATAAGTTTTTCTTTCTCAAAGTTGAAAGTGTCCACCTTAATAAACTGTTTTGAGGCAGTTCACTTAAAACATACCTAAAAATATGAAAGATTTTATTCCCTCTAGCAGATTAGCGGTGTACATGATTTACAGGGGGCGAAAAAGAACATGGGCCATGGTATACTTGCATAAGAAATTAAAGAAAGCATTGGCTAGAGATTCTTCAACTTGACCTACATTTACGATTATTGCAATAGCACTACGAAAAGTTGGTTGAGTCACCCTCTGTAGTATATAGAATTAGTCTTACTGAAATAACAAAATAAATTTAATACCCTTATTTAATTGTTTATAGAGAATGTCAGACACATGTCTTTCATTCTCCTTAAAAAAATACAACATATCTTTCTTGTTATCCTCATTGGGTTTAAGGATATGCTTTTGAACTCATCCGTTCAAAGCAGTTTCATTCTGAATGCCTCGGCCTACCTTCTTCTGTTTTTTGTGTTGGCAAGCATCGCAAATCCTGTGACTCAGCGTGAAAGATTTCAATGGTAATGGTCTAGGACACCATTCACATTCAATGCCTTGTCTTCCACAAGCTTCGCAGTATCGCTTTCCGGGTAATAGTCGCAACACTTTTACACACCAATTGCAGGGTTTGTCTGAGAAAAAACAAAATAGGATTAGCTACTTACTTCACATACTAAGCACTTGAGATTAAGGAACTAGGACTACTTCTGGATTGATTACGATGTAGATTAATCATGTAATTATAATACCTTGGGTATAACTCGATTTCAGGTGATGCAGATTATTCGGTCTCAGGTTCGTACTTGTGGATAGGTTTGGTTCAACTGAAAATACATTTTAAATAGGTTCCTGTATTACGCCGATAGATGTATACATTGATTGATCCTTGTGTAAGGGGTGTTAGCCTTGCCTTTGTATGTATAGCAAGACTACCTTACGATAGGTTTGGACGAGCAATTGCCTATTTGATAGTAACCCACGAACGTGTACTGGACGAAGTGACTCAAAGATAGTACTTGATAAACAATGGTTGTTTTAATGATATAATAACAATGGTTGTTTTAATGATATAATAATCAATGTTATGATGCGACAGATACAGATATATGATGTTTTAGTTTGCTTGAAATAGTTTCTTGAAGCCTCCCACTTCTCGTCCTCGATTGGCGGAAGTGTTCCCTCTGAAGGACTGACTTGTAATTTTAAGAGATAGGATGGACAGTGAAAACCTGGGCAAAATACAGGGTGTATTGAAATCTTTTAGTTGAAGAGAGTTGAAGAATACTATTAGGCTTTGGAATTCTGGTGTTCACTGTCCTGCATCTCTGGAGAGAATGTAGTTTCCCTCCAAAAGATGGTCACTGGTCAATGATGTCATGTGACATCCCCCCCTCTAGATGGTCATAGATGATAAGTAAGGAAAGTCACCCTGACCCTTAGTGATAAGATATTGGAGTGACATATTGGAACATTGACCTAGCCTCAATAGATAAATCTCTCTAAATCTTTACACTCTCTCCCCCCCCCCCCCCCCCCCACCCCTAAAGAAGTACTTTCCTGAGGTTCAACAGGACTTCACAATTGCCCAAGTAGACACTACTAGAGATCCTGGGTACAAGGAACTGTCATATAGATGGAAAATTTTAAATATTGAAAAAATTTGCTTAAGAGCGCTTTTGTCGCTTATTGTCCCAAGTGTCATGGTGTCTATTGGTTTGGTGCGGGAGCAGCGTGACTTTCACACGTAGGACATCCTGTTTAGATGGCAGAGTCTTCCTCTTTTTTTTGTCCCAAAGGGCAGCCACAAATTTGGACGGTTCTTCGATTGCCTGTCTTTTTGGAGCTGTATCTCTGCCTGCACGGTTGGTTTGGATGCTGTGTTCAGAAGCCTGGGGGAACAACCGGTTGACCGGACAGGAGCTGCTGTAGGCAATCTCGATGGCAAGGGTCCCGTTCACATCAGGATGGACTGAATCCTGCATGTACCAACCAGGTACACCCTTGGTTCTACCAGTCCGCCTGGGTTGGCTGGGCACAACGGCAACACTCCGGATTACAGGTGGCTTGGCAGTTTCAGTGGAAGAGTCGTGTACATGTGCCACCAATGAGAGGCTACAATCGGCATACTCAGTGGGTTTAGCGGTGAGAGGCACTTGGTAGGCAGTTTTTCCTTTCAGTGACCCCATCATACATATTAAGTATGGTGACATCTACAGCAACCCTGGTCATAAGGTGTTTTTTTTTTTTTTCAAACCCAAACCATATATTTGCTGTAGGCTGTCCCATATGGATCATATCAAAAACGTCCAGGTGGTTGCCTGGCACGCTGAGATCGCCTTGGAGGATCCACTACCTCACTCAGCTCTGATGAAGCCGTAGTCTCCTGAAAGGGAAAATCTGCTTCCGTCAGATCATCTGTGGGATCCGATACGTCCTCGGTCGCACAAATGTTTGACATAGATGTTTCAGCAGATGGGCCAGTTAGAGCTTCTTAGTGCTGTCTTCAGTGCCTGGTATAATAGTATCTATCACCGTGATTGATCCAGGTTCGACAACATCTTCAACATCAGGCACATTATTCATTTCGGTCCAAGCTGCGATTTGACCCGATACATCAGTAGGATGATTATGACCTGAGTAATCTGTGTAGCTTGGGACGAATTCAGGGCAATATGGATTTAGGACATGGCGAGGTCATGTAGATAGTGTGGCATCTTGCTGTGAGTTGTCCGAAAGTTTTGAAGCTTCGCGAGTGTACCCCATTGGTGTTACATAAAACCATTCATCTCCCTCTCCAAACAGGTCCAAATTGTCTTGTATCTCCTCGCTTTCGGCTATTTGTTTGGTAGCAGAACGGGTCCGAGGTTTCGTTTGACTGGGCCTTGGTTCATCAGGTGTTTTCATCCGGCATAGACATTACTATCAGGCCAAAGAAAATCATTGCAGACCTGTATGTCCCAAGGTCCCCATAGATTGGGTGTATAGCCGAATGTTAGAAAAAGATCAGTCTACGTTCACAGAACAAGCCTACTGTTTTTCAACTTCGGCAGGAGGAAAGTCAAATACATGCCATGACGAACATCTACAGTTTGATTTTTTGAACTCCCCACTGCCGGAAGAGGATAAGCAGCGGATAATCCAAAAGTTAAGAATCTTCAAGGATGTTTTTTCCACTCATGAATTTGATATTGGCAAAACTGATCAAATCCAACATCGTATTGAACTGGAACATTGACCTAGCCTCAATAGATAAATCTCCAGCCCACTGGGCTGGGGTTTACAGATGCACTATACTTATGGGAAAAATAACTTTCAATTTAACAGTACACTAAAGGCTGGCCACTACAAACTGGACTGGTATTTTATCCTTCATGGAGGTGGAAAAGGAAGACGTTATATAGAATATTAAAGAACATAATACATTTGACCTTTGAATTAAGCAGTCCATTAATTTTGGCAAGAGTGTTTTTTAACGAGATGCTCTCCTTGTCTTCAAGTGTAGGGCAAATTGATGAAGATTTTAGTTTCTGTAACATCTACTGTGGGTCTAGTTTTTGGTGAGGAAAATTTTGATATAATGTTTGCTATTTTGCCAGGGTACCCATTCCTAGACACAAATTTTGTAATTTTCTCAGTTTCAAGTGACAATAGGGTACTATTTATTACAAATTTTGTGAGCTGGATCAACCAGAGCCTTTACCCATGTGTTTTTTTTTTTGCCCATGGCTGAAAGCTAGAAAAGTGTGTGCATAAGCCTGTGTGGGAGGGTTTAGGGTATACAGTAAAAAGTGGATTTCATTTTGGGAAAATCATCAAAAGTAAAATGTATGTTTACATCATACGTGTTTAATTCTTGAAAGATTAGTTTAAAATGAGGGTGTCTGTCGTCCACAAAACGGCAGTAGAATTTAATAGTATTTTCAAAAAACAGTTTATTAATAACAGTATTGTCTAGCTCAGTCATAAAAATATCAGCCAGTATAGGAGGAAGTAACCTTGTTCAAATAAATCAATGTGTATAGCATTAATTCTGTCAACAGCTTCAAATGAATCTTAGATGCGAAATTCATTAGTTCCAAGAGGTTGCAGCAGTTGTGAAAGGTACTTTCCAATGTCGGAATACAGAGTTCCTGTAGTATCTAGAATTGGGCCAAATTTAGGGAGAACCGAGAAATGTTCATCGGTTTTTGGAAGGCCTTGACAAGTTTTCTGGTTGATTTGTTTTTTTACCAGAGTTAACAAAAGGCACACAATTGTACTGAAGTAGTAAACAAGTACAAAGTTGATTGATTGTGTAATTGGTTGGTGTTTAAACTGTCTTTGACATGACTTAAAATATTCAGTTTCATAGAAAATAAACCGTTCCTGTTAGTCAAGAGTCATATTCCCCCGGCCCTGCATTATCGTAATTCATGTCCTTAGATGTGAAAAAAATACTGTTATTTATTGCTTCAAGAAAGACTGACTGACAATACATTCCCTGCATGGTTTATGTTGGATATTTTGGCATTATTATGGGTTCTCTTTGGGCATGACTCTCAAACCCGAGGTAAATGCTTGGTGACATTATCTTATAATTCTTTTGTTAACTCTGTGTTGGCTATAAATTTGATAAAGTTATTAGATGAGACACTAGAATTGAACAAATAATGAATTACTAGTTTATTCTTTGTTCTCCGGTCTGCAAGTTTGGTTTCGATCTCTTCGAGTTTTTCGATGGTTTGAATTGGGAAGAGTAAAGCAATGTCATCCATCTCTTGGTTCACTGTGACCTCAGAGTTGTTGAATGTATGCTGCAATTTATTGAGAATCTCTCTCTGGTAAAGCTGTTCTTTTTGCATTTTCCCTGTTGACTGGTGGCCTTCAAGATTTCAGTATTAGCTACTGTAAAATAATAATACTTTTATATTTATGAACACTAAAACACACGGGCACATAGATATGATTCTTAAATTAAACAATCATAGATTAAAAAGTCAATATTTTTTAGAAAATACCAAGGAAGTCATTTTTTTGTTGGGATGCTTAACTAGTCACATGTATTCAATCAACATATGTGCTGATCTAGGGTAGAAACTGTTCCTGCAAGTTTTTATTCAAAACATGCCTGAGGAATTATCAAAGACGATATAGATGGTAAAATTTGTAATCTAAGTTTTAAAAGAAGTTTTCTGTATAGGCTGGCCTTTTATCAAATTCAGAAACTTAAGTTCCTGCACCTCAACAATTTTTCTTCAATCCTAACGAGGATGTGCTGGGCGAGATTTTTCCAATCTGTCAAACATGGGTGGATTATTTTCATTAGGTTTCCTATTTGGGCATCCAAATAGTGTGTGAATAAGCCTGTGTGGGAGGGTTTAGGGTATACAGTAAAAAGTGGATTTCGTTTTTGGTAAAATCATCAAAAGTAAAATGTATGTTTACATCATACGTGTTTAATTCTTGAAAGATTAGTTTAAAATGAGGGTGTCTGTCGTCCACAAAACGGCAGTAGAATTTAATAGTATTTTCAAAGAACAGTTTATTAATAACAGTATTTTTTAGCTCAGTTATAAAAATATCAGCCAGTATAGGAGCAAGTAACCTTGTTCAAATAAATCACTGGGTATAGCATTAATTCTGTCAACAGCTTCAAATGAATCTTAGATGCGAAATTCATTAGTTCCAAGAGGTTGCAGGTAGGAGTTGTTATTGTTTACCAGAGGTTATAAATTTGATAAAGTTATTAGATGAGACACTAGAATTGAACAAATAATGAATTATGGGTTTATTCTTTGTTCCCCGGTCTGCAAGTTCGGTTTTGATCTCTTCCAGTTTTCCGATGGTTTGAATTGGGAAGAGTAAAGCAATGTCATCCATCTCTTGGTTCACTGTGACCTCAGAGTTGCCGAATGTATGCTGCAATTTATTGAGAATCTCTCTCTGGTAAAGCTGTCCCCGTTGACTGGTGGCCTTCAAGATTTCAGTATTAGCTTCTGAAAAATAATTATACTTTTATAGGTATGTTTCTTAAATTAAACAAACGTAGATTAAAAAGCCAAAATATTTTCTAGAAAATACCAAGGAAGTCACTTTTTGTTGGGATGCTTGACTAGTCACATGTATTCAATCAACATAAGTGCTGATCTAGGGTAGAAACTGTTCCTGCAAGTTTTTATTCAAAACCTGCCTGAGGAATTATCAAAGACTATATAGATGGTAAAATTTGTAATGTTAGTTTTAAAAGAAGTTTTCTGTATAGGCTGGCCTTTTAACAAATTCAGAAACTTAAGTTCCTGCACCTCGACAATTCTTCTTTTGTTAAACAAGACATTCTCAACAATCTCAACCAGAATGTGCTGGGCGAGATTTTTCCAATCTGTCAAACATGGGTGGATTATTTTCATTAGGTGTCCTATTTGGGCATCCAAATAGTGATGCAGAGTAACACTTGAAACTTTCGCGTTCCAGTGATATTCAAAGAGCTCTAAAAAGTCACTTGTCTCTTTTTTTATTATATCATCACTATTTCTAATAGCTAGACTTCTTTTCAGAAGTGCAATGTGCTTCAGATAGTGACCCAAAGTAAGTGCAAGATTTGGAGCATCATTCTCCACTGTCAAATCTTTCACCGCTGATGCAACGGCTATGAAATTGCTCCCAGTTAAAAAAAGAATTCAAGGTGGGGCTATCTAAAGCATTATCTTGTAACTTACTCAGAAGTCTAGCAACTGTTCTCAATTTTGTCCTAATGTTTGTTTTATCTTGTCTCTGTTGTTCTTCCTCCAGCCCCAGCTTGTCCAGGAGAGAAAGGCCAAATTCTTTGATCAATTCGTCATTTTTGCACAATTCTTTTATATGAGGGTTTCGGGAGGTCTCCTTCATGCCTTACAGGAGATTCAATACCGCTTCCATGTCGCCTTCTTCTTTTGGAAGGAATGGAGATATCATCCCATTTCTTATGTGGTTTGATCCCACGTGACCCTCATGAGGGTTAAACGGGCATGATTTCATTTGTTTCCAAAAAGACTCTTTGGAAATGAAAATGAAACAAAATTCACATGGAAGAAAGTCTTCTGCCCTATACCGCGAGCCGGGTGATAACCTTCTACAAACCACCAATTCTCTCCCTTCTTTAATGACCTTATAGAATGGGAAATGTCACATAGTAAAGGAAACACTTCAGATAAAACACATTATATTTTGTTGGAAATACTTTTGATTACTTTTTGCAATTTCTTCTAATAAAAATTTTGTTTCAACACATATTTATGAACACTTAGATATTTAGTATGAGTCATAGTAAATAATACACCCAGTTATCTGAGTAACTCTATTGTATAATGGTACACAAAATAGTTTTGCTTTAAATTTCTTCTGCATATGCACAGTTTAACCTTTGATTAACTAACAATCGACACACTAAATTCCAAAGTACAGAATTCTGTCATAATTCGCAAAAAAGATAAAACAATATTCAAAACCTGTGTGGTAAACATATAAATATTGCTCTCTATAATATAACGTATTCCAACTCCAGTGTTCGTTTAGCAATAAAATAGTCAGACTTAGGAATTGTCTATTGCAACTTTCCTCTTGTCTTTGATCTTAATCTAAATTATAAAGATACGTCCACTGAAATCTCAAGCTGATTTATGGCTTCACTTTAAAATCTTTCTTGCGTGTTATGCTAATAATTTGATATGAGTTGAATGAATAACTTTCTAACCCTCATATTATGCTGAGTTTCCTTCGTTCTGCAGCAAAATCATATCTTTTCTGCGGCTGGGACCCCCAGTTGGCAGCGTGAGAATCTCTGCAACTCTCTTCTCCATGCAATGTACAGAGATTTTAGAATGATACACCCCTCCACAATACAGACAATAATCACGTTTACGATAATTTCTCTGTCCTTTTACAGCGTTGTATTCAGGTATTAATACTGAAAATATAATCACGAGAATTTTGTATTCACAATTCAATCTTAAATAAGTAGTCCAGCAAAATGGTTTTGTTATCAATTTATTTTAGTTCAGATGTGAAATAAAATGTAGCAAATAGCTGACAATTCTTAAAATGTTGTCTAAGAAGAGACCTTTCTATCGCAGGATTTTCCTCTGGTATTTTATTGTTCGAGGAGTTTGGTTGTTCACCTTCATCTTCGGAAGTGTCTGTACTGTCTCCATCTGAGGGTTTGTAGTCCTTGCTTGTTTCGACTACAGTAGACCCAAACAAGATAAAGATGTAAAACTGAGAATAATATGAGTTGATCAGTTGTAAAACCTGGTACATCTACGTTGATGAAATGGAATCATGATGCCTTTCATTTACATTTGAAATGTGGCAAATCAACCTTGAGGTATATTTAGTTTGTCTTTCAACGGGCAAATCCTGCTTTTCATCAATGAAAGCAGGATCCAGGGATTTTATTTCAAAACTTATACAATGGGTGTGGCTTACTGAAACTTATACAATGGGTGTGGCTTACTGAAACTTATACAATGGGTGTGACTTACTAAAACTTATACAATGGGTGTGACTTACTAAAACTTATACAATGGGTGAGATTTGTAAATGTGACTGACTTACTGAAATTGAAAAATGATGACTTACTTATTGACATTATACATTGTGAGTGATTAAAAAATTTTCACTCAATATTGATTTTAGACTTTATTCTGCCATAAAGAATGGGCCAAAGACCATTCCCCAGTAAATCCAGGTACTTCATTCTATATGGCGGTGATATGTTTTTCAATATGATCGAGGGTTGAGTCAACATTAAAAAGTTACATTGGTGGGCAATGAAGAACTTTCTTCCTCTTTGCTTCCTCTTGAGAAAAACCGAGACATCTGAGATGATGTCATTGTCTGCACTTTGTACACTGAGCCATGTAATCATGTGATGGATCCATGCACATCCCACATTGAGACAAACGAGTATTTGTCCCGAAGAGTCTCTGCATGCAGTCACCTTGAAGAGTTCTGTAGATTTCTACCCTCATTTGATTTATATCAACATTGTCAGTCAGTGGTTGCCCATGCAGTAGCTGTCTGGCGTACCAACAGACAAAAACACCACAGCTGCTTGAATCTTTCTGTAGGGTGTGTTTGGGGGAGAGGACTGTAAAGTTGCCTCATCCAAATCTTTCCAAAAATGGAAGAAGGAAATCCAATAGTAAATCGGTATATACTCCATGTTTGGAGTGGATTCAAATATATGACTTGCCTCTTCTTGATATTGACTGCCACAAGTGTACAATGATTCCCTGCTGGGTTCCACGGAGCAAGGATCCAATCAGTGTCTGAAGTATCTTCCCCTCTCCAAACACGGCCAGAAGGCAATCCGTGTTGTAATATCATCATTACAGGAGCTGTTATCACCTGGATTTTCAGATTAGAAGTATGCTTTAAGCACCAGAAATAAGCATCAATAATGGTATCATATAGCCACCCAATGGTGAACTCTGGGTCAGCACTTCTGAGAACACTTAAAATACCATTTGTCAAGGTGGGCTCCAAAGACTTAATTTGCAGCAAGCTGCATCGTGTCATGCCAAAAGTGAGTAGAGGGTCAAGAAGGCGTCGTTCTCTAGCCATTGCTACACTCAAGGGAGGGGTAAAGCTATTAACATTGCTTAGCTTTTGAGTCTCCGGATGGGAAATTACTGTAAGAGCCATTTTGTCACCATCGTTAAAACAGTCAGGAGAGACTTCCATTTTTTCCTGATATGAGTAATCTCTGTGTAAGCATCATTCTGTAACTTAACTTTTGACTGCTTGTGCATGTCATGAAGCGTTAATTTGGACTTGTACAAATGACGCATCATTGCAGCCTTTGAACCATGTCGATCAGAAAATGGATGCTTCCCAGACCTGCTCACCCGAAGAGGTGGTAGCCTTTTCTTCTTTTTTATGTTTTTTCTCGGTTTGACTCTAGTCATTGGTACAGTTGTAAGAACTATGCCATTCTCTTTGTTTAGTGATCTTTCCAAGTCATCAAGAGCGGTTCTTAGAGTCTCTTCAAGTCTGACCACAGCAGTTGTATCGTCACATTCATACATCATATTTTTTATGCTTGCCAGTAGATCACAACATGCAGTAAGCTGCCGTTTGGATGGAAGGGATGTGACAGAAAGCTCAGGAATCTCAAAGTTGTGCTCATCACTTGCTGGTTCATTCTTACCACACAAGTAAACAGGATCTGTTCATCTAAAGTCAGGAATGGGGACTCTCTATATTGTTCACAAATCTGTTGCCATGTCCACTTTCCAGCCTGGATAACTGCCAGCATATGCTTACATGGGAGATACCATCTCTTCCAATCCTGACATTCACAACTAGGGAAACCTGTGAAGTCAACATTTTGGAATTTGACTTTTTGTTTAATCCAGCACTTTCAACACGGAAACATCCTGTGGCTTTGTCATCCACTTTAATGTTGTCATCATCTATCTCGTTGGATGATTCAAGACGTTTCATGCAGTGATCCACAAGGTAGTCGGGTCTGCGATGAAGGCACTCTGGAATCTGCCTGTTGAAACGGCGCCCTTTACCTGAGCATATGCTGTTGGCATCCACATACGTGCCATGTCAAGAAGAAAAAAACGTTATTCCTCGTTACCAATGGAGTAAAGTTAAGTACATTTACCAAACCTTGAAGAAAATGTTCCTATTATACCAATATCTAATTATATTTATCCCATAAAACAGACAATTATCAGTGTGATACAGCCATCAGATACATGTTTTGTATCACACAATCAACCTCACTACACGCTGGTAGGCTATGATAATTATAAATTAAAGATACCATTTTACAGACAAAAAAGGTATCTGTGATAAAAAACAATAAACAATTGGCAAATTTGGATTTCAACTGGAACCAAATCAAACTTATACACAGCTTGCATTAAATAAACAGTATCTAGCCTTATAGGCCTGCTACATCCTCCCACAACCAAGCATGCTTTTTAATTTATTATAATGTTTGCAGGTTTTAATTTGTTCGTACAAGTGCACAGGAAAATGAGTAGAGTTATCCAGGGTGAGAAAAGGGATAATGGATAGAGATACACACATGACTCAAGCACATTAATAGAAAAGTCATACCTGTATTTCAAGACCTTCAACAAACAAACAAATATAATTTGAAACTCTGGTCTGTTCATCCCAGTGTTTAAAATCAGATAAATCAATTCAAAACAATTATCACTTGAAAAAGAATACATGTACGGTATCCATTAATAGCTTAAAAGAATTTAGCTACATGCGAATTTAGCTTTTCCTCGACTTATATTTAGTTTGACCACATATTAATTATGTCATCTGATCAACATCCATCATTTATTGAACTTACTGTTCGAAGAATTTTCAGCATCCCTCCAAGTGAGTGTTTTCTCAAGGTCTGTATGTACTGGTTCTTGAAGACACCATTTTGCCTTTCAAGTCCGTTATTTGTATTCACATAAACTAATGCTCTCTTTCTGCGGAATGCATTAACCCATCTCTGAAACAATATTTACAAATTTATAGCCTCTGGAAGCTGCAAATGGTGCTTTATATTGCTTTTCAGGTTAAAAAAGAGCCTTTTCATTTGATCTGTCAAATGCACAGCTCATTGAATAAATGCTCTTATGGTAAACAGCACAGAACTAAAGATAAGTTTTGATTTCTCTGTTGACGTTTGGTTTGGGACTACCACTCAGAAACAATTTTATTTGCATATGATATGGAATAAAATAAAAAGATACTTATAAGTCAATTTAAACAAATTATATTTATATATAAACTAACGGTGTGAATCTGTTCAAGTGATTTAAAGAATCAAAGCCAAACAAAATTCGGAAATACGACAAAAAATGTTTTCTATGGCGTTGGTCATTTTTCTACGGGATTGAAATGATACAGGATTTTGAATATCGCAGTAGGCCAACGGGTACGTTATATTGCGTTGGTCATTTTTAAAGTCATCCTCTGCTAGTATTAAATGTAATTTCAAGGAAATTCCAGGCATTTGGGATACCCTTTGTTTTATCTTGAAGTCTTGCTTCTCGGCATCACGGTCTGGTTTTGAAAAAGACAATTTACCACGGCAATAATGATTTACTGCGGCATTTGTTAAAATTTTTGTATCGCAGTTATCACGTGCGTTTCTTGCGGCCGATCGATCTCGCAGTATCACAATGGTTTTTGAAATGCGAGATCACTAGATGGCCTCTATCGGCTTGTATAAAAATAGTACCAAGAGGGGCAGAATTGAGTTTAATCACCCTGGTGGCTATTAAAGTTTCTCATGAATCACAAAGTTATAAATGCAAATCATAGCCTGTAATTTATTGCTGTTTTTATCCACACTTTTAATTATTTCACTTTTATGAAGGGGTTTCAAGGGTCCTGCCACGCATATAATCATGATTTTGATCCTTTATTATTCTTAATCTCATAAGACGTTTAGATTGTGATTATCATAATCCATTTTTCTCTTACATACGCTCATTTTCGCAGCTCAACCCACAGATATTGCCATAGTCAATTTGGGACAGGCTGCTATGAAGAATGTATAAAGCCATGTAGGCCTAAGGAGTCCTTCGTTAAAGTGGCATGAGCTGCCAAAATTCACACTTTTTTTCACAATTTCTGATCATCACGACAGTAAGAGGCTTTGAAGGCCATCGAAAAACTAAATGATTGGCGTTGGAATGAGGAATATCCATACAGTATGCAGGGGCGGATCCAGCTCTTTGCGAAAGGGGGGTCGCAGGCCTTTCGATTACAGAAACATAACAAATTTAAAAGAGGCATTAGGCGAGGGTTTAAGCCCGAATAATTTCCGGATTTTGCTTTCCTTATTTCTTAGAATATAACATTAAAGTTGTTATGTTCCCCAGTTTTAAGTGAAGCAT
Organism: Lepidochitona cinerea; assembly: GCA_963971465.1. NCBI lineage: Eukaryota > Metazoa > Mollusca > Polyplacophora > Chitonida > Tonicellidae > Lepidochitona > Lepidochitona cinerea. The sequence continues at coordinate 18,288,807 of OZ020558.1, forward strand.
TGTGACGCTTTAAAGCATGGAAAAGGGGTTACTATTCCAACGCATTAGGCGAGCGTCCAGGGCCTGCCTAGGCCCCTGAAGCTCTGGAGTTCTTGATTCCCCGAGAAGCGTTCTGAGGGTGTTCTACAACTAAAAATGCTAATAATTTCCGGATTTTGCTTTCCTTAATTCTTAAAAAATAACATTAAAGTTGTTATGTTCCCCAGTTTTAAGTGAAGCATTGTGACGCTTTAAAGCATGGAAAATCTAGATTGCCTGAGAAGCATTCGGAGGGTGTTATGCAACTAAAAATACTTTTCAATTCTTAATAGCAGTAAAATTGTTATGTTCCAAAGTTATAGATGAAGACTTGTAACGTTTTTGAAGCATGGAGGAGGGGATTACTATACCAACACATCAGGTGAGGACCAAGGGGCCGCTTAGGCCCCGGAAACTCAGGTATTTTAGATTGCCTGAGAAACGTTCTGAGGCTGTTCTGCAAGTATATAATTTCTGGAGAAGCGCCCGCGATTTGTTTTATATTGATTTTGGCAATTATATGGGAAAACTACATACTTGTGCCACATAAAATGGCCCGTGGATAGTTTTCTTTATTGAAAGTGGGAAGGCGGCAGACTACCGAAACCCAGTAGGCCTATATACAGATGTGGGTCCACGGGCCACCTAGGCTCTTAAAATCATCAAGCAAAACACTGTCCATGACTTTCGTTATACTTTCTTGAAAGTAACAGTTGCATTACTGAAGACACTTTATCAGAGAAATCTTGTATATAAATCATCGACGATCCGCCATATTTGAGAATGCTCTATGGCTCTTCATGGCCGAAGATATGTCGAAACACTAAACGGTGTATATAGTTTTGTTCTCTATCCTTGAGTGCCATATTTCTGTGTTATTTCATTTCAGTGTTAATAATCGAATAGGCCTATAGGTTTATTAGGTATAAAACTCGTTTGTGGGACGAGATGATCATCAAATTTTGTGTGATTCTTTACATCCAGAAATCGCATTTTTCAAAATTCAGCTTTTTTGGTGTTAGAACCATGAAACACGTTGCTTAACATTGCAACACGGACTATGATGTACAAAAGAAACATATCACCATAGTTACCGTGGTTAGTGGTTACCGTCAAACTAAAGATGACATGGAACTGGCAGACCTTGCATTAGATTGCATATATAATGGTACGTTTTGATCTGTGTTAATTCCTTTCCTTCTTCTTTTTTTTCCTCTTCTTTTTTTTTTCTCTTCTTTTTTTTTTGCTTAGAAAAAAGGGGGGGGGGGTCCTGACCGCCTGGACCCGCCCCTGCAGTATGTGGCTATAGAAACTGAAATAGTGTTCAAAAAGTAAACAAAATTTAAATAACCGGGACGACAATTCATTCATTCTAAGCCAAAAATAGTTCAAAATAATACTTTATCCTACACGCTGAAGACTAGAAGCACTAAAATACATCTGAATTATACGTCTTGAGAAAAATAGCCAATAATATGAACGTTTAGTTTTAACATCAAAATATCAACATTTAAGCAGCTCATGCCACTTTAAGCGAATTATACGATTTCCCTGGCTTGATAATATTGTTATAAACTTGTGGCTTCGTTAAAAAGTAGGACCTTTCAGTTAATCTAATGAGTATGAGACTTACCGATAAAAGGCGATATCTTTAAGATTTTACATTAACCTGAAATTGAATGTTTGGTCGAGTCTTTATGAATCACAATAGAAACAATATCAATTCACCAATTCTTACACCGGAATGAGCTTATTATTCACTTTCATTGATAAAAAAAACCCGGGGAACACTACGTTTTGTAGGCCTACACTACAAAGTATTATACGCTGCTCAAATTTCGTTAGAAATAAACCTGATGACTGTATCAATAAGACACTGGACAATAGAAAATTATTCGATAAAAGATATTTACTAAACATAGTAGGCCTACTAGAAGCACAATACTCACGATAAATCCACAGGCGACAGAACCCATTAATTGCCCACAGAGCAATAGGAATCACTGGTGTAAGAGACCAAGCTTATACTATAGGCTTTGGCGACGTAAGATAAAATACAGTAGGCCTATATGCTATGAATCGTCTGTCAACATTCAAGATTTTGGGCGGTAGCAGCAACCAGCGCTTTAAAAATGTGTATGAAAAAGTAGATTCGCACACAACATCTAAATAAAGGCAATTAAGCTATAAATTTAGTATAAAGCGCAATGGGTGATACTAGGAACTGGTGACGCTGGTATAATATACAGTGGGGATGACTCGGGACGTAGATTTTTAGAATATTCTACATAGGGCCTTTGCAATGGGGATACTGGGGACACAAGTTTTAAGAATCCATAGAATAGGCCTATCAACATACTAGCAATTCAACAACATTACAATGTAAAGTAAGCATCAGTGGGGATACTGGGGTCTGGGGACACAGGTTTTAAGAATCAATAGTGTAGGCCTACCAACATATGAGCAGTTGAACAGTACAATGCAAGTTAAGCATCAGTGGGGATACTGGGGACTGTGGACTTCGTTTTACAATATATAGACCAATATATATATATATAGGCCTACACGTAATACGTATCGTATTCATAAAAATAGCTATTTCACGTTAGGTACATTTATGCATATATATATACATAATGAGTTTTATAATATAATAAGTATATATATAACATTCAATTTAACGTCGTCTTACATGACCGACTCGCCCAGAAATGTTACATGTCTTGATCCTAGAAATATGGCTAACGGCACTGAACACAGATGTAAGCAGTTGTTAAGACTTATTTTTTCAGTGTCTGATATTTACAGGCAAAAAACTAAAATACTTTTGGAAATGTTTTGTTTTTGTAATATAAAAAACTTACACTTTTAGGATAATACAGCCTGGATGTAGTGGTCAAACCATAGAGCTAAAACGTTTTAGTTATATGGGCAAACTTTCAAGCACAAAAAATATTTGAAATCCGTGATATAGTTATGAAACATAATCAAATACCTCTATTTTATGATTCCGCCATAGTCACATGTTACTCGAACCTGTGTTCCAATTGCTGGGAATGTTTCATGTGCTTTGTCAATTGACACTCAATATTTTCCGTTTTCTATTATACCTGAAACTTAAAAATAAATACATATTAGACAACAATGCATTCCATTAGGTTTCAAAAATTGAAATAACATAATACAAAATCAGCCATTGTTAACTTGACCTACGATTAGGCTAAAAAGTCGCTTGTAACAGGCAAAGTAGTAGAACATTAATACATCTTTTTGGGGGGCTGTTTGTTAGGCTAAAAATAGTTGCAGTGTGTAGCGTTCGGTTTTACTACGGTCCCCGAAGATGGCTGGTATAAGGATCGTTTAGTGTAATTAGCACAATATAATAATTTTGATGGCAGGACTTAAAGATGATGCGGTATTCAAAGGATTTTTGCCCTCCTGAACAGTACCCATTTGTTTCCAATGGAGACCCAATTCCTATGCATCGCTCCAAGACTAAAAACGTGAGGTTATATTAACAAAAAGCTAATAAGAGAGAAAAATTTTAGGTGCATTAATAAAAAGATGACATAACAGAGAAACAAAACTACACATCACGGGCTATGTGTATATATGTGCATATGCATGGTAAAATAAGAACAAAATTCATAAAAAGGATCCTTACATGGTGTCTTTTGCACTACTGGTGGACGCCACAGGCATCACACACATTTCGTCTCTAACAATTTCTTGTATGTTGAAGTTTGATATGGTAACCTTTACTTGAGGTAGCTTGAGAAGCATTTCATCAGTGTCAGGGTTAAGTCCAAGAGTTGGGAGCAAAGATCTCAATTTATGTTCATTTATTGTAAATTTCTCCATTTTCCCTGAACTATTGTTGATTGTTGTTTGTGGGGTTGTGGTCAGCCTTTTTTCGTTTCCGTGACTGATGGACAATGCTGTCATTATGTGACAGTTTTCGCTTAATTTTGACTCTTAAAATGCATAAAAAAGCAGAAATGGTCGGAGTTGCACGGGCTATGTGTATATATGTGCATATGCATGGTAAAATAAGAACAAAATTCATAGAAAGGATCCTTACATGGTGTCTTTTGCACTACTGGTGGACGCCACGGGCATCACACACATTTCGTCTCTAACAATTTCTTGTATGTTGAAGTTTGATATGGTAACCTTTACTTGAGGTAGCTTGAGAAGCATTTCATCAGTGTCAGGGTTAAGTCCAAGAGTTGGGAGCAAAGATCTCAATTTATGTTCATTTAGTGTAAATTTCTCCATTTTCCCCGAACTACACGCTAAAGTTATAACCGTTTTGATGAGTGACCGTAAAGATGAGGTGCGAATTCTCATATTGCAGTGAGGGAATTTTAACGAGACTGTTTCCGGGTTAAAGTCCTGTATTAATCGTTTACAGGAGCAAAGGTATTTAGCCGATACCTGTGCTCCGTAAATGTTTCCAGTGAGACATTCTTCTTGGTTGTGGTCTTGTACTGCTGCCACCTCTAATATATCTTCATGGTTGGTGATTGTTGTTTGTAGGGTTGTTGTCAGCCTTTTTTCGTTTCCGTGACCGATTTACCAATACAGAAACACATTAGTTTAAACAAACCGTAAAATAAATATGTAAATTATTTTTGGGGGTATAAAAACATGATATATATCACAACAATCTCCAAAATGTTTTCAAAAGTATGTCATACAAATATAAACAATCTATATAAATAAATATTTGTTTTCATCTTTACAAAATTATGTAAATACATATATTTTATTCAACCAGTTCTTAAAGAGTGCTCTAAAATCATATCGGTTTATACCATAATGATTAAAAATTGTATCCAGGTTAGTCGCCTCTTACGGCCAAGCTTGCCTGGCAGCTCTGGGTCAATTCTTATCTCCCCCTGAACCCACACTGGGGTTAAATATTTGAAATTCGTTATATAGTTATGAAACATAATCAATACCTCTATCGCTGTCAGCTCCGTAGCATTTGCACTTATCATTCCACCATAGTCACATGTTACTCGAACCTGTGTTCCAATTGCTGGGAATGTTTCATGGGTTTTGTCCCCCTCATAACTTTATCTCTATGGTGCTCTCATCACTTGACACTCTCAAAAGTTTCCGTTTTCTATTACACCTGAAACCTAAAAATAAATACATATTAGACAACAATGCATTCTAATAGGTTTCAAAAATTGAAATAAAATAATACAAAATCAGCCATTGTTAACTTGACCTACGATTAGGATAAAAAGTCGCTTATAACAGGCAAAGTAGTAGAACACTAATACATCTTTTTGGGGGGCTTTTTATCGCCCTTTGAACAGAAACCACTGTGGGACTATAATAGTCCTGTTCGACTTGACTTGGGAAAATAAAACGTCCACATTCCATAATCTGAGAATGATTACTTTATTGTTATATTATTGCCTAAAATGGATAGTTCAGAGCAATTGAATGAAGATAAAGTATGTGTACCGAGCATAAATTAACTTGAATAAAAAAACTCTATGTTTGTTAGGCTGAAAAATAGTTGCAGTGTGTAGCGTTCGGTTTTACTATGGTCCCCGAAGATGGTTGGTATAAGGATTGTTTAGTGTAATCAGCACAATATAATAATTTTGAGTTTCCTCCCCCAGGACTTAAAGATGATGCGGTATTCAAAGGATTTTTGCCCTCCTGAACAGTACCCATTTGTTTCCAATGGAGACCCAATTCCTATGCAGCACTCCAAGACTAAAAATGCGAGATTATATTAACAAAAAGCTAATAAGATAGAAAAATTTTAGGTGCATTAATAAAAAGATAGATTACAAATGTGATAACTTCGATGTACATTAAGAAAAAGATAATAAGAGAAACAAATTAGAGGTACTTTAACACCAAGATGACATAACAACTACACATCACGGGCTATGTGTATATATGTGCATATGCATGGTAAAATAAAAAAAAAATTCATAAAAAGGATCCTTACATGGTGTCTTTTGCACTACTGGTGGACGCCACGGGCATCACACACACATTTCTTCTCTAACAATTTCTTGTATGTTGAAGTTTGATATGGTAACCTTTACTTGAGGTAGCTTGAAGCATTTCCTCAATTTAATCGGTGTCCGGGTTAAGTCCAAGAGTTGGGAGCAAAGATCTCAATTTATGTTCATTTAGTGTAAATTTCTCCATTTTCTCCGAACTACACGCTGAAGTTATAACCGTTTTGATGAGTGGCCGTAAAGATGAGGTGCGAATTCTCATATTGCAGTGAGGGAATTTTAACGAGACTGTTTCCCGGTTAAAGTCCTGTATTATTCGTTTACAGGAGCAAAGGTATTTAGCCGATACCTGTGCTCCGTAAATGTTTCCAGTGAGACATTCTTCTTAGTTGTGGTCTTGTACTGCTGCCACCTCTAATATATCTTCATGGCTGGTGATTGTTGTTTGTGGGGTTGTGGTCAACCTTTTTTCGTTTCCGTGACTGATGGACAATGCTGTCATTATGTGACAGTTTTCGCTCAATTTTGACTCTTAAAATGCATAAAATAGCAGAAATGGTCGGAGTTGCACGGGCTATGTGTATATATGTGCATATGCATGGTAAAATAAGAACAAAATTCATAAAAAAGGATCCTTACATGGTGTCTTTTGCACTACTGGTGGACGCCACGGGCATCACATTTCGTCTCTAACAATTTCTTGTATGTTGATAGTTTGATATGGTAACCTTTACTTGAGGTAGCTTGATAAGCATTTCAGTGTCAGGGTTAAGTCCAAGAGTTGGGAGCAAAGATCTCAATTTATGTTCATTTAGTGTAAATTTCTCCATTTTCCCCGAACTACACGCTAAAGTTATAACCGTTTTGATGAGTGGCCGTTAAGATGAGGTGCGAATTCTCATATTACAGTGAGGGAATTTTAACGAGACTGTTTCCGGGTTGAAGTCCTGTATTATTCGTTTACAGGAGCAAAGGTATTTAGCGGATACTTGTGCTCCGTAAATGTTTCCAGTGAGACATTCTTCTTGGTTGTGGTCTTCTACTGCTGCCACCTCGAATATATCTTCATGGCTGGTGATTGTTGTTTGTGGGGTTGTGGTCAGCCTTTTTCCGTTTCCGTGACCGATTTACCAAAACAGAAACACATTAGTCTAAACAAACGGTAAAATAAATATGTAAATTATTTTTGGGGGTATAAAAACATGATATATATCACAACAATCTCCAAAATGTTTTCAAAAGTATGTCATAGAAATATAAACAATCTATATAAATAAATATTTGTTTTCATCTTTACAAAATTATGTAAATACATATATTTTATCCAGTTCTTAAAAATTTAACCAGATTAGTCGCCTCTTACGGCCAAGCTTGCCTGGTAACTATGGGCCAACTCTTATCTCCCCCTGAACCCACACTGGGATTAAATATTTGAAATCGGTTATATAGTTATGAAACATAATCAAATACCTCTATCGCTGTCAGCTGCGTTGCATTTGCACTTATGATTCCACCATAGTCACATGTTACTCGAACCTGTGTTCCAATTGCTGGGAATGTTTCATGTGTTTTGTCCCCCCCCCCCCCCCCCCCCCCCATAACTTTATCTCTATGGTGCTCTCATCACTTGACACTCTCAATATTTTCCGTTTTCTATTACACCTGAAACCTAAAAATAAATACATATTAGACCACAATGCATTCCAATAGGTTTCAAAAATTGAAATAAAATACAAAATCAGCCATTGTTAACTTGACCTACGATTAGGCTAAAAAGTCACTTATAACAGGCAAAGTAGTAGAACACTTATACATCTTTTTGGGGGGGCTTTTTATCGCCCTTTGAACAGAAACCACTGTGGGACTATAATAGTCCTGTTCGACTTGACTTGGGAAAATAAATCGTCCACATTCCATAATCTGAGAATGATTGCTTTATGTTATATTATTGCCTAAAATGGATAGTTCAGAGCAATTGAATGAAGATAAAGTATGTGTACCGAGCATAAATTAACTTGAATAAAAAAACTCTGTTTGTTAGGCTCAAAAATTTTTGAGTTTCCTCCCCCAGATGATGCGGTATTCAAAGGATTTTTGCCCTCCTGAACAGTACCCATTTGTTTCCAATGGAGACCCAATTCCTATGCATTGTGCCAAGACTAAAAATGCGAGGTTATATTAACAAAAAGAAGAGAGAAAATTATAGGTGCATTAATAAAAAGATAGATTGCAAATGTGATAACTTGATGTACATTAAGAAAAAGATAATAAGAGAAACAAATTAGAGGTACTTTAACACCAAGATGACATAACAACTACACATCACGGGCTATGTGTATATATGTGCATATGCATGGTAAAATAAAAAAAAAATTCATAAAAAGGATCCTTACATGGTGTCTTTTGCACTACTGGTGGACGCCACGGGCATCACACACACATTTCTTCTCTAACAATTTCTTGTATGTTGAAGTTTGATATGGTAACCTTTACTTGAGGTAGCTTGAGAAGCATTTCATCAGTGTCAGGGTTAAGTCCAAGAGTTGGGAGCAAAGATCTCAATTTATGTTCATTTATTGTAAATTTCTCCATTTTCCCTGAACTATTGTTGATTGTTGTTTGTGGGGTTGTGGTCAGCCTTTTTTCGTTTCCGTGACTGATTGACAATGCTGTCATTATGTGACAGTTGTCGCTCAATTTTGACTCTTAAAATGCATAAAAAAGCAGAAATGGTCGGAGTTGCACGGGCTGGAGTTGCACGGGCTATGTGTATATATGTGCATATGCATGGTAAAATAAGAACAAAATTCATAGAAAGGATCCTTACATGGTGTCTTTTGCACTACTGGTGGACGCCACGGGCATCACACACATTTCCTCTCCAACAATTACTTGTATGTTGAAGTTTGATATGGTAACCTTTACTTGAGGTAGCTTGAGAAGCATTTCCTCAATTTCATCAGTGTCAGGGTTAAGTCCAAGAGTTGGGAGCAAAGATCTCAATTTATGTTCATTTAGTGTAAACTTCTCCATTTTCCCCGAACTACACGCTAAAGTTATAACCGTTTTGATGAGTGGCCGTAAAGATGAGGTGCGAATTCTCATATTGCAGTGAGGGAATTTTAACGAGACTGCTTCCGGGTTAAAGTCCCGTATTATTCGTTTACAGGAGCAAAGGTATTTAGCCGATACCTGTTCTCCGTAAATGTTTCCAGTGAGACATTATTCTTGGTTGTGGTCTTGTACTCTTGTACTGCTGCCACCTCTAATATATCTTCATGGCTGGTGATTGTTGTTTGTGGGGTTGTGGTCAGCCTTTTTTCGTTTCCGTGCCCCCGTGTGGGTTCCGGGGGTTAAGAATAGGCCCACAGCTTCCCTTGGAGCTTGTTCGTAAAAGGCTACTAAACTTTGGGCTGCCTGTTGGCCGTGGGCAGACTACCTGTGTCGGGGGATGACGGGATCCTGGTGGCTGAGGGTTGAGGAGCTCGGCAATTAATGCTCCGAAAACCCAACACTCCACTTTGGCCCTGATTTCACCTAAATAGGAGGTCGGATTGGCCCGATCCGATCAATCGGCCGGTCACGTCGAGCCCTACAATGATCCAACTTAAACATTCCACGGTATTCGTAAACCTGGATATAAACAATATAAAACGTCCAAAATTTCATTTTCTACTGTTGGATTTGTCCACAGTAGACCCAATATAATTAAAGATCATTGAAGAAGGCGGTGGCTAATGGGTCAATCAGGTAGAAGCTACATATATATATTTGTCTCTATCTGCCTGAGTATACCATTCCTGGAGTTCCTGGTACCTCCCCCTGCAGGTTCTACCCACGGGGAGGTATCGCCCTTGTTGGTGCTCCGTGGCGGGTGGGAAACAGGAATGGTGAAACAAAACAAAATAATATATGGCTTCAACTAAAACGCCTAAAAAACGGAAAGCGACTCCTAGTGAGTCAAATGAAATTAGTCTGTCCGATCGGTGGCCTAGATTCCTTGTGATATCTAGTACCACTGATCGACCAGTCACAAAATTAGATAGCTTTTTGCAGAAAAAGTCGATTGAGGCTTGTGCTGGTAAGTGCAAGTCTGCATCCAAATTGAGGAATGGAAGCATTCTAATCGAGTGCTTCCGGGAACAACAATCGTTAAATTTATTACGCTTAAAAAAGATTGGGGATTTACCGATTGTTGTTTCCCCTCATAAGTCACTCAACAGCTGTAAAGGCATAATTCGTGACCGCGATCAAGATCTCGCTGAGATGTCCGAGGATCTTATCTGCTCGGAACTCAGCGACCAGGGGGTCACGAATGTTAAGCGCTTCTCCACCAAACGGGACGGCAATGTTGTCAAATTGAACACTTATCTTTTGACATTCAACTCATTGACCGTCCCCGACCACATTTTCATTGGCCTGTATAGGGTTAAAGTGGATGTATTTATCCCAAACCCTATACGGTGTTTCAACTGCCAGAAGTTCGGTCATGGAAGCGCTCAATGCCGCAACAAACAAGTTTGTTGCAACAAACAGGTGTTCTGTGCAAAATCACGATGCTAATGATTGTAAATTAACACCAAAATGCTCCAACTGCGGTGCAGCTCACATGTCTTCTGCGAAAGACTGTCCTCTCTTTCTTCGAGAAAGAGAGATACAGAGGATCAAGTCGGAGAAGAATGTGAGCTACTTAGAAGCCCGCAAGTTGGTAGCTCCCATGCCCAGTTCACCTGGCCTGTCTTATGCCAATGTGGCAAAGAAAGTTTGCGTCTCAACATCTGTGCAAACTACACTTACTTGGCCCACTGGCAAGGATAGGCCTACAGCTGTTGAGTTGACCCCACAACCAGCACAAGCTTCAACATCAACTCAGACTCAGACTTTTTCTGCAAAAACAGCTAATCCATCAAAAGTGCAAAGACCTGCAGGGCCTTCGGTTCGACCATCAAAGTCAACCGGGGATGCCCTAAAGGTCTTTCACTTTGAATCCAGTCTAAACCGTGGCCCTGCAGAGCGTCCCTCCAGGACCACGAAATCAAACATACAGATCTCTGGGAGGACTGATCCTCCCAAACCCACCCCTGACTCTGAGGAGAGCATCTGGGGACCCTTGGTTCAGACCACTAATAGGTTTGAATCATTGCAGTCGCAGGACTCCAGTCCCCAGGAGTGTACCTCACAGAGAAAGGTACACACTCTCTCAGAGTCATCCGCGGAGGAAATGGAGACCTCCTCCCAGAGACCTAAAGTTGACCCACCCTCTCCAAAACCTGGAGGATCCCGGGACCGCTCACCGAAGCCAAAGAGACCCGGACCAAAATCCTCCAAGGCCCGGAAAAAGGGTGGGTCTTCAAAGGGTGACCATCGTTCCAGACCTGGCGATGGCTCACCTGCACGCCTCCCTCCTTAATGGATACCATCATCCAATGGAATTGTCATGGTCTTAGGACCAATCATAATGAACTAACATTATTAATTCAACAGTTTAATCCTGTTGCTTTCTGCATGCAAGAGACACATCTCAGACAGACGGACAGCGATAGAGTAACTCTGAAAAACTACGTACTCTACAGCACCTTTGTTGGCGATTGTGAGCGAGCAACTGGTGGCTCCTCTATATTTGTCAACTCTGGTGTTGCACACAGTCCTGTGCCTCTGAACACAGATTTACAGGCTGTGGCTGTCCGTGTGTCTTTGGATAAAACAATAACCTTATGTTCCATATATTCCACCTTCCTCTCAGTTAAATATAGAACAACTGAGAGGATTGGTGGCACAGCTTCCAGCCCCATACATGTTACTTGGGGATTTCAACGCCCACAGTCCATTGTGGGGCTGTGATAATAACGATCAAAAGGCTAAGGTTATTGAGAAGGTTCTCGACGAGGAAGGTCTGTGCATACTTAATGACGGCACAGACACTTTCCTACACTCTGGGAATGGTCGTTACTCCGCTATAGATCTGTCCATTACAGATCCTGCACTCCTCCCAGATTTCACATGGAGGGTGCATGATGATCTATGCGGTAGCGACCATTTCCCAGTCATCCTAGAACATCTGACTTCAAAGAGTGTAGAGAAAGTTCCTCGTTATAAATTCCAGAAAGCCGATTGGCCTCTGTTTTCGGCACTTTGTGAGGCTGAGCTCACTTCAGAGCTCAACGAAGGAGAGGATCCAATCGGGGAATTTACGAGAATCTTAACATCCATTGCAGACAGAACAATACCTAAGACTTCGACCAAATCCCAATACACGTAGTAAACCATGGTATGACGGCGACTGCAAAGCCTCTATTCGATCTCGAAAGAAGGCTGAGCGTCGCTATAAACACCATGGTAGGAAGGAGAATTTGGACCAGTTCCGTATCGAGCGAGCAAAGTCTCGCCGATTACTTAAATCCAAGAGGCGCCTGTGCTGGCGTGATTTTGTATCCTCTGTTACCACCAAGACTCCCATGAGAAAAGTATGGAACATGATACAAAAATTAAAAACAAGAATAATAAACCCAGAACCCACCACTTGAAGGGAGATGGTACAACTTTAACCTCTCCCAGAGATATTAGTAATAGTCTGGCCCGGAATTTTTCTCAGAAATCTTCTTCTGAGAACTACACCACAGAATTCCAGAACATAAAGGCCCAGGAAGAGACGGTACCGCTTAACTTCTCTTCACAGAATCTGGAAGACTACAATCAACCTTTCTCCTTGGAGGAACTTAATGCCTCCTTGGAAAAGGCCAATGAGTCAGCCTGTGGTCCGGACCAGATCTATTACAAATTAATTAAACAACTTCCAAAAATATCTCTGAACGTCCTCTTGGATTTATTTAATCATATATGGTCAACTGGTTCATTTCCTCCTTCCTGGAGGGAGGCGTGCATTATCCCGGTCCCCAAACCCGGCAAGGATCATTCCGACCTATCGAATTACAGGCCTATTGCTTCGACAAGCTGTGTCTGTAAGACGATGGAAAGGATGATCAATGACCGCCTTGTCTGGTATCTGGAGGAGAATAAGCTCCTCGCAAACATTCAGTGCTGATTCAGACAAGGTCGGTCAACTGCTGATCACTTGGTGCGGTTTGAGACCTTTATTAGAAATGCCTTTGTGCGTAAGGAACATGCCGTGTCGGTCTTCTTCGATTTGGAGAAGGCCTATGATACTACCTGGAAACACGGCATTCTTAAAGATCTTTTGGGTATGGGGCTTAAAGGGCGCCTGCCAAACTTTGTTGCAAACTTTTTACAAGATCGCTCGTTCAGGGTACGAGTGGGCTCCACATTATCGGATTCATTCGAACAAGAAATGGGAGTCCCACAGGGGAGCATCCTGTCCCCAACCCTGTTCAGCATCAAAATTAACAGTTTGGCTGGCGTCCTACATGACAATGTAGAGGGGTCCATGTATGTGGATGATCTTCTTGTGTGTTACAGTTCCAGAAACATGGCTACCATTGAGAGACAATTACAGGTGTCTCTCAATGAGATCGAGAAGTGGGCCAATGAGAATGGGTTTCGCTTCTCATCTACCAAGACCGTAGCCATGCACTTCTGTAACCTCAGGAAGCTCCACTTGGACCCCGACCTTAAGTTTTATGGTAAACCATTGAAGGTGGTCAAGGAGACTAAATTCCTTGGCCTCATCTATGACCATAAACTTAATTTTGTGCCCCATATCAAAATGTTAAAAGCCAAGTGCACAAAGGCATTAGACATAATAAAGGTCCTCTCCAGCACTGACTGGGGAGCGGACCGGGATATTTTGCTAAACCTTTACAGGTCTATGGTCCGGTCCATTTTGGACTACGGATCTTTTGTGTATGGTGGTGCCAGGAAAACATACATACAGATGCTTGATCCTGTGCACCACCAGGGACTCCGACTCTGCCTGGGGGCTTTCAGGACCTCTCCTGTCGAGAGTTTGTATGTGGAGGCAAACGAACCTTCACTCTCGAACAGGAGAATCAAACTAGGTCTCCAATATGCCACGAAACTGAAAGCCCATCCCACGAACCCTGCCCACGACTGTGTTTTCCAACCGTTATTCGAGGACTTCTATGCAGCCTCTCCTAGGCGGATTCCATCGTTTGGTCTCCGCATAAGGCCCCATCTAGAGGCTGCGGGCATAGACTTGGAGGTCGCAAGAGTAAGACCTCCCCGTGCTCCACCTTGGCTGACAAGCAGGCCAAGGTTCATCTATGACATCCGCCAGCACGACAAGTCTACCACGAATCCTCTAATAATCCAACAACAATTTGCTGAGATTAAGAATAACTTTGCAGAACATAGCTTCCTTTACACAGATGGATCGAAGGATGACGGTCGGGTTGCTGCTGCGACAGTTTTTGGCCGTAATGTTGCTTCCCTCTGCCTTCCTTCATCCAGTTCAATTTTTTCTGCCGAGGCTCGAGCAATTCTTCTCGCCATGGACATGATCGCTACACATGACTTGGACAAATCTGTCATCTGTAGCGATTCTTTGTCGAGCCTCTTGGCTATTGAACACAGGAAATTTAAAAACCCGCTAATTCGTAACATTCTAAACGTACATGATTTGTTAACATCTGCGGGTAAGGAAGTTGTGTTCTGCTGGGTGCCCAGTCATTGTGGCATCTATGGTAACACAGTCGCGGACAGTGAAGCCAAATCTGCTTTGACCAAACCAGTATCTTATCTCAGTACCATATTCTGACTTCAGACCGAAGATAGTCAAATACATTAAACAGATTTGGCAAACTTCGTGGGATGAACAGAAACGACAAAATAATAAACTGGCTCAAATCCAGGCAGAGATCGGTCTTGCCACTTTTCCTTCTTCTCTTTCTAGGAAAGAAAAGGTGGTTTTATCCAGATGTCGAATTGGCCATTCTTTTTTATCACACCGACATGTACTCACGGGGGATCCTCATCCGTGGTGCATCCCTTGTGATGGCCAATTCGACATCAAACATGTTCTTTTAGAGTGTGTGGAGTTTGCCATGCTGAGAAATCGCCTGTTCAAGGCAAACTCCATGAATGAGCTTTTCACCAAGGTGGAAAGCCCTATTATTATAAAATTTTTAAAACAGATTGGTTTATACCATAAAATTTTAATTTTAATGGTAATATACATATTTTCATATACTATTTTTGGAGATCATTTTAAAATTGCATGTCCTTTTAACCTCCAAAATAGTGATTTACACTCTTTTTAACATATTTCATAAATTTATTTCCGTCCTTTTTATTTTATTGTAATTTTGATGTAAATGGGCCTGTCTGATTAAAACTTCTTTTCGCCGCCATATAAGTGAAATAATCTTGAGTGCGGCGTAAAACTCCAATCAATCAATCAATCAATCGTTTCCGTGACTGATGGACAATGCTGTCATTATGTGACAGTTTTCACTCAATTTTGACTCTCAAAATGCATAAAATAGCAGAAATGGTCGGAGTTGTAATAATCTCCTGTTTTATATTAATATAACAAGCATTTATTATTATATCACAGCATTAAAGTTTTATTATATCCTAAATCCCCATCCTTTGCCTCTGAATTTAATCACAAAGATAGACCTTTCTGAAAACTAGGTTACCTCCCATTTATGTGGTTAGCTACGGACGAAAAGCGTTATGAATAGCCCATCATCTAATGATTACCCGGTTACCTCCCCTGTACACACTGTCAGCATTCAAATTTTACCAAAAGTGCACTCCTGCATTATCTTCTGGACTGTGTGATGTCCTTGTTTCGCTTTAGGGAAGGTTATGCTGAACATCAAATTACCAGATTTATCTCTTCCTTGGGCCCGTTGAGCATTCTCGTTGAAATGAAGTGCTGCTAAGCGTAATCTACTGATACAGAAATGAAAGTTGTCTATCGTCGCCTGTTCGTTGGGGTTTGGCATTATTATATCCTCAGCAACACTAAAAAAGCATAGTGCCCTCAAGAAAGGGCAATAATAGCTAAACAGTGTCTTGTTATCAAATTAACTGACTGTCCAGAAATTATAATTTACCGGTTTCTCATCATATCCAAAGTGGTACATTTTGGGAGCAAAATGGTTGATAACACTGTGATAACCCTCTATACTTGAGGCCTGTCCACGTGGGGATAGCTTTCTCACATCTTTCCTCATATAGGCACTCTCAATGATGTCAGACAGCTATTCATACTCACTTGAACCTGCATCAGATCAACATCTTCTGATAATAACAGGCAATTCTGGCTATGGTGATGAGAGTATGCAAATGAACTGTTACGTGTGTGCGTTCTTTAAACTAAAAAGACGAGAAGGCGCCAAATTGACTCGCTGGAAGCGATAAATCTGTATTTCAAAAAACAATAATACAAGAAATAGAGATCGACCAAAATAAATTCATAACAAAATCGAAACGGAGTAAAGCACCAACCCGGTCAAAAACACACACGCAAATAATGCCAGCTTCCAAATACTAATAGCCCCCATTATATAGGTGCATTAATAAAAAGATAGATTACAAATGTGATAACTTCGATGTACATTAAGAAAAAGATAATAAGAGAAACAAATTAGAGGTACTTTAGCACCAAGATGACATAAGGGAGAAACAAAACTACACACCACGGGCTATGTGTATATGCATGGTAAAATAAGAACAAAATTCATAAAAAGGATCCTTACATGGTGTCTTTTGCACTACTGGTGGACGTCACGGGCATCACACACATTTCGTCTCTAACAATTTCTTGTATGTTGAAGTTTGATATGGTAACCTTTACTTGAGGTAGCTTGAGAAGCATTTCATCAGTGTCAGGGTTAAATCCAAGAGTTGGGAGCAAAGATCTCAATTTATGTTCATTTATTGTAAATTTCTCCATTTTCCCCGAACTACACGCTAAAGTTATAACCGTTTTGATGAGTGGCCGTAAAGATGAGGTGCGAATTCTCATATTGCAGTGAGGGAATTTTAACGAGACTGTTTCCGGGTTGAAGTCCTGTATTATTCGTTTACAGGAGCAAAGGTATTTAGCGGATACTTGTGCTCCGTAAATGTTTCCAGTGAGACATTCTTCTTGGTTGTGGTCTTGTACTGCTGCCACCTCTAATATATCTTCATGGCTGGTGATTGTTGTTTGTGGGGTTGTGGTCAGCCTTTTTCGTTTCCGTGACTGATGGACAATGCTGTCATTATGTGACAGTTTTCACTCAATTTAGACTCTTAAAATGCATAAAATAGCAGAAATGGTCGGAGTTGTAATAATCTTGTTTTATTACAACCCTCGCAATTCAGATTTTCACCACGGCAAAAAAAAAAAAATCACCACGGCATTTTTATCCAAACAATTGTCACTACTCTTTTACGGTATTTAAAGCGACA
Source organism: Lepidochitona cinerea (assembly GCA_963971465.1). Taxonomy (NCBI): domain Eukaryota; kingdom Metazoa; phylum Mollusca; class Polyplacophora; order Chitonida; family Tonicellidae; genus Lepidochitona; species Lepidochitona cinerea. The sequence goes on from OZ020558.1 coordinate 18,306,161, forward strand.
AATAGCAAAAACTGACACCTAAAAAAGCATTGACAAAAGAAGAAAAGTCAAACACTGTTCAACAAAGATTTGTTAATTTCTTCTTTGATTATCATAGAAACCAGCACAGAGAAAACGCTAACTTTGTCTTACGTCTGACTGCGAAAGGCCGTAATTCTTTCCTCATAAAATATCTTGTATTTGCATGGAAATAATTCGTTGTTAAATGTATATTCCTGGTGATTAGTCACTTCACTCGGCAAAGCATTTCTTTTTGAAATCATTCTCTAAAACATATCCTAAAGCCGTAAAGGTTATAACAATCGTTTGTGTAATACTACATAGTTAAATCCATACAGACACCTGCACAGCTGATACACAAAGCCTGGTTGAGTCCATCTCTAACCTTTCTGTGGGGTGAACGTTTTGAATGTTTTTATTTACAAGTATGATCGGCAAGAAATATATTTATTATTTTGCTACAACCTTTTCAAATCTTTTTTTAAATAAAAAATAGAACCTTCTTAAATCGATCTTTTTTAAATAAAAACTAAAATTCTTTATTTCTTGAACAACAGTAAACTTGTACATGATGGCAACACCCCTATAAATTTTGAATAGGGTTTACCCAATAAGACATAACTGACAGTTGGAGACATTCTGGGGCCAGCCACCTGCAGAGCTGTAGACAATCTAGACCAATGAGAAGTCAAAGTGCTAATTGGAGAGTTGAACTTTGTTCCATATTACAAAGGCTAATGTATACAGTATAGAGCTACATCGTCATTGGTAGGTGAGGTCTGCCTTTTATAATTCCCCAACAATATGTAATTTCATTGTGTCTGTGTAGTCTTTGTGGTATTGGGCAAAGCTTCAGTTTTCGGGACATTTTGAATCCTTGGGGTTATATAGGCTTACTTCTGTAAAAAAAAAAAGAAGCCATGAAGACTAAATCTTGTTTTTTGGATCTTTTTAATTCAAGCAAAACTTTTCTGAAACATGATAAAAATACAAAGTTGTAAAAATACATAAGAATAACATGGAGTATAAATGATACATGAAGATTCATTCATGGATAATAATGGTAGTGTAAGCTAATAGTTTGTTAACACATGAAAAAGGCAACCATAAGTCAGTTACATCACATATGTGATTGTTGACAATCAGTGCAAATTATACGTAAAGTTACGCCAAATTACCGGAATTTGAAGTGCATTTGGTATTATTAATGATCTCAACTATCATTTAACAGCTATGTTACTCGAATTACCATGTCACATGTAAAAGTATTACCCTTGTGAGATGGTTCAAGTGTCCCACATAAAGTTTAAATCCAATCATATTAAAACACATGTAAAAGAATTACCACTTGTGTTATATATTACAATATCCATCCTCTATGCACACATTAACACTGTATATCATTGCTTTAATTGCACTTATTGGTAGAATAGCCTGCCATTTAATCACTTGTTGTTGGATATTATATAACAACCATCAGTGGCACCAAACTATGTTTAAATGTTTAAGAAAAAGATAATTACAAATGAGAGCTAACTACATTTCTAACTAGATATGCGTATACATGAATTCAGGAATAAAAATTCCCGAACCTAAGAAAAACACAATTTGATAAAATATAAAGTTTAGTTTTTATTCCTATAGTAAACCCAACTAGTCCCAAGTTAAAACACTCACCCCCAAAGGTATATCCAATATCTTAACAAGGCGAGCCAAGGGTCAATTTGTCATGATGCTGATATTAAAAATCAGCCCAGTCCAAAGCTACTTAGGATATCAATATCCATTGACAATCCTGTTAAAATGGAACATAAACTATACTAATCAAGTGAATCTACTGAATTCATGAATCTAATTGAGTACAAACATTCACTGCTTAAAGCTTATTTCAAAGTAGGCATACTGATAATAGAAAACTCACATATTTTACTTTCAGAGTTGATCAAGTTTTGGCACCTATACGGCTAGAGTTGAATGAAATTTTTTTTACAAGCCCAATTAATATTGAAGTGAACTCCATTATGAATCGTTCAAACTGATGCGTGTCGTTAAGAATCCAGAAACCAGTCACTCGGTCAAAGATGGGTTTGCAAGTTTTTTTACTGTTCATATTTTTACTTACTAGGCTATTTACTTTCTACAAGTTGAAATGATACTGAGTTATGCTTAGAGGCATGCAGCACTTTTCATCATTAACGTCACTGCGGGGGGAAACAAATGTTTTGGTCACAAAACCTTTTAGTTAAAATTTCATCAAATTCTGGAAAGTGGTTCTGGAGATATCTTGTAGACAAGCAACAACCAATGAAAATATCCGATTCGGAGGCTAACTGAAGATCGGGCGAGCGTACAAGCGCCAAAACTTGATCAACACTCAACGTCCTCACCAATAAGCTGTAATTAAAATTTCATCGAATTCCGCCAAGTGGTTCTGGAGATATCTTACAGACAAGCCCTAGTTGACGGACAGCACAACAGTATGTCCCCCCAACATCTGTTAGGGGAGACATAATTACAGCTTATTGTTGAGGCACCTGTACGCCAGCCCAATCTTCTCTGGGTCTCCGTCAGACAGGGATTCCATAGTTGAATGAACATTTGTTTACAAGCTCAATTACATTTTGTGTTCAATCTAGTATTTCTTTTTTTTCAATCTCTAGAAAAAGACAAATTGACAGAGTTATGATTTAGCAATAAAAAACAACCATAATGGTGGCCAGCATCAGTTAATATTGAAGTAAACTCTATTATGAATCGTTCAAACTGATGCGTCGCTAAGAATCCAGAAACCCGTCACTCAGTTAAAGATGGGTTGTAATGAAAATATAGTCTTTGGTTGGACATTACATTGAGCTCCAGTGTCAATATTGCACGGCACATTTCTATTGTTGATTTTAAAACAGTTTCCCAGAGTCCTCTTCTGCAGCTTTCGGGTTTTTAATCTCCTTATCTGATTCAATGGCATTTATGAAAAATTCTGCACATCAGTGTCATCTGAAACGAACTCCACTGCATTTACATTTTTCTTTACTCTCATCCTACAACCACCAGGAACATTTCGTGAGATATTACTATGTTTATTTGATTGACGTTGAAACGATCTCGCCTTCCCGTTGTCCCTTGAAAAAGAATTATTCCGACATTTCGAAAAATGGTTATAGCCATTACAAAAATGGCACTGTTGGCCAAAAGCAGGACATTTTCCTCTTGGATGTCCACTTCCAACAGTTTCCTTGACTTGAATAATTTCTTCCACCTGTCTTAGAAATAGCATTCACTTCGCTTTCTTCTGACAAGGCAGACATTTGGCGACTGACTTCACTTGCTCTACAAATGTCAACATCTTTTCAGAGGTAAATCTGCTCCTCTCAAGAGACGTCGACGAACAGCGTCGTATACAATTCCACAAACAATGATCTCACACTAAACTATTGGGCGAATTCAGTCTCTTGTACGATTTGTCAACTCGGTAACATAGGCATCAACAAGTTCCCCACTGTCCTGGTTTCTGGTGAAAAAGTTATGACGTATATACGTTCGATTTTTCTTGGGTTCACAATATTTACCATCTCTGTCCATTAAAAAATGACATTCTTTGGTAATCCCCTTCTTCATTATCTTCTTCGACCCATTTAAAAGAATTAAACACAGAAATTACTGGTTCGCCAGCTACGTGGAGTAGTGTCGCAACTTTTCAAGTCATTACATGGCGTCAGAAGAAAATTTGAAAAAAATTTAAGTCCAAAATGGATCAGCTGAAGCCGCCATCTGCCTTAAATTTGGATGGAAATGTCAGTGAAAACTGGAAAAAGTTCAGAGATTTGAAATTTTCATGCTTGCTAGTGGTGTGGAGGAGAAAACAGACCTGTTGTGTTTAACATAATTATATAATATAAATAGCTACCTGTAAAATAACAATAATTTTCATAATATTTTTTGTGGAGAAGTAAAAAAAAAATTATTTCTTTATTTAATATCATACTGTCATTATGTCAACAGCGGGTATCTGAAAAGTGAAATGTACTTTGCGTAAAACGGTAAATACTAGGTACATGTACCCAGTTCACTCGTTGACGGAGCCCTTTGACTGAGTTTGATACTATAGCGACATTAGTTAGTGTCACTTATTCTTCGCTCGATTCACACCGAGCCGAGGGTGTCGTAACAACAAACAATTTGTAATTTACTTCAACAAACAATACATTTCACATACATTTTCTGCTTTACATGAGCAGTACGCATCTGTAACTTCACTGTCCTCGATGTCCAGCATCAGTTTCTGGGGAGGTTGACTTCCGCAGCGACGGCCAGCACTACGCTGTAACTTTCACAGGAAATCCCGCTTCCGCGATTCTTATATCGTGAATATAACCTTTTTGGAAATAATTCAGACCTCTCTGCAAACTTTTCGTTGATAATTGGCCAGCTTTTGGCAAAAATGACACGGAAATGCTGTCTGGAATTCTGTGCAAGGAATCTGACATAACCCACGTCGGCTGTACTGAGTCCGCCATTTTGTGGATAAGTTGTGGTAAATTGCGACGGTAGCTAAGGGCGCGGGGCTTCAGCGGCCTGCGCAGATACATGAATTGTCATCTTACTCTCTTGTCTGGCGCCTTTTGTGGCAATAATGCGTCCTGGTTTGTGGACATTTGTGATACCAGTTTCGTCCATATTCCAAACACGAGCAGAAGTGAATGCATCATTTTGAAGCAGCTCCTTATATACTGTAAAGAATTGCTGAACTTTTGGTTTATTGAACCCAATGGCCCGAGAAAGGTTTGTTCCCTGGGGTGCCCTTATACTTCCATCCTGATGGCGCAATAAAAATCCTGCCCGGCCATCTAGTTGATTTGACAATTGATGGTCAATCTCCAATCGTTCAGTAATTTTATTGGCAAGTCGTCGGATATCTCGAGTGGTTAGACCATAACAGAATTTTTCCATAAATTGAATATGGTCATGAAGTTCTCTTTCGGCATGCTTAGATAAAATAGTTCGGTGTCGACCAAGTTGAGAAACTTCCGGGACTTGAACTTTATTTTTTTTAGTCATTCACAAGGACATCATAGCTTCCTTCCATACAGTTAGTGCCCAAAGACATGCGTAGCCTTAACCCACAATTATTCAATTATCAAACTGTATTCTATCACAAGACAGCTCACCCAAGATTCTGATCGTACACAGCTTGTATGTTAAGGGTGTGAAATCCCTTCCTCCCAACTCTGTTCCTCTTCTTCGGCTGTGGGGACCGACTTGACTGACCCTCGTGTCTGACACGATTATGACCGAAATTGTTGACACGATGAACGACATGACATATCCGACTTATCCCAAGATGACCAGGGCAGCATCTTTGCCACATTTTACACAAAGTGAATTATCCAGTATCTCATATTTATCTAACAGCTTATTAGTGGGGTATGATTCCATGAAGAATTTTGAATTGTAATTGCTTTGGCTTTTGCCTCATTATATAGGAGTAGATAACAAACAACCTCTTCACTATTTCCCTCATACAACTCAGTATTATTTTCAAAAATATCTTAACGTGACTGTATTGGTTGTTTCAAAAGAAACTAAACAAATTTTGTACAAACTTTGGGGTCCCTAATGAGTTTTAATCTGTGTAATTTGATTTTAAATACGTTACATCCCCTTGCAAAACCCAACCAAGTTTTAAGGTATGTGGCGAAACTTACAGTAATGCGAAACCAAAGTTTTATTCCTCTTGATCAGAGGCAAACTGTGAGATGTAACTATAAGGGCCATACATTAAAGCAAATCCCAACCCTTGTTTATTTATTGTTTTGTAAACTCATGCTCTTTATTTTACTTAATGGTTGATTAAATCAAAATGCACCTAGTTACTTCTAATACTTCAACATTTATTAGAAATATTAATGGTTATTATATTATAATCTATTGAACTATATATTCTCTATATATCTTTTAAACCAAAATGGTAAATCAAAACACAAACACTTAAAAGCTAGTAATTAGAGTGGTGTCGCAACTTACACCATTCAGAAAAGCTGGATTTAATAATTTTCTTTCCATGGCGTCAAATTCCTCCATAGTTTTTACAGGAAATGAGGTTCCTTTCGGCAAACTTGAGCCATTGAAACCGGCTCCTAACTGCCATCATCAGACCCTGCAGCATGCTGCACATAACTTTCTGGGTTTCTTTCAGGTCTTCTAGTAGATTGAATTGCCTGTTTATCGCAGCAACAATAGTTGTAAGGTTTGCATCTAGAAAGAGGAATCACATTATCAAGTCAGTATGGGCAATTAAACAGACTAAATGACAAATTGGCTCGGGCATGCACCATATGCAAATGCTCTGATATTATAACCCACATTTGTATAAATATTAATAGTTTCTGTGCTGTGTATGGATCTTACACCCGCCTGTCTAAAGATTTCTGTTTTGGGGTTCCTCCTTGTTACTTCAATGAATTTGATGTTGCCCTCAGCATAGCCGAGAAATCTTGTGTGGGTGCATACGTCAGGGAGTGAATTATATATTCTCTGAATATCTTTTAAAACAAAATAGTAAATCAAAACACTTAAAAGCTTGTAATTAGAGTGGTGCCGCAACTTACACCATTCAGAAAAGCTGGATTTAATAATTTTCTTTCCATGGCGTCAAATTCCTCCTTAGATTTTACAGGAAATGAGGTTTCTTCCGGCAAACTTGAGCCATTGAAACCGGCTCCTAACTGCCCGCATCAGACCCTGCAGCATGCTGCACATAACTTTCTTGGTTTCCTTCAGGTCTTCTAGTAGATTGAATTGCCTGCTTATCGCATCAACAATCGTTGTAAGGTTTGCATCTAAAATGCAAATGGTCTGATATTTCAACCCACACCTGTACAACACTTTAAAGATAGTTAGAACCATGCCGCCACTCGCCACGCCATTCAGAAAAGCTGGATTGAATAATTTTCTTTCCATGACTTTAAATTCCTCCATAGTTTTTACAGGAAATGAGGTTCCTTCCGGCAAACTTGAGCCATTGAAACCGGCTCCTAACTGCCATCATCAGACCCTGCAGCATGCTGCACATAACTTTCTGGGTTTCTTTCAGGTCTTCTAGTAGATTGAATTGCCTGTTTATCTCAGCAACAATAGTTGTAAGGTCTGCATCTAAAAAGAGGAAATAAATTATCATGTAAGTATGGTCAATTAAACAGACTAAATGACAAATTGGCAATATGCAAATGCTCTGATATTTTAACCCATTTAGTTTCTGTGCTGTGTATCAAATCTTACACCCGCCTGTCTAAATATTTCTTTTTTGGGGTTCCTCCTTGTTACTTCGATGAATTTGATGTTGCCCTCAGCATAGCCAAGAAATCTTGTGTGGGTGCATACATCAGGGAGTGTCTGTTAGATTCTCAGCTCCACAGAGGCTAATTATTCAGGCTACCCTCGGCAGTATTGCATCTATGCCAATTAACCAAATAATGACCCCAAAAACAGGAATGTGTGATAATCTAATACGTACTAATTTTTGGTTTTATAAGGTAGTTCAAAATAAACCGATTTGAACAGCAGCAGAAGCGCCATCTGTTCCTGTCACATAACAAAAATATTTCAATGTAATTAAACTAAAATCGAAGATGCATATTAAGGTTATACACACCATCAGCTAATACTGCAAGTCGAAAGTTTGTGGACAGGGTTCTAGCTTGGCTGATACTGGGGCTGTTTCTGTCTGGTGTTGATGGATTCACCCTGCTTGACGAAACTGGGACTCTACACATGCTTAATGCCGACTCCTGTAAAGATGGTAGTGGTACTGGTGCGGGCTTCTCATTGTCATTGGGCTCTTCCAACTCTGAATCAGAACTGCAGACTGGTCGTCTTCGGGAAGAAGATTCTGAATCCAACTCGGACAAATATCGCCTGTTTGGCATTGTTCTGAAATATTTTCTTAACAGCACACACTAAGTACAACAGCATTGAACTTTAATACTAATGACAACTATAATATTATGTTCAACAGCATGTGCAACAGGGACACTTCCCTTATAGAAAAAAGGTATAGAAAAGCATGAAAAAACATGGAGTAAAATGTGTTGAGGTATTATTTGGGTATCTGTCTGGGCATAGAAAGGCATGGTTTGGGTATATTTTAAGTCCAGTTTAGGCAGACAGGGATCACGTGTTTCCCATGCCTATAAGCAGTCTTTTGATAGCTGACTTGTGTGGCATGAAATAGGTATAGTTTGGGTATGAATAAGGCACGTTTCCAATATTTAAATTGTGCTTTTTTACCATGCCTCAGTAGGCATGGTTTGCAGGCATAGATAGGACATCATCCAGGCATGGATGAGGCATGATACAGGCATAGATAAGGCATCATCCAGACTTAAATGAACGGGTATGATCCAGAACATTGAAACGGGTAGGCCACGCATGACTGAATAAAACAAAAAATAGAAGAAAATGGGATTATTACAATCAATGTATTTAACAAAAATAGTTAGGGCACAATAATACTCTTACATGTTTTTGACTAGATTATAGTTCAACTTTTCAAAAAATGTACCAAAGTGACACTCAATTCTCAATAAACTTGTACTAAACACTAATTAAAACTGTATACATTGTATGCTATATACATGTAGGTAGGGCAGCATTGGATTCAACATAATCTTATAAACTTTAACACAAGGGATAAAAGGTATCTCAATATTTACATCTTTACAATAAGTAACAAAAATAATATAAAACAAGAATTTAGAAATGTTACAGGTGAACTGATAATAGATCTCCCATCAGATATATGGCAATTAAAGAGCAATAAGTTTAAAAAGATATCTACCTCATGGAAAAAAAATAGCACAGTACTACACGTAGTTAGTAGTGGATGTATATCAGCAGATATGGTCCAGACAAAATAGATACCCAAAATTTTACAATTTGCCTAAACAAAATGCAATTATAAACTAGAACTGTTCTGAATGAACGAATATCACACAGACTATATTGGTTTGTACTCTTCTAGATCAAGTTATTCAAGGGCAATAGCTCTGTTAATGTCTTTTATGATTGTCAAGATCAGGTCAAAACTAAAGAAGATATAGAAAAAAAGAGAATACTACATAATCCAGGGCTCGTTTCTAATATAGATACCATATTACATAATCTAATATAGATGCCATATTATGCAACTGAAGATGTCATAAATGTTGACAACACACCATCTATCAAATACCAGATTTAAGTTAGAGTAATTGAATGGCTTCCCGAGAGTATGGAAGATATCTGAGATGTTGGACTCGAGTGTGAACGCACGAGCTAGCCACACCTCTCAGAATTTCTTCCATACTCAAGGGAGTCATTCAATAACGTGCTTGATGGTGTTAGTGATTGAGGGAGTCAATCAACTAGCACAGGTTTACTCCCTGATACCCAGTCAAGAGAGCCATAAGCCCCACCCACTCTCTGTCCACTGTGTATCGGATTTGTCAAGTACTGCTCATCAAAAGAAAAACGCCACAACCATGATACAATTGGTGTTAGGGAATGTTACAAGCTCTTCTCCATTTTTCGGTGTCGCAAACCTGTAATTTTAGAAGTGAGTGCTTGTCTAATTTCGGACTCACGACATGGGGACTGGGCTAAACAGAAGGCTGAAAAAAATAACAAAGTATCTCCCTTCCCATATTAAAGTATTGACAATGTGTTATGACATTGTTAATAGATACTCAGATTACATGTAAAGAAGTATGGCATAGTAAATCTATTGATGGAGTAACACACAAAAATTTTGGTACATGTTAATAAGTTGTAAGCCAATAAAATAGATGAGTTTTTGAACATCCTACATGCTTATTAAGTGCATGGGGCTAACTGGGTATTTCCAACATTCATTTTCTTCAATCAGTGAAAATAAAATGTTGGGTTCCCGTGAGCCACTATTATATCTGGACAAGTTTAATGGAATTCTAAGCACAATGACCCTCCATCAATATCATACCTTTAATTGCTTTGATAATGTTTGGATCCAGCTGTTTGTACCTGGACTCTCCCTCTCCCGCTGCTAGTGTCCCCCATAGCATTTAGTCTGTTGTGAAAAACACACCCATGAGGTAACGAGCAGCGGGCCGCCCGTCACGCACTGCATATCGTGGGGCCTATGCTGGTACCCCTTCCTTGTCAACTTTGGACTTGCGAGCTGGTTGTACAAGGCACCTATTCAATGCCTGGTCATACTCATCTTGGTAGACAAATACCTTGGAGCCAAGCACCAGGGGGACCATCTGAAATTATAGTTAACACAAAACAATGGAGAAGTTTTTTTAGTTAAAACAAGCAGACACAGTCGACTATATCTCCTGCCTTAGGAAAAAAATATTGGAGAATACTTGCAGAGAGGTGACTATGATAACCTTTATGAAAAATCAGCCTAACCAGTACCCAGCTTTTAGAAATCTTTATTGGACATACATTTAATCTGATTCTCCTTCATATTACAGCATTTCACCTGTCCCAAGTACCATAAAGGCTTTTACTATAGTTATTATCTTTGTTAGAATCAAGACATTCTAACATGACATTTTTTTTTAATATGTAGTACGTGTTTGTGAAATTTGACTTACTCCATGCAGTGTTGCCTCTTCCAAGGTGTACACACCAGCCCTTGCTCTGGAGAAAAGATTACAAGATGTGGAAGATGAGTCTGCCGAGGACACTGAAAGTAATATAATGAGAACAACTGTAAATGCCCAGTGAATATATGATCCTATTCATTCCACAAGAATAGCTACCCCAGTTAATAGTTTGATCAGCTTAACTTGGATTTTCAGTTCTCTTCATTTAGTGCAGAAAAAAGTATTACTTTTATTTACAGCACACTCCAATTCTTTTCGCAAACTGTCTCTTTCCTCCTTCACTGAGACAAATTGTCCCTCAAGTAACTGCTTCTCCTCAGCCAAATGGTCCAGCTCTAGTTTAAGAGTGGCAACTTCACCCTGCCGAGCTAAACAGCTAAAACACTGGTGAGGAGAAGCAATCACTTGTGACCTGGCCTCCCTTATAGAAAAAAGGTATAGAAAAGCATGATCTGGGCATGAAAAAAACATGGAGTAAAATGTGTTGAGGTATTATTTGGGTATATCCAAGGTCCAGTCTGGGCATAGAAAGGCATGGTTTGGGTATATTTGAAGTCCAGTTTAGGCATACAGGATCATGTGCTTTTCCATGCCTATAAGCAGGCCTTTGATAGCTGATCTGTGTGGCATGAAATAGGCATAGTTTGGGTATGAATAAGGCATGTTTCAAATATTTGAATTGTGCTTTTTTACCATGCCTCAGTAGGCATGGTTTACAGGCATAGATAGGACATCAGGCATGATACAGGCATAGAAAGGGCATCATCCAGGCATGGATGAGGCATGATACAGGCATAGATAGGGCATCATCCAGGCATGGATGAGGCATGATACAGGCATAGACCGGGCATCATCCAGGCATGGATGAGGCATGATACAGGCATAGATAGGGCATCATCCAGGCATGGATTGTTGATAATCCAGACTTAAATGAACAGGTATGATCCAGAACATTGAAACGGGTAGGCCACGCATGACTGAATAAAACAAAAAATAGAAGAAAATGGGATTATTACAATCAATGTATTTAACAAAAATAGTTAGGGCACAATAATACTCTTACATGTTTTTGACTAGATTATAGTTCAACTTTTCACAAATTGACAAATGTGCCAAAGTGATTCTCAATAAACTTGTACTAAACACTAATTAAAACTGTATAAATTGTATGCTATATACATGTAGGTAAGGCAGCATTGGATTCAACATAATCTTATAAACTTTAACACAAGGGATAAAAGGTATCTCAATATTTACATCTTTACAATAACTAACAAAAATAATATAAAACAAGAATTTAGAAATGTTACAGGTGAACTGATAATAGATCTCCCATCAGATATATGGCAAAAGATATCTACCTCATGGAAAAAAATAGCACAGTACTACACGTAGTTAGTAGTGGATGTATATCAGCAGATATGGTCCAGACAAAATAGATAGCCAAAACTTGACAATTTGCCTAAACAAAATACAATTATAAACTAGAACTGTTCTGAATGAACGAATATCACACAGACTATATTGGTTTGTACTCTTCTAGATCTAGTTATTCAAGGGCAATAGCTCTGTTGATGTCTTTTATGATTGTCAAGATCAGGTCAAAACTAAAGAAGATATAGAATAAAAGAGAATACTACATAATCCAGGGCTTGTTTTTAATATAGATACCATATTACATAATCTAATATAGATGCCATATTATGCAACTGAAGATGTCATAATTGTGACAACACACCATCTATCAAATACCAGATTTAAGTTGAATGGCTTCCCGAGGGTATGGAAGATATCTGAGATGTTGGACTCGAGTGTGAACGCACGAGCTAGCCACACCTCTCAGAATTTCTGTCATACTCGAGGGAGTCATTCAATAACGTGCTTGATGGTGTTAGTGATTGACGTTGTCAATCAACTAGCACAGGTTTACTCTCTGATACCCAGTCAAGAGAGCCATAACCCCCGCCCACTCTCTGTCCACTGTGTATCAGACTTGTCAAGGACTGCTCATCAAAAGAAAAACGCCACAACCATGATACAATTGGTGTTAGGGAATGTTACAAGCTCTTCCCCATTTTTCGGTGTCGCAAACCTGTAATTTTAGACGCGAGTGCTTGTCTAATTTCAGACTCAGGACATGGGGACTGGGCCAAACAGAATGCTGAAAAAAATAACAAAGTATGAGTTAATACATCTCCCTTCCCATATTCAAGTATTGACAAGGTGTTATGATAATCAGATTACCTGTAAAGAAGTATGGCATAGTAAATCTATTGATGGAGTAACACACAAAAATGTTGGTACATGTTAATAAGTTGTAAGCCAATTTAATAGATGAGTTTTTGAACATCCTACATGCTTATTAAGTACATGGGGGTAACTGGGTATTTCCAACATTCATTTTCTTCAATCAGTAAAAACAAAATGTTGGGTCCCCGTGAGCCAGTATTATATCTGGACAAGTTTAATGAAATTCTAAGCACAATGACCCTCCATCAATATCATACCTTTAATTGCTTTGATAATGTTTGGATCCAGCTGTTTGTACCTGGACTCTCCCTCTCCCGCTGCTAGTGTACCCCATAGCATTTGGTCTGTTGTGAAAAACACACCCATGAGGTAACGAGCAGCGGGCCGCCCGTCACGCACTGCATATCGTGGGGTCGATGCTGGTGCCCCTTCCTTGTCAACTTTGGACTTGCGAGCTGGTTGTACAAGGCACCTATTCAATGCCTGGTCATACTAGTCTTGGTAGACAAATACCTTGGAGCCAAGCACCAGGGGGACCATCTGAAATTATAGTAAACACAAAACAATGGAGAAGTCTGTTTTAGTTAAAAACAAGCAGACAAAGTCGATTATATCCCCCGCCATAGGAACAAAATTTTGGAGAATACTTGAAGAACGGTGACTATGATAACCTTTATGAAAAATCAGCCTACCCAGTACCCAGCTTTTAGAAATCTTTATTGGACATACATTTGATCTGATTCTCCTTCAGATTACAGCATTTCACCCGTCCCAAGTACCATAAAGGCTTTTACTATAGTTATTATCTTTGTTAGAATGAAGACAATCTAACATGACATTTTTTAAATATGTTGTGTTTGTAAAAATAGACTTACTCCATGCAGTGTTGCCTCTTCCAAGGTGTACACACCAGCCCTTGCTCTGGAGAAAAGATTACAAGATCTTGAAGATGAGTCTGCCGAGGACACTGAAAGTATTATAATGAGAACAACTGTAAATGCTCAGTGAATATATGATCCTAATTATTCCACAAGAATAGCTACCCCAGTCAATAGTTTGATCAGCTTATCAGTAACTTGGATTTTCAGTTCTCTTCATATAGTGCAGAAAAAAAGTCTTACTTTTATTTACAGCACACTCCAATTCTTTTCGCAAACTGTCTCTTTCCTCCTTCACTGAGACAAATTGTCCCTCAAGTAACTGCTTCTCATCAGCCAAATGGTCCAGCTCTAGTTTAAGAGTGGCAACTTCACCCTGCCGAGCTAAGCAGGTAAAACACTGGTGAGGAGAAGCAATCACTTGTGACCTGGGACACTTCTCAGCCACAACTGGGTGCCCTTTGGCATTCACAGGAGAAACATCTTCTACTATCTTCTTTTCAAGATGTAAAAGATGTTTCATCCTCTCCTGGTGTTTGTCTAACTTCCTCTGTTCTTCAGCTTCAACTGAATCTGAAATGAGTCAGTACAATGGGAAAAATAGTATTTGCACTCCTATTTGTAGATATCTTGTACTAACAATGCTTGAATGACAAAAACTGAAACAAGGGAACTAATATTTCATTAGTGGGCTATCTTAATCTAGTAAAAGACCCTTTGTGAGAAAATGTGCTGCTTAAAGTGGTGTGACATTGCAAAGCTACCAAAATGTTAATAGTTTCCATTGAAATAACTTTTTGAATCAGCTATTTTTCTCAATAAGCTCATGCCACTTTAAACTCTTAATACTGCATTTTTATGTCTTTTAAGTTAACAATAGAATCTCTTTTAATTATTAGTTTTGCCTAAGTTACAGGTCTTTTGTTTTATATATTTTGTGAACTGGGACAGATGAAATACGGCTTGAAGAGTTCATTTGTAGTTACATGTACTATCTCCTTTAAACTTTGGAGTGATTGCATGGCCAGAAACCTTCAGTTTTGACAATTAGGTTAATGCCAGTCATTCTGTCCAGGAAGTATATTCCAACTCAATGTACAGTGAATGTGTACACTAGAGTCAGTAAGATACTAGCTTCTGGTTTTATTGCAATCATAAATCATGGTGGGAGGGTTTAGTCCCGATTCGCCTAATTTGTGATTTTGTACATTTTGGCTTGTAGGCGAATCGGGACTAGTGCCGGTGAGTAAACTTAGATCAATACAGGGATTAAGAGGGATTAACAGTTAAATCGGGGAGATTAAATTGTAAGTAACAGGGAACAAACACAATTTTTTGTTTACATTAAATATTGGACTTAGTTGCTTGTTAAATTAACTATTACAATAGACAGAAATATCACTGACCAACATGTAACAAATACGAAGCACTATCAGAAAATTCAATAACGGATAAGTCTCCCCGTAATAGGTCGTCCTTCAAATGTTGGAGACGCTCTTCTATTTTCCTGTATTTCAGTCTTTTGGGCACAGTTTATATATATATATACTATAATCTATAAAGTAAAAAACAAAAAAACTGCCACTACCAAGTGTCCAAATCTTTCTCGTTTTGTTGATTAGGGAATGGGATAATTAATTGATATAACAATTAACATTTATCATTAGCAATTACTAGTCTACATACATTAGTAATAATAGTATTAGTATCACTGACACTATCATAAACGAAAACAAAACATGCAACAAGGGCATATTTTTAAAAGGGCTACTATGCAAAGTTTGTAACCTTAAGGGGATCTCCTGTAGGTCAGATTGATTTTCTTAAGTATTCCTCCAAATTTAATAATATTTGAACTCAACAATGTTGACACCAACATGAATTGAAATATAACTTCGAAATATTTGCATAGCGACGGGTTGCTATGGTAACGGCCGCCATATTGGATTTCAACGTGTACTTCTTAGGAAAAGGATTTGCCGGAAACTGCTGCATCGATTTCAACCAAACTTTCAAGGTATCTTAACAAGTGTATAAAGAGTGCAAACAAGGAGTTTCAACTGGAAAGTCTACAAACTAGAAAGCCTGGAAAGGTTTTCTCATGATTCATCGTAATGGCTCTGGTTACTATGGTAACACCATATCACATTAAAAAAAAGTATTCCACCTGAAACTTCTTGTTTGCACAAAACAGGGTCTTGGGAGTTTATGTGCAAAATTTGGTTGAATTTGGTTCATTACTTTTGTCTAAATCTTGTTCCCAAAATCGACTAAATGACAAAAATCACATCTCGTAAATTTTCCAGTCAAAGATCGTGTATTATTTTCGTCACCTTGTTTTGTGTTTACATCAAGGATTTTTCCGTAAAAATTATTGGTATTTTTTGGCATTGACTATTTCATAAATAAAATAACTCTGAGATACTGATATAATGATGTTGTTACTGTTTATTTGCAGAAACTGGAAACAATGTCAGAGAAAAGGTGGACGGAAAAGCGGATACGAACTGTTCTTATTCTTCAAAATTTGCTAAACTTTCATGTAACAATGAAAGCTTCTAAAATGTCTTATGTTTATTAAAATCCACCAGCTTTGTATGTTTTCCCTTCATTTGACTGCTGATGTAATTTCTTTTTAAGCTTTTGGTGTTCCTTTTCCTTCCTTTGCCTTCTGAAACGGTCTGAGGACTTATACGCAGATTTAGCAACCCTCTCTTTATCTCTAGCATCACAGAAGGAGATCATGTTGCTGCCAGGCCTAAGATCACTGGTCACCATGACACTTACAAGAGATGAGGCCCCTTCATTAAATTCTGCAATGCCACGAGCTGCAGCATTCCTAATTGTTAGCAATCCTGCGAATCTGTGTTTAGGAGCTCTTGACCAAATTACGGCATTCAACGATTCATTGATATTTTGTGTTGCTCCGCGAAGACAACGTCTTAATAATTTCTTGTTGCACAAACGCTCAAATACAGGGACAATTGCTTCCGATACAAACTTTGGCAGTGAGGCAGTGTGGTTCCCCCTAATTGGTTTTTCAACTCCCTCAGCTAGTTGCCTGTTGTACCAACACCAGGATTCTAATCCTTTCGGACAGTGATTATGTCTTGGTTGGTTGTCGTCCAGATAATGAAAAAAAACTGCCCATGTTGACTCATGCATCCCCTCTAAGTTATTTGTATTATCTTTAATGGCCCTCCCATAATAATTTTGCATCGCCCTTACTCGATCTTGTGTGAGTCTACCTTTACCGTTAATTGGCATGCCCTTTGCGGTTTGCTTTTGTATGATTGAATCTAACCCGTTTTTCATTCTCTTGCTGACATGGTTGACACAGTCTTCATTTTCTACTGGATATTCTTCCCCATATGGCCCTGTGCTATTATTCATGCGACAAATCTCATTAAATACTGAGCTATCGCCATCATTTAAAAGTGTACGATAACGAAACCCGAATTTGTCGATGGAACGACTGAACATTTCCACAGCTGCTTTGGTTTCCATTGATTTTGAAGAGCCTGTGTGGTTTATCTCGCATACAGATTGGTGTTCATCTAACCATTCTCTGTATTCGGTTGAGGTCTTATCCATTTTATTTCGAAAACATACACTACAGTAATTAGAAAGAACTTCATAGTCTAGAACCAATCCGGTTAAGATGTCTGTAATTATGGTAACATTGTAATGTGATGTATAACCGCGTTTTTGCCATGTGCCATCACAAGCCACAGCTATGTCTATTATGTCATTGTTTTGAAGTGTAGGGTTACTCTCAATATATGCCTCTTTTATTACTTTTGCTACATTATCTAAAGTAGTAGACGTGGAAGCAACACTAGCATTAGAAACAACAGAGGAATGCTTTGTAAATGCCTCTTTCCCGATAGAATTAGGAAAATCAAACACCTTAGCTAACTTATCCAAACCAGCTTTTCCAACACCCATCTCCCTCATAGCTAGTACTGCCCTTCTGTTGACAGATGGCCCACCTCTAACCACATCAATAGTGCTGGATGTATTGCAAGAATGCACTATTTCTTCACAAGTAGAACAAAAAAACACTAATTTCACTGGAGAGACCAACAAAGCTACCTTCATCAATACTAAGACTTTGTGTAACAATGTGGACAGCTTAATCCACTTACTAAGTTTTCAATAAAATGAAATTCCACAAGCCTAAACCCATGCAGCTGTTTTTCTTCTATCATTATGTCCTTGTCAACAGCCATTAATTTAATTTTTTTTTCAGAAGGGGAAATAATATTTTGATCTACGTTTGGGGTAGTAATCTGTTGGCTAGTATTACTATTAGTACTACCTTCTGAGAATGAAGTAGACACAGGCGATCTGTTAGCATTCAAAACAGTAAAATCTTCAGATAAATCCCTCTTTTTTGTCTTACGTCTGTGTCCTGTAAATTTGTGGCGTGATCTAAACTTTTTGGAAGGCATGCTGTCGGTAAAATTAGTCAAAACGATGTGTAAATGAACGAAATTATCTTCCTGAGAATGATCAGAGGAAGACAGAGATGCACATGTGCAATAACCCAGGAAGTTATCTCTGCACATGCGCAATGACCTCTGTGGCTATCTCTGCACATGAGCAATGACCTCTATATTTAATCTGATTGGATGACCTCTTTTCCAACCTCATCTGACCAATGAAATAGCGTTCCATACATTATGGTAATTAGTTTGACCTGATACAACTCCTTTTTTGGAAGAGGTTTCTCAGAACCTAGATTTATAAATCAGGTCACACTCAACAGCTACAGACAGTGCAGATCAGTGGTTTTCAAATGAGTCCAAGATGGCGGATGCTGTCCTACGGACAACTATACGAAATAGCTCTTCAAAATGAGCCGTTTTTACAGTTTTTTTACCATTTTCTTTTGTTTACAACTTTTTTGGGAGTGAGTACCATAGAAAATCATTGTTTTTTTTTACAAAATATTAAATACCAACGCAGATCCCACATAACAATAGATAAATCAGTGCCTTTTTTATTTAAAAATGTCAAAATCTCAAAAATGAAAAATTTTCGTTGTTTTTATGTCTGACCTACGAACGATCCCCTTAACAGAAAAGGGTTTTATGATAATTGTTAAAAGGGAACGTAAACTTATATATACTTACATCCCAATCTGCTGATGGTGGCACTATATTCTATACCCTCGTATTTTGCACGCACAAAATTCTTTACGCGGACTTGTGATACTTTGAAGACCCACAACGCTGCTTAGGTTTTTCTCGTGCCAGTCCACAATAGCGAAACGGTGTTCCATTTTCTCTCACGGTAAGTAGTTACGAACTAATCAGGAAAGTGTGATGTTTGTCAACAGAGCTTACTGATCAATGTGAAACTTCAAGAAATCTTTCGCGCCTCTGGAACGAGATATCGCGATAATTGCTTTCGCACATGAAGATTTAAGACAGCGAGGCGCTCGTCATGGACCATACAAGGCTAATTATCCTGGTACGTCTGAAGTTTTTTCGCCGTCAAGAACATCTCTTTGGAGATACAAAAGGGCAAAACTTGCTAATGACGCTGATGGTATGCTCGATCGAGATTTCAGGTTACCTTCTCTTGGTGGTGGTTGATTTACTTCGGCCTCAGACTCTAAATTAGAAGTCTCCAAAGACTTGGCCAGCTTGTCTTGTGCCTTAGAATAGGAAGCTGTAGAAAAAAGATAATTGTTAAAGTTGTGAGGGAATGGGATTCAATGGCCCAATAACTTTAGAAAAGTTGATGATTCCAGATATGACTGATCAGTGTTTGCCAACTTCATAAAGAGTTACTGTTACACTTAGTGATCAGGGACAGGTTGTTCAATTTTCTTGGCCTACAAATGAAATGATCGGAGACAAACGAACCTTCACTCTCGAACAGGAGAATCAAACTAGGTCTCCAATATGCCACGAAACTGAAAGCCCATCCCATGAACCCTGCCCACGACTGTGTTTTCCAACCGTTATTCGAGGACTTCTATGCATGATTTGTTAACATCTGCGGGTAAGGAAGTTGTGTTCTGCTGGGTGCCCAGTCATTGTGGCATCTATGGTAACACAGTCGCGGACAGTGAAGCCAAATCTGCTTTGACCAAACCAGTATCTTCGGTCGAAGTACCATATTCTGACTTCAGACCGAAGGTAGTCAAATACATCAAACAGATTTGGCAAACTTCGTGGGATGAACAGAAACGATAAAATAATAAACTGGCTCAAATCCAGGCAGAGATCGGTCTTACCACTTTCCCTTCTTCTCTTTCTAGGAAAGAAAAGGTGGTTTTATCCAGATGTCGAATTGGCCATTCTTTTTTATCACACCGACATGTACTCACGGGGGATCCCCATCCGTGGTGCATTCCTTGTGATGGCCAATTCGACATCAAACATTCTTTTAGAGTGTGTGGAGTTTGCCATGGTGAGAAATCGCCTGTTCAAGGCAAACTCCATGAATGAGCTTTTCACCAAGGTGAAAAGCCCTATTATTATAAAATTTTTAAAACAGATTGGTTTATACCATAAAATTTGAATTTTTATTGTAATATACATATTTTCATATACTATTTTTCGCGATCATTTTAAAATTGCATGTCCTTTTAACCTCCAAAATAGTGATTTACACTCTTTTTAACATATTTCATAAATTTATTTCTTTCCTTTTTATTTTATTGTAATTTTGATGTAAATGGGCCTGTCTGATTAAAACTTCTTTTCGCCGCCATATAAGTGCAATAATCTTGAGTGCGGCGTAAAACTCCAATCAATCAATCACATTAAATACACATCACTACAAATCTGAACAAAGCGTCCGAACAGTGAATGTTTTCTACGAAGCTGTTCATGTTGATTCCACTACCAGTCTGTAATTTCGAGTTAGGTGCAGGATTGGCTTTATAAAAAAAGTTAATGGGATGGACCAACCTGTATACTTAAAATGGGTGTTATCCATGGTGATCGTTCCAGAAGATTTACTTGATCGTGACCATGGGTCACCATACAAACTGAGCAAAATCTTTTTGTCACATTGGGATCCACTGCTTTGGTGCTCTAGTTGCTCATACAAGGCAGCAATCTCGTCGTATAAAAGTAGACATTCACCATCATTGTTTGCCATTTGTTCGTGCAGTTTGCTGAGTTTAAACTGTTAGTTTGTCGTTGTGAAGGTTGGTAGTGTTTGTTGAGCTTAATCTGAGAGTTCCTCTCCGTCTTGAGGCCTGTGTTCCGGATTTTCTTCCGGAAAAACATTTTGCATCTCCCGTTCCGTTTTCTTCGGACAGCTCTTAAAATTATGCGCATAGCAGCTGATTTTTTCTCTCCTTTCCTTGCCGCTACAATGGTCCACAAAATTGTTATCTTAATTGATGTTGTTCGTCCCAACATAGCAGCAGCTGATGTCAGCAAAGGGAAGAAATGAATTCATTAGGACATCCCAGAGCACGAGAATAGTCAGATACTAGCTCTGAAATTGGCCAATGATATTTTAACTGCTAAATAACTTCTAAATAGCCCATCTCCAGGAGCACTAAATTGTCTTTGTCAGAAGTGAAATTGGCGTATCATAATTTAACTGCTAAATAACTTCTACATAGCACATTTCCAGCAGCGTTGCTAAATAGATATGTTGCACATTTCTAGAGGAGCTACGTGTAAATAGGAAATATATTGTCTTCCCAGAATGTGAAATTGTTAAATATTATTTTAACTGCTAAATATATTCCAAATAGCAAAATCAAGCATAGCTAAATAGCAGATATATTGTCTGGCTGAGAAGTAAAATTGGCCTATGATATTGAAATAAGTAGCACTAAATCTTAACAGTTTTAATTTGCTTTTTAGCAACTTACTATTGCTACATGGATCGAACTGCTAAAATAACTTTATTCAGATGCTAAATATCGCTCTGGTATTTAGCATATATGTAGCAATATTCGTGCTAAAAGCCAATCCTTCACCTGCAGTCACCTGAAGGCGGATAGTAACACTCTTCCTTTTCTTGGCTGGTAAACCATGCAGTGCATATTATGCCACAGGTATTTGTGGCTTCAAATATTACCACGGCAAATGGCAGCATTCTGTCAGGGTCTGAAAGTTTATAATAACAAGAGGTCCGTAAACGGATCTAGGCGGTCTGCCTGGTGGTAAAAAGAAAAGTAAACGGACGGACAGAAAGCGATTTGATCAGACCACCATCAGATTCTAGGCAGACCATCAATAGTCATTGAATCAACTTCTGCTGCTATCTCAGAAAAACTGTAAATGTGGATGAATAGAGTTTTCAATACTAAAATGATGGTATGTCCCACCCTCATTGCTTACGATGTTAGATTGTTGCGGTGTGGACAAGAGAGTCCTTGGATCAGAAGGTGGACAAGAGAGTCCTTGGATCAGAAGGTAAGTTCAGATTGGTTTGCCGTAGAATATAAAGCAAAGACAACAAACAGGCATGAGATACATTAAACTTGATAGCCCATTCTACTCAATTATCCCTCAGATTATTACACTCCTCTCGCATGTCGCTAATGTCAGCATCTGAACCTTGATCAGATTGTGAACTATTACTATGCTGAAAATGTTAAAAGTTGTTAATCTGGCATGTGTTTTTATCAGTACATTCATTGTTGTCTGATGAATGCTCAATCTGTACAATACCCTGCAACCCTTGTTCAGCTACCTGTAGCCTAAATGCATTATCTCTCTGCTGTCTATCATTTCAGAAACAGCACACTAATGCTCCTGTACTTTTTTAAACGCACGGCTTGAAAAGGGGTTTGTATTAAGGTATCATCTCCGTCCCTCCAGCGTCCACTAACCCTTCGGCTCCACAACTTCCAAAGTCTTGATTCGAACTTGACAATTTTTTAAAAGTTTTTCACTTAAGTAAACATACTATTTTCTTCTTTGTGTCCTCCTCATGAGTCAGCCTCTGTTCGATATCATCCATCTGTTGTATGGTTTTCAGAGGAAATATCAACCCATCGGGGCAAAGTACGGTCTGTCTCTGCATATTTTGTAATATTACTAGGCTTTCTTGAACATTGCCCAATGCCGTCAACATCTTGGTGAGCAATCGCTCAGCAACAATGTATCTTTCTTCTACAAGCAGAAAATAGAAATGATATATTTCCTAGAATTTCAATCACTCAAGCTAATTACTCCAAGGCAACATTTGAAACAGATATTAATCTAATGTCTGATTGTGTAGCAGTCTGAATGAGGTCTAAATAGGCAAATTGTATGAATGAATAATTTAACTATAATTAAATCAAGTAAGATACTAATAACATAAATTCACTTTGATCACTACAGGTCAAGCTTGGTGAATCAAGCCCATAAAAACTTCTACATTACATGTAATATTAAACATCTACATACCTTGTTGAGTTCCAACAGAACCAGACCTAACTGGCACAGGATCATTTTCTCTAAAGGATAATGGGGCAGTCAGTCTAGGTTATGGTTCTAAAGATGTTGAAGGCCAGGGAGACAGCACCGAAATACTTGGAGAAGTCACACAAGGCCTTGGTGAGGCCACAGAAGGCTTTAACATAACTTGTGAGCTCATTTGAGGCCTGGGTGAGGAATTAAAAATTGGACGTGGTCTGGCTTATTGTTTGTTCACATGGTGTCCTTTGTAATGACACTGGAGGGGTTGGAACATTTAACTTATCCAGGTCCAACTCAGTATCAGAGTTGGAAAATTCAGTTTCCAAGTCAGACATGTATTTTCGATTAGCAATTCTTCTACAAATAGAAAACAAAATTAAGAACAATTCATTTTTTATTGCAAGAAAACTGGCCTTGCGTTCAATCCTGCAACAACATTATAGAAAGGTAGAAAGGGTTTAGCGTAAAAAGTGAATTATGCAGGTTTTGTTTTTTACATTACAACACTTTCACTCCAAAAAGGTACTCCACTCATGTCAATATGCTAGAAATCAGTGTATGTACCTTCTTTTCGTCTTTGATGTTGGCTGATCACATTCTGCATTTATATCAGACACTTCCTCTGCGCTTTGCAACTTTTCCAATGACCGCTCATAGTTTCCTAAAAACAAAACATGACCCCTCAGACTTTTGTATTTAGGAAACTATAACTACAAAAATTTCTTCCGTAGAAATCAAGACACTCAATTTTTGTTATTCTCACTCTCTTGTTAACTATATTTTATTGTGAAGTTGATTATTTTAATCGATATGATTAAATTGTTATATTTAAAATCAATTCAAAACATAAACTGTGAAATCAAATTGCCGTGGAATTATTTAATCAATTGGAATTGACTCAAACAATACTGGAAGTCGAAAGTTTGTGGATGATGGGGTTCTAGCTTGGCTGGTACTGGGGCTGTTTCTGTCTGGTGTTGATGGATTCACCCTGCTTGAGGGAACTGGGACTCTTTACATGCTTAATGCAGACTCCTGTAAAGATGGTAGTGGTACTGGTGCTGGCTTCTCATTGTCACTGGGCTCTTCCAACTCTGAATCAGAACTGCAGACTGGTCGTCTTCGGGAAGAAGATTCTGAATCCAACTCGGACAAATATCGCCTTGTTCTGAAATATTTTCTTAACAGCACATTACACACTAAGTACAACAGCATTGAACTTTAATACTGATAAGACAACTATAATATTATGTTCAACAGCATGTGCAACAAGGACACTTGTCTCTGTTCATTTTATCCAGGTATATATGTCAGTCTGTCATTATAAATATTATAGATTTCAGGTTACCTTCTCTTTGGGGGTGGTTGATTTACTTCGGCCTCAGACTCTAAATTAGAAGTCTCCAGAGACTTGGCCAGCTTGTCTTGTGCCATAGAATAGGAAGCTGTAGAAAAAAGATAATTGTTAAAGTTGTGAGGGAATGGGATTCAATGGCCCAATAACTTTAGAAATAAATAGCTTCCGCTCCATAACTTGCAAAGTTTTGATTCAAACTGAACAATTTTTTTTAAGGTTTTCACTTAAGTAAACATACTATTTTCTTCTTTGTGTCCTCCTCATGAGTC
Source organism: Lepidochitona cinerea (assembly GCA_963971465.1). Lineage (NCBI taxonomy): Eukaryota > Metazoa > Mollusca > Polyplacophora > Chitonida > Tonicellidae > Lepidochitona > Lepidochitona cinerea. Next base: position 18,330,932 of record OZ020558.1, read on the forward strand.
AGCCTCTCTCGATATCATCCATCTGTTGTATGGTTTTCAGAGGAAATATCAACCCATCGGGGCAAAGTAAGGTCTCATGACCGGGGCCATCCACTTTCCTCAGAATCTGTCTCTGCATATTTTGTAATATTACTAGGCTTTCTTGAACATTGCCCAATGCAGTCAACATCTTGGTGAGCAATCGCTCAGCAACAATGTATCTTTCTTCTACAAGCAGAAGATAGAAATGACATATTTCCTAGAATTTCAATCACTCAAGCTATTTACTCCAAGGCAACATTTGAAACAGATAGTAATCTAATGTCTGATTGTGTAGCAGTCTGAATGAGGTCTAAATAGGCAAATTGTACGAATGAATAATTTAACTATAATTAAATCAAGTAAGATACTAATAACATAAATTCACTTTGATCACTACAGGTCAAGCTTGGTGAATCAAGCCCATAAAAACTTCTATGTTACATGTAATATTAAACATCTACATGCCTTGTTGAGTTCCAACAGAACCAGACCTAACTGGCACAGGATCATTTTCTTCCAAGGATAGTGGGGCAGTCAGTCTGGGCAATGGTTCTAAAGATGTTGAATGCCAAAGAGAGGAACTCGGAGAACTCACACAAGGCCTTGGTGAGGCCACGGAAAGCTTTAACATAACTTGTGAGCTCATTTGAGGCCTGGGTGAGGAATTAAAAATTGGGCGACGTCTGGCTGATTGATTGTTCACATGGTGTCCTTTGTAATGATACTGGAGGGGTTGGAAGATTAAACTTTTCCAGGTCCAACTCATTATCAGAGTTGGAATATTCTGTTTCCAAGTCAGACCTGTATTTTCGGTTAGCAATTCTTCTACAAATAGAAAAACAAAATTAAGAGCAATTCATTTGCCTTACGTTCAATCCAACAACAGCATTACAGAAAAGTAGAAAGGCTTTAGCTTAAAAAGTGAATTATGCAGGTTTTGTTCATTTTACATTACAAAATGTTCACTCCAAAAAGGTACAGCACTCATGTCAATATGCTAGAAATCAGTGTATGTACATTCTTTTTGTCTTTGATGTCGGCTGATCACATTCTGTATTTATATCCGACATTTCCTCTGCCTTTTGAAACTTTTCTAATGACCGCTCATAATTTCCTAAAAACAAAACATGATCGCTCATAGTTTCCTAACTACAAAACAAGTATTACTATAAAAAAAATCTTCAGTAGAAATCAAGACACTAAATTTTTTTATTCTCACTCTTGTTATCTATATTTTATTGTGGAGTTGATTATTTTAATCGATAGGATTGAATTGTTATATTTAAAATCAATTCATAACATAAACTGTGAAATTAAATTGCTGTGGAATTATTTAATCAATTCGTATTGACTCAAACAATAAATAAATAAATATAAAATAAGTGACTATCCTTACCTGCTTTTCTTAAAATCCGGACACATGAATAGTCCAAGAAGGGTTTTCGAGAGCTTTGGCTTCACAGTAGTCTTCCTATTTTTTCACAGTTTCCATTTGGCCATAAACATTGGTCCTCTTCAACCCCAACACCCCATCGAAATGACTGCCACTGACTCATATAACCCATCAAATGACTGCCAATGACTTATATAAGTGAAATAATCTTGAGTGTGCATTAAACATCAATCAATCTCAAGCAGGAAAAGATTATAAAAAAGATTATAAAAAGATTATAAAAGATTAAATGTACATAATTAATCATACCTAGCTTTCAGACACATACCAGCACAAACATCAATGTTTTAATACAACCATAAAAAGATGCAAGTAACTAACAGTGCTTTAATAAGCTGCAAAGTAAAAACAAAATCTTTTAAAGCACACAGACCAAAAATGAAAGCAATAATCTATATACCTTTTTCAACATCAGAGAGCATACTTTTCCATTTCTTAACTTTCTCATCGAAGTCTTTACGAAGAGCATCTACTCTCCTATGCATTGTTGTTATGCTTTGGCACCAGCCCAGTTTATTAAGGCTTTTGAACACCTTAATGAAAAAAGTTTTTGATTACAGTTTATTCTTTAATAAAAAAAACAATCACCGTATGCAAAACAAAGAATGGAAATCATAATTTTTTTTTTTAATCCTTGTCCTGGAGTTGAGGTTAAGCAATAGATCCTAATTCAAAGACATGAAGACAAAGCAAACAAGTTTCTCATTAAAACATATGCACTGTTCTTTATCTCCCAGATTGTGTTAATGCGTAAGATTCAAATTTTTATATTATTGATTAATGCTTTTAGGCTTACCTTTCTTTTACAGCCACTGAGCCACAGTAGAACAGATACAATTTCTTGAAAAATGCTGCATCTGTTATTTCGTACAAATACCAGTATCATCAGAATTGAAGAAATGACGGGCTAAGGACACCATTTTCTTTCCTATCTTTTTAATAGGTGTTTATTAATACTTCTGCAGGTTACCGAGGCAGTTATCAATGAATCTTGTCACCGGATATACACTTTTTGCAGTCTTTATTGTGTCCTTCCGCTGAAAAGTCATCACACTCGTTTTTCTGCTTTGATATTTTGTTTTTTTAACAAATAACATCCTTTCCTGTCGTACTAAATTGCACAAAACAGAGAGCATTGCACCTTTTGTCACTTTACTCTTTTCCATAAGTTTTTTAAACCCGGCTCTGTACTTTGAACAAGCTCTCCCAATGACTGTATTGCTCACCGTTAAGGAAACCTGAAAGGAAAAAATCACAGAACTCACAAATGAAATAGCAGATTGGTTATTTGCGCTCAAATTAAACTTATTGAATTAATGTTATTATTGAACATTGCTATCTAATTAAACATACAAACCAAATGATAAATTGTTTAGCAATATTGGCTCACATAAGACATTTTCTATTATGTTGCTATATGTGGCATGGTATTTTTAAAACATATGTGTGGGTTTTCTATTGACTAAGATATTAAAACTGAACGCGGGCAGAGTTCTTGTTGGATGGAGTTGTTGCTACTTTTTTAGCGACAAGATCCAGGAAATCATACCTTGCAAAATTTTTCTTTCGCATCGTGCAGCTGCTGCGGTTTCACACTCACCGACCGAACGGCTTGTCTACATGACATACATAACAGTGCTACTCGTTCTGGAGTAATGCTTGCCCCAAACAACTTCTCCAAACTTTCAGCAGCACTTAGTCCACCTTTCCATTTGTTAAAAATGTCAGTATTGAGCGCACGCACACCTGCTTTTGAAAGCTTCTCATCGCAACACGCGCACACAGCTTCCACCATGTCCTTTGAGTTATCTGTCGTGTTGGTTCTGTTGTTGAAGTCACATAGTCAAGTGACAGGTTGACCTTTCACATCATAGTGACTTATCAATGAGAGATTATGCAAATGGCTGTAGACTGTGTAGACTTCTGCCAATACATTCGGCATCTGAACTATAGACATCCATACATGCATGCCAATAAATTGCTCCATTTCAGCGGGTGTTGTCTTTAGTTCCAGGCCATCAAATCAAAGACAGAGTTGTCAAACGTATCAAAATAACCCTTAGGACTTGGAGTTTCGTCAGGTGACGGGGAAAATGCAGGTCCTTGGAAAGAGGTGTCCTTTTCAGTTTCTACTTTTCTCGCTGGCACCATTTTATTTCTTACGAAAAGGTAAGGTTTCCCTTCCTGACAACGGCCCTTGCGTACGTTAGCTTCCAGCTACTTAGGTTGCGCTTGCGCTTCCTAGACCGCCTGTCTTTCTGAGGTGGCTCAGCTGCGACCAGGGCTTCAGCATCGGAAGGGTTTTGGAAGGGTCAACAGGTGGGGGTTCCGCTTCATTTGGAGATTCCTGTCCATCCGTACTATCATCATCCAGGGCCTTATTCATGGTTTCCCAGTCAGGGTACTGATCGTGATCTTGGTCTTCGGTTTCACTGGGAGGATCCTCGATCTGGTCCGACTCACCAACATCTTTGCCTGTGGCATTGTTATCGCAAACAGCCTCCCCTAGAACTTCCGCTGGAGCATAAGGAGCTAGTACAGGAACAGGCAAAAGATCTTCATATAACCTCAAATCGTCAAATTCACTGAAAAATAGAAGCAGCAAGACAAAGTTACTTTTAATTGTAGTATGTGCCCAGTGACTTAAAAACACATTAGGATTTTGGCTCTATTTTCATGTGTTCTTTAAATTAGACTTACAAGGTTCTATCTCGTTTACTTTAGACCGACCATGCAAACTTTCTAGTGAACTTTGCGATAAATCTGGCATTTAATTATATTGTATATTGTAAAACTCAGTCCTTACCTTACCTTTCCGGTTCGCTACCGCTATTCGTATCACTGTGTTTGTCATCAATGGGACGCTCAAGTTCAGCTAACACGTCAGAAACGATTTTTAAATGTTTCGCCTTGCTGCCCTAGAGATGCTGGCCTAACTAATGTATAACGAGAAATTTGATAGACTGACACATGATGAAAGAGATTCAGAGGACCGGTCTCATTGGGCGAAAGGAGCAAACTAATTTTGCTTCAATAAAAGTTTCCATATGTTTGGCAACTAATGACACATATTACTCCACAATAGATTAGCTATTGTGCCTAAATCTTGCAAGGAAATGACCAGATAGGAACATTGCTATTGTTACCAAACCTTGCAAGGAAATGACTAGAACATTACTAAAAAAAATATCACCCTGCAATAGATTAACAATTGTTACCAAACCTTGCAAGGAAATGACTAGAACATAACTAAAAAAATTATCACCCTGCAATAGATTAACAATTGTTACCAAACCTTGCAAGAAAATATCAACCCCCCCCCCCCCCCCCCCCCCCAATAGATTAGCTATTCAGTAGTGTTTGTACCAAACCTTGCAAGAAAATGACTAGAACATTATTTTCATGTAAAAAGCTACAAAAACTATCAACCCGCAATATTGTGACCAAATTTAGCTAGGAAAAAAAATTATTAAACATGCAAGACTAATCCGAAGTTAGTCTGCTAACTAGCTTACATAATGGATATTTTTTGTTGCTTTACATCTCACTGATGATAGTTTTGAGTGCATTGCCTGTTTTATTGCACTCCTCGGAAAATTGGGAACAACTCTGCTACAAAAGGCTGAAACAAAGGAAAAAAATGGAAATCAGACTTTATGAGAGAAAAGAAATAAATTATGCTGTACATAAAACAATCTACTTAAGAATAATGCTTTTAAATTTTTTAGAATAGATAAATTCTATTTGACAAGCCTGTCAGTCAAAAAGAACTTTTGTTATCGAAATATGTACATGACATGTACATAACATAACCTCTTAACATATTTTATTAGAGGTTGTATTAAGATAATACTTTTTCAACTTTTTTGATAAATCATTTCTGTACATTTGTTAAGTTTACCTTGAATTGCATGAATAATGTCAACGTCTAGTTGACCCAGGTTTGCAGTGGTCGGATTAAGGGAGCCATTGACCAGTTGCTCCTTGGTGAAGAAGACACCCAGGAGATACCTGGCCGCTGGTTTCCCCACAGATTTACCCGGCACCTGACACTTGTTGACAGCCGTCAGATAGATACAGATCTTCATATAAATAAACCCCACTGCCTGGGTCAAGTTCTTTCATCTGAAATGCCCAACAAAGAAATAATAAGATTTAAGGTGTGCTATCCATAATATTTATTATCACCATTCAGCCCATCCTGTATGAACATAATTCTCATACCATACAAGTGGTTTAACTATCTCAGATTTTTCAGTCTTCAACTTGGGATTTGCTGAGACATAGAGGTTAACTAACGAGAGCCCGTTTCTCACAATACACATAGGATGTCTTCAAGTTATTACATAAAAGGTCCCTATGCTGAGAATGCAAGCTTGTGTTTTGATTAGTTGAACTTGGAAAATCATGTTTGTTAACCGATCAGCAGCAAGTTGGACCATAATTTCACTTGTTGATTATGACAAAAATAACACACTGCCTGAAGTTATTAGTGTGAGAAAGACTTTTAATAACTCTGCTTAATTGAAATGAAACTTGCATAACCCAGAAGGGAAAATTTACCAGGGAACGGAATGAAGAGGTACATGTAATATACCTATAAAAGCTGCTTTTCCAGAGACAGTAAAAAAAATAAAATTTTTTCATTCCAAAGGTTTTTCACGAATATCTTACAGGTGGCATAAGAATTACAAACCTGTTATTTCTCTGCATCTTCTGCAGAGACTTTCCCTGGTTTTGGTCGTCAAACCCTTGATTTATTTTCTTTTAAAACTGTATTAACACAAAAATAACAATATAAAACAGACATGCTACATGATCGAGTTCTTAGTATTATTTTCTATATTTGAATTCATATTGAGCCAATCTTACATGTAGTAATGTGTTTATTATTTTTTTAAATAATTTTTGAACATTTTAATTGAGCTATAAAATCAAAGATTAGAAGATCAAATCCAGTCACATTGACCTACTCGTCGTGCAGCTCAATCAGTCAATATAGATGTTTAACAATTATGCTGGCTCAATGCTGATATGACAAATAAATATCCATTTCCTAATATTTGCACAAACGAAGTATTTCAACTAACCCGATTTTCTTTGAGCCAACACCACTTCTTTTTCCAACTGAAAACAGTGACCACATTGTTGACGTTGGGCTCTGGGCTGCTTACAGGCGGTCGTTGGGTGTCCTTTTTCGTTGTATTGAATTTGGGATTCGAACTGGGAAAGTGCTGGATTAGTAGATGATGGAGTGGAAGAGGGTGGTGATTGATGTAACAGCTGTGAGAAAGATACTGGTGAACAGGGTGGGGGTGAAGGTGATCGTGGCAAAAAGGATACTGGTGGCTGATGGGGTGCTGGTGGTGAAAATGATGGAGATGAATGTGGGGCGGGTGATGAATGAGGTGATGAAAATTTTTTTTTTAGGTTGGCTATTTTCTTTAATTCAGTTTTTTTTTCAGCAGATTTTTCTTTTATGTTTTTTTGTTTTGTTTTTCCATGTTTTCAGCTTCATCAGTTTTGGGTATTTTTTTTTTTACAACACGTTTTGTATTTATCACAAGGTTTTCTGAATGAACTTTTTTCTCTTGCTGTTGCCTTTTCTTTGCACCACCTGATCGAATAGGCATTGGTTGAGAATATTCTTATTGCCTGAAAGGAAAAAGAGGTAGCATAAATAACAGAAATGTGGTTTTAAGGAAAATATTAATTTGTCTGTATATATTAGCTAGCTGCCTCTGCCTAATAATAGGTTGAAGTTGTACTCTAGCTGTGCAGGAACAAAACAAACTTAAAATTTTATATTAACAATAATAGCTGTAGCCAACATAACTATAGCATAATCATCATTCAGATGACATTAAGAAATATATTATATGTATTTTCAACTTCAGTCTTTAATTTTTTTTAACAATATAAACATTTGATAAAACTGTTTTGAGTTTTCTGAAAGAAAAAGATCATTCCAGGAATGGTCAATGATTTCTGGATGTACATGTAGTGCACAGATACTGAGATAGAGAATCTGTACTGTAGACCACATGAATTTCAGATAATAAAGCAGGGAGATGAGGAAAACAGCTGGGTGAATTAGTACAAATAGTACTGGGTTAGTTTGGGTCTTCTTTGTTTGCTTAATGGACAGTGTCAGTGTTTCTGGTTTGATGGAAGACATGGTTGGGGTATAAGCTTAGAATGGTTCTCCTGTGACGTATTAGTGGACCGCGTTTTCTGTCTGGGGAAAGGCATGTCTGGATCAATTGGTTTACCTAAGAAGTTGCATACTTCGTCATCTTCTGGGTGTAAATCCACTCTATCTGACCCACTGTTCTGTGCCTGGATCATCTCCACAGCCTTCTTAAGTTCAATTATGGAGTTGACTTGTGTCATGATGTTGGAGTAATCTTGGAAGACTTGCAGGATGTCAATAAAGTCACATAGTGGTATCAAGGCGGGCTGTGGGGTGAGTGTGCAGGACTCTTTTGATGCTCCGGTGGAAGGCACATCAACAACGATTGATTTGACTGCACTCTCCCTCTCCATCGGGGTACTTCTGCCAGAATAAAATCCTTAGCATATTTGTGTCTGTTGGTCTTAAAATAAAAGTCCACCAATTTCATTCATCTTGACCTTTACCTCATGATTTGCGTCTGTGTTTTTTCGTTTCCACTTCCTTCAAGCACTGGTTGGCACATCTTGGGCAGGAGAATGATGCTTCTGACTTTTTCAGATGTGTTGTTGCCATGTGACGGATCATCTGTGGTTTGTCCCCCCTGTATGTCCAACTGCCACATTCATATGCTCTTCCCATATGCCTTCTTTGCTTTGTCTGACATAGTTGTGGTTCTGAAATGAACAGGAAATGTTTTAAGTGGAAGAAAAACATATGGACCATCTTTTAACAATTTACTGCCATGTTAGCTCTAACCTTCACATGTTGTAGTGTTTCACCCGATGTTGTGATTGTCCCAGTGCTCTGTGTGCCAACGTTAAGATGCTTGTACCTTTGTATAATTTGAGCTTGTTATGATGTACAACCCGGAGACACAGTATACTACAATACCGCTTGCTACCTACCTCTGATCTTAGCTCCATTAGCAACCTCTGCTAAGTCCTTCATTCGGGATTCTTCGGATTTTTGTGAATTGATCGGCAAAATCACCAACCAAGGAAAACTAAGTTTCGATGTACCTCAGTACCAAGACAAGAAGCCCTCGCCATTCTCAACCAACGTCTCCTAGATAAACGAGACCAACCAGACAGCATCATCAAACTGGCAGACAAATATGTATCACCTCAACCCACTTTCAATGGAACAACAAGATTTACAAACAGATTTGATTTGAGAAAGTTGGCACCAACAGACTCAAGAGTCCAATTACAGGGCAGATAACATATATAACACACACCGGTACAAAAGCACCTATGAAGATAGATAAATAGTAAAATTGTTTAGACAATTTAACATTATACAGATAATTAATAATAATATACAGGGGGCAAATCAATTAATTGTCAAACAATGCTGCATTAACCTGGTTGTTAAAAGCTTCCTTTTTACTAAAAATGTCAAGGTTTGATTCTTTTTGGAAATTATTATAGATGGACATTGAACGGGGAAAGAAAGATTTCTTCCGAATGTCCAATCTACATTTGATAGGTCTGAAAACCTCCATCGCGTGCAATGTACAACGTTAAGTCAAACGTCTTAAACATGCGCGGGTAATCACGCTGTGCTGTCCAAATTGATCTTTAAGAGTTTTTAATGCTGTGGCGTAAAATCCACCACCCGAACCTAATCCACCAATCGCGCGCATTGTGTCACCGGACCATGCGCATGTCATCATTTAAGTGTGTTTTAAATCTCTCTATGAAATCTACATACGCCAATGGGTCACCATTAAAAACCTCTAATTTAAGGGTAGGGATATCCCTGCTTGCTTCTAATTTAAATAATGCTTCACTTATTATTTCATTTGTAGGGGAACTCGCAACAGTCTCTTGAAATTCGTTTAGTTTGTCAATCCACGAATCAAATCTCCGCCAAGAATTATTGGCCCTGTTCGCAGGTTGAATTCTGGCCGCTGATGCGCCATTAAACACTTCATATTGTTCATCGGGAGAAATAACCGGCTCAGTAGTCTCCCCTGGTGTCTCAACAATAGTATCTCAACTGGCTTTGCGACTTTGGTTTGGTTGCGTAAATGGATAAACTGGATAGATAATCGGAAATTTTATCTTCGATGTCATAAACGTCAGACAAATCGGCCTCCCATTTATCCATTCGCTGTAGCGTAACATTGTCCTCCGGCATAAGATTGTACATTTCTCCGTGTACTTCACACATTGCCGAGAAGTCTCTTTTAATTTCCTCTAAAATCTGTTTCAATCGTCTCTCGTTATATTCCTTGCCATCAATGTTAGATGACAGGCGATTAATGGCCCTGGTAATTTTTGCTCTTAATTGTTTTCTTTTATTCTTTGGGGCCGTACATTCTGGGTTGTCCTTTGACGTCATCGCTTGACTCTCGCTGGGCCCGGCTGATTTGTCGTCAAGCTGGCCTTCTCTCACTTGCACTGGACCAGACATAATTTGTTTTTCTTTGGTTCTCAATATTATGTGTGTACCAAACCTTAATATGCCTTCCTCCGCCTCTTCAAGTCGGCGTCAATAATGAAGGTTATCTCTCTTCTCACACGAAGACTGTCTTGGCACACTCTTCAGAAAATAGTTACGGTACGACTCTTGAGAATAAGAAGCCAAATCAACGATTTCTTCTAACTGTACTGTCCACACTTTATTGATTAACCCCAATATGCTTAGGACGATACTGGATATGTACGTTCGTTCTATAAAAGAAATAAAAGGCAACTAACATGAATAACAGGCAAACAATGAGTATGATTTTACAATACACAATTAGAAACTCCCACCAAACTTATAGGACCCTTTAGATTTAAAATAAACCTCCTCTTAGCTTTTGTGCATAATCATTAATGTGTCACTGATCGTAATATTACATAAACATTAATTTAACAGTTAACGGGGAAATACTCTGGCAAATGGCCTAACTGAAATGATTATCTCCCTTGTTCGGTTAACTCTCCTTGTTAGCTATGTTTTAATGTCAGGGTATATGCTTTAACCAGTGGTTTCAATTGGTATACTAGAGTGACAATAAAACACAGAGAAAATATTTGGCTAAGCCTTGGCCCCAAATAACATGTAAACCAACTATTTCAATCTATCAAAATTCTGCTTGGAAAGATTACGAAAACTTGCCCATTGGCAATGCAGGCTCATATCAAGTAGTTAACTATATCTCCAAATAAAAGTATTAGAACTGTAAGACATGTCTTCCTATAGACTGTTAAAGGTTAAATGCAAATATTTCATTGAAATCTGGAACGAATTGCTCCTAAATTACATTTCATCTTTAAGATACAATAGCTACCTAAAGAGTGGATTTCCCGAAGATTTAGGTTGATTTATGGCTCTGGCTAAGATGTTATAATGCCATGTCATGGTCAATCTCTCTACATGAACACAACATGTTCCGGTCAGCAAGTGCATCCGGGGAGGTAATTAATATACTAAACAGTGAACTTAAGTAATGTAGAGGCTCCTCTTGATCATACAACAGATCTTTTAACATCTGTGAGTCACCTGACAGAAAAAGACACGCAAGAAATGGTCAAATGCCTTTGTTTGAAAGTTTTTACAAAAACCGAACTTATAGAATGTTCACGCACAGGCAAGCGTTCTGCTAAAAGCCAGGACAGTGGAAGGCCAGCCAAGATGCTGCTGCTCGAAAAAGCAGTCCTGGAGAAGTGCCCAGGACTGACGAGAGAAATTTTTTTCAAAAAGTTTGAAAACATTAAAAAAATTGAACGAAGATTGGCAAAAAACCAATCACAGAAGATGATTTTGTCAGATTGACCTGTGACCTTCCAGATAAAATTTTTGACCGGATTCTTTTTTGTTAATTTCTTTATTTAAATGGTTGTGGATAGTTTTCATTAACAGTTCAGGCACCATTCATGAACATTTTAAGCAATATTATGAACAGTTTAGTTTCATTGCAGTTCATGATCTGCGGTGTAGAACCTGTTATGTTTCACGAAGACGGGTAGTGGTCAGCTATCCATAAATTCTTCTGCTGAATTAGTTCATTCATTGAAATAAAACTTGTACACGTAATTACTTCACGAACTGTTTTGGTTTTTATTTTGAGATACCTGTATTTTGAAGAGTAAAAGCCTCTGCTAGGCCTATATTTCAAGGGAGAAAAATTATGAAATTTACTTTTGAAGACTTCACTAGTCGAAAAAAAAAAATTTAAGGTTTTTGATTATCGAAAAATTCCTGTAGTGTAAGCATGAATTAATTTTAAGTAACTCATCGTCCGTATTTAATATTTCCTGACAACCTATAGAATGACGCACTGTAGAATTTTAGTGACTCCGCTGCAAGGTTTTTTCTGACAAGTTTTAAAATTCCGAAATTCAGGCGAATTTTCATTTTAGTTCAAATTTGCCTTATTTAATCATTATTTGTTTCAGTCCCGAGTAAGTCGAAGTGTTGTGTCCGCCACTGAAAAATCACTAGCGGCCGGGGCTCCGGACCCCTGCTGATCTGCCTGTGATCGCTTTCCCCCCATGCCCCTCTAAAATCCTGGCTAGGGGTCTGTATGGTATGTACGGTGTTATTCTCTCAGCAGATATACTTTTCTGAGTAAAGACAAGCAAGTCACAGAACTCACACCCTGTAACCATTAGCTGGGCTTGGACTTGGGCATAATATATATGGTTTCTGCCTAAATCGATATTCTCCCCATCTAGTCTCAGACAGAAGTTAGGTAACTCTTTACAAACCTCCTCTGGGTCCATATTTCTGGCTGTAAATGGACACTTTATTTCGATTATTCCTGGTTTCTGATTGTCACAAAGTTTTCCATCAGGAGACCCTCCAAGAAAAGTAAAACTTGGATTAATGACAAATCCACACTCGTGTATATGCCTGGAAGGCAGTCATAAGTTGCTTTAATCAACCGGTTATATAGAAACCTAAAGATAATGTTTACATGAAAAAGTTGTCTGTTTTTCTTTGAACAGTTACAGACACTACTGTCTTATTACAATTTGCACAAGCAGTCCACTCTGTACTTAACTCAAAACTTCTCTGAAATTCAAGGTTTTCACTTTGGTGTGTTTCAGAGTTGGACATGGATGTGGATGAATAAGTGAGGAGGACAGTGCATCTGAAAATGAGATAAAGAATTAAATGTTCACTTTTAACAAGTTTTGTAAGTTACTGTGTTGAAAAGTTTTTCTCCACACATAATTGACATGATGCGGTTGATTATCTAGTTGTAAAATATCTCTCCTGAAAGCTAAACTTCAGAACATAAACTTCAAGCCACGAGATTGCCTTCTGGGTGTTGTTTTCATGAGTCTAAGAGACACGGGTGATTTGATTGGCTGATATGTAAAACAATCTGGTCTGATTATCATGAAACTTTGCATACATGCTACCGGTACCGTAATGATATATTCCTCTGCAAATATTGAAAAACTTTAGTTTTGAGTTGTTGTCTTAGAAAACAAGTGTTTGCCTTTATTTTGCAGAGCTGCAGAAACAACTAAGTTCAAGAAGCAAAGGTAGGTCTCTTTATTTTTTTCTCCCTGAAAAGTGCCACTTTTTCTTTGTTGTTTGCACTTATACTGTAAAGGATTCCTTCTCTGTCATAAAACATGCAAAAAGGGGAAAAAAATGTTCTTAAAAGGTAGATTTCGGCGAAGGAAGGAAAAAGTAAGCAACTAATTTGGGATGAGGATCTCGCACCTAATATATTTAAAAAATTGGCCGTCCTCAGCCGCCATAGATAAACTTATTGCGGTCATTGGCGAATGAAAATGACTGCATCCACTCATCACCTAAAAACCACAGTAGTTTTTACAACACTAACCACATCATTTACGCAGAAAATCGGTCCATGTTTTATCTGATGACTTTATAACCATGGAGTTTATATGGGAATATGCCCAAGATAGATATTGGATGACAGCGCATGGTCGTTTAAGACTTACCCTGTTGCAATTGAATGTGACGGTTGGAGTGCCGGGGTGAAATAATATCTCTTGTAACTCGTCATCAGACATGTGCTCATTTCTTTCTTCTTCGAGAATCATAATGCTTTCATTATTAACCTGATACGGAAAGGGAAACCATTTAAAAGCCTGAAATGGACATGAAGTTCATGCAAGTCAAACGGTAGAAGTTGTATGACCCGTATTTCCACTGAAGGCCTTTTAGTTACGGGTTCGGACTCATCTTCTTTGTCATCTTTTGGCATAGTCTCTATGCATAGCCACACTGGATTTGGTTGCTCCTTCAAGTACGCTTCTAGAGAAAACTCTTCGCCTGTCTCTAATAAATCTGGAACTTCATCCCCAGATAAAGTTATTCAGATGGAGTCCTTGTAATATGGAGATTCCATTCGGGGAAAAAAAAGGTCCATGATGTGAGTATTGACCTCTGACAGGCTGGTGTTTTTGTTAAGGTCCAAGGGGAGTGTCCTCGTCTTTCGGTGCAGTAATTTGGTTACAAAGATATGGCGTTTTCCTATGTTTCCAACCTACCAATACCCGCCTGGTGTTTTTACAGCCTAGATTAGTCTGTCTTGCCACCTGATTTGAGAACCGCACACGTCCTAGTCTGACTTCCGCTTCCTTGTTTGCTAAGTTAGAAATGTCAAAAAGGTCATCTTGAATTTCGTCATCCTCATCTGATGCAAAACTGGGGTCACTTTCCGAGTTTGAGTCATGAGAAGATCTATCAGGCGATCTGGCGTGCTTGCCAAAAGCTTGCATCATACAGGTTTTCTCTTTGTACAGGCTTTCTGTTGAATTTTCCGCTTAGGCAGAGGGCCCATTTCTACCAGCTCGTCGAAGCTCGTGTCTGTAGTAGATGTTGGTATTAACTGTGGCCATTATTGAATTCCTCAGAAATTGAGGGCTCTACAAATGTTTGGTTTGTACTTAAAGTAGATGGAAATGGACCTGAAGCTTCATCAACTTGATGGTCAGCAGCATTGCCTAGTCAAGCAGCATTGCCTAGTCATTCCTTCTCGTTAAAATCTTCTCTGTTGTTAACAAACACAGACACCGCCCAAAATTCGTCCTCTGAAAATTCTAAGAGGCCATATTCCTGTACGTCTGAAGCCTGAGGTAATATTTGAGTATGTCCGTGCTCTATGGAAGGCTCTCGTGAAACATTCAGGCAAATCATATATGGTGATCCTTGTGCCAGGATGGCTAAGGTTCCATTCATTAACAGCCTTTTTATAATAGGTCTTGAGCTGACCGTAAACCGCTACATCTAGTGGTTGAAGCTTGTGTGAGGTATGAGGAGGAAATGTTATTATAGCCATTAGCGCGAGCTGTATCAATGACTTCAACTCCTAAATGACTTTCATGGTTATCAACAAATTGTAACCAAAGTCCCTTGCTCAGCTGCAGATATTTGACCAACTTGCTTTGTACCTTTGGCAGCGATAACTTTTGGAATACTTTGAACTGTAGTTATACCACAGTTATACCACTTTCATCCAGGTTGTACACCGATTCAGGGCCAAATTTTTTGTCCAAAGTTAAAAAAATTCCCCCACTGATTTCCTATTAAAGCCCTGGGCTCGACGCATACTTGTTGCTTCGGGAGACCGCAATGACATTTCCCAATGTCTTTTCATAAAATGGAACATCCAGTCTTTACCTGCCATTCTATTGTCTTTCCAACAGGCGGGGATTGGTTTTCCTTTTTTTACCGCATATTCGAAGCTGAGGCGTCATGCTTCCACGTATGTTAATCCATGAAACATCAAAGAACACGTCAATATATATTCACACAGGGCATCTTCTGTAGATGTAAAAATCTGAAATGATTCAGTTTCATTATTTTATCAATTGAGAATACCTATTAATCACGAGTAATGAATATATTTAATCAGGGATTAATTAATTTTCCAATTATGTTTTAAGCGACTAACCATCCTTGTTGTGTAGTTGGGTGTAAAATCAGATGTGCTTCTAGCTTTTTCGCTTCTAAACTTGGCAACATATAGTTGAACAGAATTACCCTTTCCAGATAAGTCGCGTGCTACTTGCCGGACGGATCTGCTCTTTTCCACCTCTTCCACTGCCCGCTTCATCAATTCGCCATCACCCATATCTCGTAGTTTTTCGTTTATAACTGCAAACCATGTTTTTCTAAGAATTAACCAAAAGAAGTATCAGTTTTATCAACCAATCAATAGTCATGAATATTTCCTCATATGGGGCACGTTGAACCATGGTTCAAAGTACCCCTCAAAAAATGGATCAATGTGCCCCATTCGATGCCATAAACAACAACAACTCATTTACATTGAGTCAATTTAGTAAATATTATACTTTATAAAGTTAATACTCTCTGTAATATTATATTATTACTTTATAACCACTTTACACAATGAGCACAATTTAACCAAAATTGAACTCACCTGCGAATTTTACTTTTTGACTCCCAAAAGTTCAAAACATCCTAAAAATGACAGCATGCTGAAGAAGCCTCAAATGATGTAGCTGCATGTGCTCTGTGTTGCCTAGAGAGACATCTGGAGTCTCTGATCTGAAGTAAGGGAGATAAGAGGGGTGGTTCAATCTGCCCCTATGTTCAACTAGCCCCCCTTGAAGCCAATAACCTGCTGTCTTTAAAAAGATTTACCATGTGTTGGTCTATTTCTGCGAAATCCTGTGCTTTCTTAAATCCGTCTTATCCCTAGTTCCAATTTATGGAGGCTGCGATGTACAATGAGAATCCATGGCGAGTCCTGTTTGAGAAGAGTAAGTGCCCGCTGAATCTGCCCATATTGGTGCGGACGCCATCAGCACACATGGACACAAGGTTTTTTTGCACCTTTGGGAGATGTCGATCCCAAATGTTAAATCCTCCTATTACAATTTTGTTTCCTTTTGATAGTAAATACTTTCCATATACTGTATTTGTTTTAACTTAGTTTCCATGGCAATGTTAATAAGACATTAATTTAAACAGTTCAGCTACCAGGTATTTGAATATTTACCTTAGCGACAGTTTTATCTCTGTGAATAAATGGAATAAAGCATTTCCTTGCATCTGTTTTGTGTCCCAGTGGTGGGCCTGAGTCTCGCATTTTGTAAATTTTAAAACCCAATAGAATTGCATTTGATAGGCCTAATTATTTTATGTGATCTGAAGAATGGCCACCCTCTCCCTCTGTCCCTGTTTCGCAGCCAATGCTGCGTCGAATGAGCTATCTGTGCCCTACGATATTGATGCAATTTTAACAAACAATTAGAAATTAAACAGACATACAACTTTCTATTTATTATTAAGCGCAATTTTCATAGGGGTTACGACATATCATGGCGTGACTAGTACATGTAAAAAAAAGAAAACCTTGGCCACTAATTTTTAAACGGCCAGAATGACAGTGGAGAAGGCATTCCCCAGTAAGCAAAAGAAGACGTGAAGCTTCCATTTATAGAAGAAACGACCTGGAATCAAATGTGCTAACTCTCGGTCATCCCACCCGCTCCCCTGACAATCATAAAATAGCATACCATTGTAATCCAAAACAAGCATTTTTCTATCGTCCCCACCGGAGAAAATTTATAAATGATGCACTGCCTTTATCGGTAATAGAAGAAATTCTCTCATTGGACCACCTTCGTCTATTCCGTCTTCATCAACGAAACGAACAGACGGTTTCTGCCAAGGGTCAAAAGTTGGTCTTGAATCCAAAACAAACATTTTTCTATCGTCCCCACCGGAGAAAATTGATAAATGTTGCACTGCCTTTATCGCTAATAGAAGAAATTCTCTCATTGGACCACCTTCGTCTATTCCGTCTTCATCAACGAAACGAACAGACGGTTTCTGCCAAGGGTCAAAAGTTGGTCTTGAAAATCCTCGAAATCCCCCATCTAACACATTGTTTCGGTCAAAGTTGATGTTTTTAGAAGTGGCTTTCACGTTCCGTCCCAACCTCACCAGAACATCTCTTAGGGATTCCCTAAAGAAAAATATCATATATATCCACCATATCAGAATTCTTTCGTACTCCAATTCACCTGAATGGGCTTTCAAAAAGTTATTTTAAGCTAGCAGATTGGCAAAATCGTCGTAAAGTTTTGTTCTAACGGTGAAGCTTATAGCAGAAGTCTTCCATTTGAGGCCAGGTTTAAGCTGTCATAATTTGTCTCCGTGGTTTGTTTTGTGAACTTTACTAAGGGGCGAAACAATCCGCAAAAATTATTTGTGGTGAATTTTTCTTTCTTACAAAACCAAAGTATTAACTAAACTTAAGAGTTTTTTTCACCTCAAGTAGATCAGGTGCGTGGAGTTCAAAGATAAGAGTAAATTAACAAAAAAGGTGTGTGCTTTGATGCTGCAACTATGTGTCATGTATCCATAGACTTAACACTCACGATTTTTCCCCCGCTTCCTCTTGTTTCCTTAGACGAAGTCTAGGGCGCAGTCTGGGTCGAAGATTGAATTGTGTCTGACAAAGATATATATTTTAAAGTCCAAACACGCTGGCACAGGGTATAGCTTCTGAACTAGTTTACATGGATATACATATTGTAGAGATCGAAAACCCCACGAAGATCAAACGAAAGCCAGATTAAATGTCAAATGTTTATTTTAAACAGCTCCATGGCCACTTCATAAAACGATAGCGGTGGCTTCCTTTAGTTGAAACTATTTCTCATAAAATTGACACCTTGTCTATTAAGGCTTAGCGTAAGACTGACTGGAAAGTAAAACAAAAGAAAGTATTTTAATTTAAATCTACTGATTTCATCCATTACTCTATCTTTTATCTTTAGATACAAAAAGGGCAAAAAAGTTGGAACGATAAACCAACTACTGAATGTATAAACAAAACATGTTTATCGGCTGTTGAATCAATCTATCACTTCCACAATAAATTTCGAGTCGCAATGACGTTACATTAAAACTCTGTAATCACGACCTACAGAGTCACTTCATATTTGCAGGGTGAACCTTGGTCCCAATAACAGTTCTACTGCGCTATGCAAAATCTAGCTAAAATAGTTTTACTGGACATTAGTTAAAGCTTTTAGCCGTAACGCATGGTGATACAAGGGGCAAACTCAATTAAAGGAACAGCCGATTGGAATGTCACAAAATGTCACCCAAAATAGCTAATCTAAACTTATGAAATTACAGAAAAATAGCAGCCAATATTCTCATTACTTTACGCCATTTATTAGCATGGCTTATAACCAAGTAGCTGCACAAAATACAACATGAAACGGTAATTTACAGTACCGTTTTTAAGCCTCGATATACGGATGGTTGCAGCATAAAATCAGTGTGTAGGAGTACGCCATATTAGATCACATGCACAGTTATCGTGTCGCTATAACCTAACTTTGACCTAATTACGTTAAGGGAAATCCCCAAAATAAATCAGTGAAAATATAGTCGCGTGACAATGAAACTATCAAGAAAAATATAATAAAACAAATTATAGCCGTTACACATATATTTTCTGCTGTAAAAGACATTCTTGCAAGTTATTACTTTTTGACAGTTAATTTTTTATGCATTTAAAAACGTTGAATACTATCTCACTATAAGGAGTTTTCATCTATAAGGAGGAGATAACTCTGCCAAAGCCTCTCTAGCAAACTCCTGAAGGGAGAGCACTCCGTGTGCCTGTGGTCGTACGAAAAACTCAAAAACTCACTGATGGCGGAGTGAGACGTTGGCTCGACAACCGTGGGGTTTAGAATCTACTTATAGGCTGTAAATGTGGTGACATCTACCCATCTCATCTCCTAAAACTAACTATGTACCAATAACTATTTTGCTGTGTATTTTCACCCTCTTGTGCAATTCACGTTTCTTGATTCCGTTGGATTAAATTGTGTTTCAAGGTTATTTTCAAGTTTCTGTCCCGCCATCTTTAAAATTGAACATTCTAACCATGCCGTCCGGGAAAAAAAATAATAGCCGAGAGACAGCTATCATGTCTGATGAGGATTTTAAGAAGCATGTTCTGACTAGTCTTTCAAAAATTCTTGATTTCCAGACAGCGACGGAAAATCGACTAAAACTTCTAGAGAATTTTAAAGAAAATTGTGAAAAAAGTACACAGATTTTGAAGAAGGTCTTAACGGACAACAGGTCAATCTAGATGAACTGCGTAATGCTAATGATGAATTGAACAGAAGGGTTAAGGATCTTTCGGAACAACTGGGAATTTTGAAAAGTGAAAACAAAAGTTTGGCTGAAAACACTAACATACTAGAGCGGTTTAGTAGAAGGAACAATCTTCGGTTCTACGGATGTAAGGAAAGCAAAGGAGAAACTTCATTCGATGTCATGAAAGAGATGAGTGCCTTTTTATCCAACAGATCGACATTTAATTTGTCTAGCGGTTCCATCCAAAGGGCCCATCGTGTCGGAAAAATCATTGCAAACGCAAAATATGACCGGCCAATAATTGTAAAATTCACAAATTGGCAGGATAAAATGCGTATTCTTACAACATGGCGTCGTGTACTGGATAGCAAAGACGGGAAGGTTCATAGCGATCAGAGCTCCGGGGTTCGGGTCACTGATGACTTGACAGAAGCGGACCTTCGTCTAAAAAAGTCACTGCATCCTGTGATGGAGAAGGCCTTTCGTGAAGGCAAGAGAGTCCGCTTCACTGACGGACGGTTGTACATCGACGGTCGCATCCAGGCGTAAATTTACAGTGTTTGTTTGGTTTTATTATTCCTGGTGTTCATACAGTATATTACATGTACCATTTGGATCCTTTGTCTTTTATTACCTTTTGAAATTGTGTGAGTTCTACTAGATTTTCAACAGTTCAGTGTTCAGTTGTGTGTTATCGGATGGCTCAGCACCTTCCTCACAAGAAACGGAAAGTGTTTATAAGTTGACCCATCGACGTATTCTTCCATGGATTTACCAGACGAGAGATTGAACTGAAGGAATGATACTATTACCAATTACAGTAATAGGCCTGTGACTGTAAGGTTGTTAACTTTTACTTTTAGTGTTTATCTACATATCACGACACCACCATTTACATTATGTCATCAGCTTAGACCTACTTCTAATTCTACATGTACTTTCCAAGTAACAATTACATAATGCTATTGATATTATTATTAACCCTTTGCTACTTGTAACGGCCGAAAACGGCCTAGGCGGTATCCACTCATAGCGGCCAAAACCGGCCGTCTTGAAGTGGCTCATTTCAGTCGTAAATAAATCTATTTTTAACAACCTAAAACCCCTAAACGAGTTCATCCGAACATTGCCGATGTTTGGGGCTTCCCTTTTGGAAATCACCAGCTTAAATGGTTGCCTCGTTTTCATATTACGCGCGAAAAACCGAAGTAAGTCTGCTGTCAGTCAAAGTTGTCAAAATGGCGGCCGCGCTCGTTGAATCTGACACAAGCGACGACGACTTCGATGGCTTTTCTCCGTCCGAATTAACCGAAAGGCAGGATGAAATTTATTTGAGGGAAACTGCATACGATGATACTGAATCGGACGTGTCAATAAACGATACAACGGACGAAGAAAGTGACGAAAACGAGGAAGGAGAATCAGAGAGTGTACAATGGCGAAGTGACTTCACGGACATCGCTGTCAATGGATTTAGCGAAAACGTCGGACCGAAACATCAACTTTCCGAGGACTCAACGCCTTTAAATTTTTTTTATTTGCTGTGGAATCCGATATTTTTTGATCAAATTGCTGTGGAAACAAATCGTTACGCCAAACAGAAGATTGAGGCCAGTGGAAAATCGGATCACCTGTGGTACGACACCTCACCTGAAGAAATCAGGGCTTTTTTTTCGATCAATATTATGATGGGGATCAAACAACTTCCTCAGCTATGGTGCTACTGGAGTGAGGATCCTAAGTTCAGGTGTGAATTTATATCTAAAATTATGCCTAAGAACAGATTTTTTAAATTAAATCAATACCTCCATTTACGTGACAATTCAAATGCCCCTAAACGTGATTCGTTGGAGTTTGATCACCTGTACAAGGTGAGACAGTTGATTGACATGTTGAAAGTTCGTTTTCAAAGAAGATATTATCCAAGTCGTGATTTAGCTGTAGATGAAGGCATGGTTGGTTTCAAAGGACGCCTTTCATTCAAACAATATATGCCACAAAAACCAACAAAATGGGGAATAAAGGTGTGGCAGTTATGTGACTCTTTGAATGGCTATTGTTCAAATTTTGATATATACACAGGTAAATCATCCAAACCAAGAGTTAATGAACATGGACTCGGTTACAATGTAGTCATGTCACTTTGTAAACCCTACCTAAACAAACATCATCATATTTATTTTGACCGTTTTTTTTCTGGTGTAAAACTTGTGCAGGATTTATTATCAAGTGGTACCTATGCTTGTTCAACCGTGATGCTAAATAGAAAAGGTATCCCACCTGAGATCCGAAGTGAATCAGCTAAACTAAAGAAAGGAAATTCGGTAATGGCCCAAAGCAGAAATCTTGTTGTAACTACCTGGCGAGATAAGCGAAACGTTAGTTTTCTTTCTACCAACTGTAACCCCAAAATTGTTGAATGCCACAGAAGATCACACACAGCACAAACCCCAGGTGAAAGTTATTATCGTCCAGAGGTCGTTAGCATCTACAATAAGTACATGGGAGGGGTCGATCGAGCAGATCAAATGAGGTCGTACTACCCAGTCGGTCGCCCTTCAAACAAGTGGTGGAGATATATTTTGTGGTTTGCCGTCAATCTTACTATTGTAAATGCGTTTCAACTCTTCAAAATGGCCACTCACAACCCACCTGTGTCAGCAAATTATTCTCACCTGTCTTTTAGAGCAGACTTGGCCGAGTTGTTGTGCTCAGGATTTTCCTGTAGGAAGCGTAAGTCTGGTGGGAGACCATCAGGTACTGTAAAAAGATTCCATTCTTCGATCCCAACAAGCAATCTAGGCATTCATAAACTTGAACATATTGAAGGTAGGAAAAAGACCTGTCGTTTTTGTAAGATGAAGGGCAATAAAACTGCAAAAGGCTACCCCATTGAAACTTCTTACAGGTGTGGATGGTGTGACATTCCTTTGTGTAAAGTTTCTTGTTTTTTAAAATATCACAGTGGAACTGAAGAATAATTTTTCATAAATCCGGATAATACAGTACACAAAGGACCCATTTGTAAATAATCAGTGAAAGACATTATCTACCTGTAGATTACCTGTGCTGTGACAATATACCATTACCTGTAATGGAACTGTGTATATATGTTTAGAATTGTCATGTTGATTTCAATTCTTGGTCAAGGAAATAATAGTACTAAATGGACTCTGCTGCTAGTACTTTTTAGGGACATTAACATTTCTCTTGCGATCAACTTAATAGTAGCCCAGTTACCTGTAATTAATGACCTTGATTTTACCTGGCTTTTTACCAACTGGACAAGCTTCTCCCAATCTCATCGATAGTAAACTAAGAAAAAAAAAATGCAACAAAACCAGGTTTGTTGAGCAAAATTTATTTATTTGTTGCTTTTTTACCTGTTTTTTTAACTTCGTTAGTCACCAGGTAACAAAATACCTGTCCAATGGCTTTAAAATTCCACGTATATCTTACTTGGAACCTACTTACCAACCTGTGAAAATTTGGTTAATTTCCTAACACTGGTTTGTGGTCTTCTGTTTGTCAAACATAAATGATACATTCATTTCCCAACACTTCTCTGAATGCCCATCTTAGACTTTACTAGTAGCATAGTTTACCTGTAATTAACAGCCCTGCATTGGTTTTTACCTGAATTTTATCAACTGGACATGCTTGCTCTTATTGAAAATAAATTATGAAAGAAAATAAGACAACACAAAAAAGTTTCCAGACTGCAGTTTTGTTTATTTATTTTTTTTCTTACCTATTTTTTCACTTCGTTAGTCGCCAGGTAACCAAAATACCTGACCAACGGCTTTAAAATTCCACGTACGTCATATTTGGAACCTACTTACCAACCTGTCAAAATTTCGTTAATTTCCTTGCACTGGTTGGTGCTCTTATGCTCGACAAACATATATGGTGCGTTTTTTTGTGAAACAAGGACATTTATCCAAATTCCTGTGGTGGTTTCATATAGCTAACAGCAAGTAGCAAAGGGTTAATGGTTTCTGTGGTGGTGAATATTCAGATGATAGATAGATAATAGTTTTACATCAGTTAAGCCTATAATTATAAACTATAAAAGTATAATAATTAATATAGTAATCTAGAATATGTATACACCAGCCTCAGTGCTGTACTGCCAATACTAATTGGATGTCTCATTTTGGTGTATTTTAATTTTACCATTGTACAAACATCCTGCTCAGAGTTATTGACAACTTTTAGATCAGGGTTAATACGCTTAGTGAAATATTACTAAATTTAATATCATCAAGTTGTCAGTGACACTGCACTACTGGACTGACGGAAAGACTCCGCATCTGTCCTTTATAAGATATAGTTTTACTTATAGTCTTAGCATTTACTTTATTTAGCCTCTATATACACTTCGGAAATTAAAAAAGAAGGTAAACTTACATTATAATATTATTATAAGTCAAAATGTGTTTTTCCACACACTTAACTAAGTTTGGAAGATGAGAGGAGGTTTAAAACTGATAATACTCACAGTAGATTTTCCCACGGTTGTATGTTGCCATCTTTGTTACGATTTTTTGGGTCGTGTTTATTGCGTTATATTATATAACTACTTTGGGGCAATACCCCTAAATTTTCTTTAGACTTTAGTCTTGATAGTATTAGTATAATTTTCACTTTTACTTTCTCTTTTGTCCGTTTTTTGTGTGTTCATGAAATTGTCCTCGTTCAATGTTAGAGGGTTAAGGGACAACAACAAACGTAGAGCGATTTTTTTATTTTTGAAAAACTTAAAATCGGATGTTTACTTATTGCAAGAGACTCATAGTACCAAAAATGACGAAGCATCTTGGTCTAATGAATGGGGCTCAGGACTGTATTTTTCACATGGGACCAGTAAGTCTGCAGGGGTTGTCATCCTAATAAATCCAAATTTAAATTTAAAAGTTTTAAATGAATTTACAGACAATCAGGGAAGATTCGTTGCCATTAATTTAGAATTTGGGACCAAAATCATTAGGGTAGCTAATATTTATGCGCCTAATGTGCGCACCGAAAGGGAGCGTTTTCTATCGTCTGTTTCAAGGCAACTAGTGAATGAATTTGACTGTCAGAATTTACTGTTAGGAGGCGATTTTAATACTGTTATTAACCCTTGTATTGACCGAAAAAGTTTAGCAAAAACCCCTTCAGTGTCCTCAGTAATGATACACGATCTTATTGATACCACCAATCTAATTGACATATGGAGGCAACTTAATCCACGTACACAAACCTTTTCTTGGAGGAAGAATAATGATGTTCAATCGCGTCTAGATTTTTGGCTTATCCCACCACATTATAAGGTTTTAGTCAACTCTGCTACTATTCATCCTAGTATTAAGTCAGATCATAAAATTGTTTCTATTGTTATTGACTTCGGTGAAAGAATAATGAAACCAAATTTCTGGAAGTTTAATAATCACCTTTTAAAAGATACAGAATATTGTTTATTGATAAAATCACTTCTAGCAGAATTGAGCGAGTTAGACTGGAATCCGAGTAAGTTATGGGAGTGGGTAAAATTTAAAATTATGAATGTCTCCATAGATTTCTCGAAGCGCAAAATAAAAGAGAGAGTTGCAGCTGAAAAACATTTGGTAAAATCTTTGTCGATTTTAGATCAGCAATTAATTGATTCCCCAAATTCCGTTGAGCTAGTAACTAAGTTTGATGAGACTAAAGTCCAGTTAGACAAAATGTATGAAGACAAAGCCAGAGGAGCATGTGTAAGATCTAAGATAAAGTGGATTGAACAGGGAGAAAAAGGCACTAAATACTTTTTCAATTTAGAAAAAAGAAGGGCTTCAAAAAAACATATAGAAAAACTTCTAGATCCATCAGGAAAGGAGCTATCCTCCCAAGATGAAATAATCGAGTACATGCATGATTTCTTTTCTAAACTCTACTCCTCCAAAATTCCGGTTAACTTAAACACTCAACGTGAATTTGAGCGCTTGTTTACTGATGTAGAAATTGGGAGGTTAGATGACGAGGAAAACACTTTTCTTAACAGCCCAATCACAGAGAAAGAAATCCAGTATACTGTATCAAAATTAAAACAAAATAAATCTCCGGGCTGCGACGGACTGAGTAACGAATTTTATCAAAAATTCTGGCCTGATCTTAAAATCTTGTTAATGAATGCATTTGATGACTCTGTAAAAAATGGCGAGCTGTGCCAGTCTCAACGTAGGGGTATTATCTCTTTAATAGACAAGCCTGATCGAGATTTACTACATATTCAAAACTGGAGACCTATAGCATTGTTAAACACAGACTATAAAATATTAGCTAAAACTCTTGCCATCCGAATTAAGTCCGTCCTTAATCAGTTAATACATGAATCACAAACAGGATTTGTACCTGGCAGATATATAGGGGAAAATGTTAGATTTATAATGGACTTATTAGAAAGTTATGAGGAGGAGGGAAATCTTCTTTTTCTAGACTTTGAAAAGGCATTTGATTCTGTAGAATACCCATTCGTTTTTAAAGCATTAAAATCTTTTAATATCGGAGATAACTTATTACAATGGATTCAAGTTTTGTACACTAACACTTATAGTTGCGTGATAAACAAAGGAATATCTTGTAACTGGTTCTTGAACCAAAGAGGTGTTCGTCAAGGTTGTCCGCTATCTCCTTATATATTTATCCTTTGTTCGGAGCTAATAAATGCCAAAATTCGTCAAAATAAGGACATATCAGGTATTATTATAGATGGGGAGGAAGTGAAAGGAATATCTTTTGCAGATGACACTACCCTCACATTAGCCAACAGTACATCTGTAGAAGCGTGTCTTTCTCTTTATAACGATGTACAGAATTTAACTGGATTAAAAATAAATATGCACAAGTCATTCTTAGTCCGTTTAAAGAAGCCATCTAACAAATTTAGTAACAATCCACTCAGAAATAAATTTGGACTTCTCACTAAAAATGATGGTATAAAATATCTTGGCATCGTGTTAAATAAAACGTACAATCGATTAGAGAAAGAAAATATTGACCCAAACATAATTAAACTTAAAAGTCGCTTTAACATCTGGTCAGGAAGGGGACTTACTATGGTGGGGAAGACTTTACTTTCTAAATCTGAAGGACTGTCCCGCTTAGTATATCAAGCTAGTGTTTTACCATTCTCTAAACATGCCATTAAATCAGTAAATAAAGAAATATTCAGTTTTATCTGGGGCCATGGCAGGGAAAAAGTAAAACGTAAAATTATGATGAACACCATAGAATGTGGAGGTCTGAATGTGCCAGACTTTGATTTAATAAACAAGGGACTTAAATTAGCATGGTTGAAACGATTTTTCTCTCCATGTACTTCATTTTGGAAACTCATTCCCAGGATTATTTTTCGGGAATTAGGGGGTCTCAGTTTTTTACTCAACTGTAACTATACTCCATCAAAACTTTCTGTAAAACTACCTTCGTTCTACGAACATATCCTTATATTTTGGAGAGATATTAATAAAGAAATAGACCATGTCCCTATTACTATTAGCGATCAAATAATTTGGAACAACAGAAATATTTTAAATAAAGGGAGGTCTATTTATTTCAAAGAATGGCATGACGCTGGCCTACTGTATGTACACGATTTTTTTGACGAAAATGGCAATGTGTTAGACTTAAGATCCCTATGCACAAAATTTAATCTTCCCCTTAACTACGATTCTTATAAATTATGGAATGTTTTGAGCAAGTCATGCTCCAAAGCTTTAAATGGAAACCATGTTGTTAAAAGTAACAACGTCATGCCGAGAAGGTTTCCTGCGTCCCCGTTTATAGGGACCATTAATATTTGTGACCCAAGGGTTCGTTGTAAGTTTTTCTATAAAATGTTGGTGAATTCTGAATCTATAATCAAGAACATAGATAATTTAGTGTTAGTCGAGTCAAAGTCAATTTGGTCCCTTTCTCATGTTTATTATATCGAGAATAAGGTTAAAATTATGCAATTTAAAATCCTCCATTCCATATACCCCTGTAACTCGTTTTTACACAGTCTTAAAGTAATAACTGCTCCCTATTGTTCCACATGTGGCCATCTTGACACTATTGTTCATAACATAGCAACATGCTGGAGAAAAAGAAAATTCTGGTCAATGGTCTCTGTATGGCTTTCTAGTGTTCTTGATGACCGAGTCAGTCTTACTGTTAATGACATTATTTTTGGTTATTTTGGAAGCCTATCCAAAATCCATAAATCTCTGATTAATTTCTGTATTTTATATGCCAAGTATTATATCTATAGTTGTCACATCAGCAAATCGCCCGTCTTCTTCATCAACTTTAGATCGTTTCTTCAATCTGCTGTCTTTATCCTAAATCGCTCCAAATATAATGTTAATTTTCTTGTCTTGCTCAACTGAGATCATGAAGAATTAAAGTCAAAGTCCCTCAATTGTATTATATTTTTTTTTGTTGTGTCTCAAGCTTTTCTAAATTTTGTGTATTGTCTTCTGTAGGCCTATATTCTATCCTAAAATTCGCTTACATGTACATTGTTTATGACTGTCTCGTGTATTTTAAAGGTTTTGTGAATATTATTGTCAAGCCGTAATATAGATACTCAAACTTTTTGTCCTGCATTATGCTCTGATAGTAATAATATCTCTCAAATGTTGGATACATAGTTATGCTGCATGTATATTGCTACAGCCTACAGTCACGTGGAGAGTGTAAGTTTCTATATAGCTGCCATGTTGCTGGCCCTTCTTGTCACTTCATAAAATTCAGATCATTCCTACAAAATATTATCTTAGTTAGATCAAAATCTCTTGGACTAAACTCCCCATACCTCCAGCAATTATTATAATTTGTTAAAGTGATTTCATTTATTCATACATAAATGTATTTTTGTTTATGTCCATGTTTGTTCATCTCATTAGTTTCATCTCGGTCATTTTCATTTTATTCGTTTTAAATATGTCACTTTCTGTGAACTCATTTTTTCATGCAAGCTGAAAGTGTCACTTTATTGTATCAATGATAAACTTACAATGTTGACAAATGTTTCCCATCGACAATTTAGTAAACAGCAAAATGTAACATAAAGGTGAAGATGAACAAAATGTTTTATTGCAACAATGTTTGTGTAGCCTTTTTTATATTCCAATGTACATTGTATTGTATATGTAGCGTAAACATTAGTACAAGCCGTTTAGTGCAACCTGGTCACGTGGGGAGTACATTTGCGGCATTTTTGTAAATTCGTGACTATCTTTAATAAACGCCTATATGCATTTGTATAGGCTTAAACTGAAAAGAAAAGAAAAAAAAAAAAAAAAAAAAAAAAAACTTGTCTCTCCAATATGGCTTCCCTAGATTTAACTTTTGTTTTTGGTCTTGCTCTTCCCATAAAATCTAAACAAAAATCTATTGACACCTCCGGTATTGATTCACCTTTAACCTTGCCAGCTGTGTCCACAAGCTCCACGCCACCCTGAGCGCCCTGTTTGTTCGTCTTGCATCAATTCAAAGATCCTGGTCACGGCACCAAAATGGAATGGATTTCAATGTGTAAGCGACAACAATATTTCACTTGATGATATGGTCTAAGGCGTAGGGCTTTAAGGATGCAATTTCCTACTTTAAATGTAGCTGCTTTAAATCAGTTTGCTAGAGTTAAGATCTTAATATTGATTTTACTTTTTAACCATAACCTTCATAAAACGTATATATTAGGCTCAGATGCTTGAACTGGACAAATTAATAATTATAAATACATTGTGAAACATTAAAGTACCTCCGTTACAGAAGTGGATGAGGTTATGTATACAGTTAGACCCTTCTTAAAAATAGTTCATTTGGCATAACCTGACAGTTTTCTTTTTGCAGTTAAAAACGTGTTCTTTTAAAGCTAAAAAAATCCATTCTGGTGGTTGAAAAATCGTCTGTTTTTAGTTGAAAAGACGTTCTTTTTTGGTTGAAAAGACGTTCTTTATTAGTTGAAAAAAACATTCGTTTTTGGTTGAAAAGACGTCGTTTTTACGTCCGAAAACAACGTCATATCGATGAGCAAAACGACGGTAAAATAACCGCAAATCTTCGTCATATCAACGGTATCAAAATCGACGTTGATTCAGCGTCGGTATGCTATCTGGGTAACGGCATTGTGACATACTGATACGCTCTGGACGTGGGTAGGCTAACACAGAAATTTATAACATCAAGCCCACCTTCACTGCTTTCAATAAAGTTCATAGCATTCCCCACAGCGTTCGTAACAAAAATACTTCCCCAGCCAACACTGCACACAATAAAGGTAATACATACCAGTCTGTAAGTAAAATCTGTGCAAGTTGACCATTTCGTGGATGGTGAGTACGTCGCCATTTTGTCAATATGACTAACTCCAGCTGGAGTTTTGTGAAGTCCTATTCTTGCTCTCCATGTTGCAATGTCAATCATTCGCACTATAATTCTTCACTATAATAGCCCCAGGATGACTTCTGTAGCCCACAAAAGGAATCTGAAGCTTATAATCCAGTCAATTTTAGAACGTTCTATCAGACATCGGACAGCCAGAGAAAACACGTCTTACCCCACATGCGACAATCCAATGTCGATATACATAATAAAATAATTCAAGAGAAGACGTCAAGCTATTACAGTTTTATCATCTGGAAATATAAGGTTATTCAGGCGAAAATTTTCCATCTGTGGGAGCAGTATGCTGAGGGCCAGTTATCAACCTCTCAACTACTTTGCTCATGCAGCCATCTAAATGGGCTGACAGTTTAAATTATTACCATAACATTATCGTTTTTGATTTTTTATACCTTTTGTAATATCTGATTGCTCAGTAGTTAAATATTTTCATGACTGCTTTTAATGTGTATTTTTTATGGTTTAATTATTTGTAACTGGGGGAACGGTCTAATTGTTGACATTTAAGTCGAAGGCCAGTTCACGGCGACAAAGGGGTTAAAATCGAAACAAAGGGGTTAAAATCGAAACATTAGAGAACACCCAAAGAAAACACCGGCTTCAAACTATTAGGCTTAACATATGTAGCACATAAAGTTGAAAAATATAAAAAATAATTTACAGGAAAAAAGTGCTTTTCTGTAAGGGTAGTAGTCCAAGCTTTCCAGTTTAAACAGTTTAAGGATAGTTTATACAGTATATTGATATATATGGAACCAAACACGAACATCTGCAGAAATTTCATAAAAGCATAGGTCCTAATAGCAGATGGCCATTTATTGTGCTTGTACCCCCAGTTCAACCCAATCCTTATAATTATATCACGGAGTGGTGATGAATGATAACTAAACAGTGTACAATTACTGCATTTAATTATGGAACTACATATTTTTTCAAAAAGAAAAAAATTAATTTGGATCATCCATTGTGGACGGATGTTGCTTTACTAGTTTTGTCTTTAGAGATGTAAAAAGAGAGAAAGTTTGGAATAAAAAAAAAAATGTTCCATTTGTTGTGTTACTTACTATTTACAGTGCCATTTTAGTGTGGAACCATATGGGGATTTAAAGAAAACTTATCGCTGTGTCTATTGTTACATATGGACGGATATTATGTAACATTAGCAACATCAAATCACTCAAAAACTATTTTCGGTCTTTCAGAAAGGTATGTTTGGTGGATAGTTGACCATATATTTGAACAGTTTAGCTAATAAAATAAAGTGATCGTGTGATATTTTGTCTATTATAGATGCCTTTGTTTACAAGAATGAAATCCTATTTTACGTGATGTTGCTAATGTAACATGTGGATGGACACATAATTGCATGGGGTTGTGAATTGAAGAACTTCCCAGACAGAGAATTAAAACGAAGAACTACTATGGTAGCATGAACTGTTTACCAAGTCATTTCTGATTATCGGCACCTGTGTTTTTCATTGGAAAGACCTGGCCACAATAAAAAAATGTACTTATTAAAACATAACATTAATGTTACGGGTGGACGGACACACGACATGTCAAGAACAATAAACATTTGAGTTTTGGCTAAAGATAGAACAAGAGTAACATATTGTTCAACAATAAGATTTAAATGTGTTTTACAGGTGTATTTTTATCTGAATAGATCAAAAAGTTCAATGTATGGTAAGTATTGGCAGAGCCTGGCCACACTTCAAATGACCATGGCAAGGACTGCTAATGTTACATGTATATGGGGACGGAAATCTGGATTAATTAGTGGACCGATTCATGGCAATTAATAACTCAAACTACCATTTTCAGTGATTTCATAAATGTTAACTTTAATCAAATTCAATAACAGAACATTTACACTACAGCCATGGACCTAGAACGGTCTGACTTTGAATAATTATATAAGAATGTCCATCATTCACAGCAAGACTCAGTTTAATCAAAGTGAAACATGATGCTCCTGCCGAGAGTGGAAATGTTGGGTGGAGGGAGGGACTTCAAGACCTCATTGGTGGTGATTAGGTACACATGCTCATCCATCTTCCACTGCTGCCTTTTACCATTACTGATGCACTGAAACTAGTGGCCCCAGAAGGTATTGAGTGGAGGCACTTCATACCCAACAGGTTTATCGACAATCTAGAAGCAAATTAAAAAAAAAACAGGATATAGATATAAAATGAATTTTTTTCAGACTAAGTGTTTATACCACACTCAAGATTATTTCACTTATGTGGCAGTATTGCCAGCATTATTGGGGAAGGAAACCAGACTCGATGCCCGGCGGAAACCCCACTCTTCCATTGGCTCAGCCTTTGGCAACCATCCCTCTTAATGCCAGTTGAGGAAATCCTAGTTGACATATTTTGGTGCCTTCCTCAGGATTCTAAAAGCTTATGTTGGTTTGTCTTATTAGGCAAGTGTTGTTTGCAACAAGGAAATCCAAACAAGAACAATACTCAAGATAAACTAAACATAAAGATCAAGCTGCAAATATAAAAGTAAATAACACACTGAAACAAACTATTATGATTCAGTACTCACTACAACAGGGTATACTTCTGATCTATGCTGAACTTCAAAGTATTTACCAGCAGAAATGCTGAAACTGACATCCGCATGATCGCTGTTGTTGTTATGTTGACATTACGTAATTTACAAGTGGTAGGCCTATGTATGTTGAGGTCTGACTTTAAGTTTGCACATTGCAATTGCAGTATCTGGATAAATATTAAACTTAGAGTTTTTCAACTGTGACTCCATCTCTTCGTTCACTGTTTGGAAAAATACTGATTTTTACTTTCAGGAGGCAGTTGCGCAGTTATATTTTCCAGGATCTAAGCCAAGAGCATTTGCAATTGCAAACAGTCCACAATCTGAGTGGGAAACTTGAGTCTGTGAATTGAACACATGGGTTGTTATCAGGCCATCATTACCTTTTGCAAAATTTCTGTAAAGACTTGAGGACTGCATTTTTCCAAGAGAATCGTAGATGCAGATCTTCCCTCCTAAACACAAAGAAACAACCCAGTGGGTTGTTACATGGTGGATTTGAACAGTATCCCCAGCTACTGCTGTTGCAAACATGTTACCACTTGACAATAACACAGGATCATAAAGTCCTTCAATATAAGGCACCTGGATATTTATGAGATTTTGTGCTGCCGTTATGTTTATCATTAGGCCAGCTGCCATCTAATAAGGAACGTTCGTCCACCTTGCTTAGAGGTACTCCTATATTTATCCAGTTGTCCTCTTAAACATATGGTGGTGGATCTGGAATCTCGTCAACATCAATTGCATCTGTAAACAGAGCCTCAAAACAATTACTAGTTGGTGTCACACTTTCTGGGTTCTGAATGATTACAGGACTAAAATTGATGATTTCAGACTTAACTGGTACTTTTAATCTACCATGACGTTTCTTGTTGGCAACCCTCTTTGTTTGCCTAGGCATCCACGCCATCTGTAATTTGAATCCTATGCCACAGGCCTAAAGTTCCCACAACAAGCATTTATTTATCATACTTTTTTAGTCCAGTTAAATGGCACGATCAATGGACATAGGTAGATCCCCAGGAGGTGTCGGAGTGCTTGATGAGGTTGAACTTTTCGGACTTGGAGGAACATCATTAATATCCATGACAACAGGGGTTCCCATATTCACCTCAACCTCGTTTCCAACATCAGGAAATCCATGTATTAAATAAATATTTAACCAAATACTTCAGTGGACAATGTGCGAAAACTTGCTCTTCGCTCGGAGATTGCCAGGAACTCTTTCAGCTGCCTAAACAAGATGGAGGGAAAATATGGTCCAGAGGATGGGAGACAATTAAGAAAAAAGTGAAGAACATGTTGGCTAGTTTGTCATGTAAGACAACTTCAAAACAGTATGCTTTTTTATATATACGGAAAAACCTACCATTCCATGCCTATATATGTTTTAATTTTAAAAAATAAGGATATATATAACATGTAAAGATGTAATGTACATTATTACATTATAATTATCGTATTTAGATATAATTCATACATAGAAAGTTTATGTCTGTGTTCAGGTTTCAGTCCAGTTCAAAAGTTTATTGATTTTTTTGATGGGTGGGCTATGGTCTCCTGTGTGTTTTTATCCCCCCGGCATATAATGCGGGGGGATATAGCGATCAGCTTGTTTGTCCGTCTGTCTTCCCTTTTCCGACAGTATAAGACGACATAGACAATTAGTGCTTGTTATCACATCTCCTCTCACGATTTTTATCAGATTTTTTTCGAAACTTTGTGGACTTGCTGGATATAATTTGAGGATGTACACCTTCTATTTTGGCTGTGCTGGTTTTATTATTTTTAGAGTTACTGCCCTTTTCCGACAGTATAAGACGACATAGACAATAAGTGCTTGTCATCGCATCTCCTCTCACGATTTTTATCAGATTTTTTCGAAACTTGGTGGACTTGCTGGATATAATTCGAGGATGTGCACCTTCTATTTTGGCTGCGCTGGTTTTATTATTTTCAGAGTTACTGCCCTTTTCCGACAGTATAAGACGACATAGACAATTAGTGGTTGTCATCGCATCTCCTCCCACAGTTTTTATAGATTTTTTGAGAAAATTGGTGGATATTATGGAAGGATGTGCACCTCCTATTGGCGCTGGTCTAATTATTTTCAGAGTTACTGCCCTTTTCTGACAGTATAGCATTGATATCTTATAATATCTTAAAATAAATAATAAATCTTATGCGGGGCCGGGGGGATACGGCATCTTCTGATGACTTGTTTATACTTTATTTCTATTGCCTGGACAACTGACGACCCCCAAGAAGCCGCTATTTCCAGTAGATGTATATGTACCTGTCACATTCTAAATAATATATGTACCGGTATCATGTTTTATTATATAATTAGTAGTGAGATATTGAAATACAACTCTGATATAAGTGATGTAAATATTATCGGTAAAAGTGGTGATATTATCACTGCCAGAGCCGGAACTATTTTCATTGAAATAGGAAATATCTTCATGATTGAATCTTTAATTTGTGAAAATTGCTAAAAAATTTTAATCAAGCGTCATTTTAATGGGTAGCGAAGAATAGATGGACTGACAAGTTTATCTTGAAGTGTCGCCACTGCTTCAGCCAGCAACACCAATAATGATAAGTCTTCTTACGTCTCCTCGATTTCTTTGGGCCAGTTAATAGCTGATGTCTAGAATTATGCAAGGATTGCATCACCTCTTCAATTCTTCTATAGTAGTCAGTGATGCCAAAAATAGATCGATAAATCTGTGTCTTGGCTTTGGTTTGAGCCAATCTTTAATCACCGATATGTTATCCGGGTCAGGTGGAATGCCTTGCTGAGAAACAACATGTTCTTAGTATCAACTTAAAGAACTGACATTTCTTAGGCTTTACATTTAAATTCCAGTTTTTCAAACGACTTAAAACTATTTCAAGCGTATCAAGGGTTTCCTTACCAAAACAGAGACCTGTCTCTGTGAGGTTACACTCCTGGGGACTTAAGTTCTGTGACTCCCGGTTCAAACCTAATTGGAGGTCCCAGATGCTCTCCTCATAGTCCGGGGTGGGTTTGGGAGGACCAGAGGTCTGTACGTTTGATTTTGTGGCCCTGAAGGGACGCTCTGCAAGGCCACGGTTTCAATTTGATTCAGAGTGAAAGACCTTTAGGGCATCCCCTGTTGATTTTGATGGTCTGAGGGCCCGGCAGGTTGGGACAGGCCATGTCTTGTTGCTTTTTTCTAGCATATTTGTTTTTATTTAGGTTCTGGCTCTTTCTGAAGGGGAGTTGGAGTGACTTTTAATCCATTTGAGTCACCACATTGACATTCATATCGTCAAATATACAGGCAACACGAATCCACCTTTGAATTAACAAAAGTGTCTAAAATACTTCTGGCGATCGAAACAGGGGCAGTATCAAAGCTTAATTGAAGGACATAGACATTGACGGTAAATGTTAACAAGCTATTTGCAGATATTTAACTGAACAATACAAAAGTGATGTACAAAGAATATACTGAAGTAGATGGCTCTCAAAAGATATTGTAATTGCACTTGCCAAATTAATTATATTTTGTTCATATGTCCGTCTTTGTCAAAAATATCCCTTAAACCGACATTTCCTTCATATTTTGAATGTGACCTAATGGTGGCTTTGGTAGAGTTGTCAACATATCTTGTAACAGAAAATAGGTATGAATTCTTATTTATATGCTTTATTGTTGTTTTTCTAAACATTGACGTATCCTTGAGGAGGTGGTTTTCTTACATATATTTCTGAAACTGTTCCTTTTACAAGAAGTGATTTATTAACAGAAAATCACATGGCTTGAAATTCAACTAACTAATTCTAAACCCTTCATTCTTGGCTTTGTCTATAGGCCCCCAAATATACCTGCTTTATGGATAGAGGATTTTGAAAGTTTTGGACCTCATCTATTCTGATATAAAAGAAATTATGTTTGGAGTCTTCAGCATAAACCTACTTGAAAAAGCCCCCCCCCCCCCAAAATGGACAGCTTGCACAGGAGTCCTTCACATTATCACAATTGATAACTAAACCAACTGGAATAACTAAGCAAAGTGCATCACTGATAGATCACATATACTCCACTAATCCAGAGAACATCTACTATCAAAACACTGTAAACCTTGGTTTAAGTGACCATGAAGCCATTTTTCTTCCCCGTAAATGCAATATCTCTCGCAAAACTCACTCATAAAACCATTTCATATAGATCCATGAAAAATTTTGACCTTGATAAATTTCAAAGTGAGCTTAATGTAGAAAATTGGTAATTTGTCACAAATATAAGAGATGACCTTACCTCTAAGATAACAAAATGGACAAACTGTTTTATAGGCATCATAAACAACAATGCACCAATAAAAAAGAAAAGAGTAAAACGAGCCAAATAACCGGAATGGTTAAATAAAGAGCTTGCAATAAATATGAAAAAGTACCAAACGAAATCACTTGATCCATTACAACGTAAAATAATCAGAAACAATGTAAACAGACTAGTATATAAAGCTAAAAAAGATTTCCTGATTGATTTAATAACCAATGATAAGCAAAAAAAATCCATGGAAACTAATTTAAAAAGTACGTCCAGAGATTTCTCACCCAGGTCAAAGCAGCAAAGATAAAAACCAGCACCCAAGTGAGACAGCCGATGAACTAAATTCCTTTTTATACGCCCGGCTTGAAAAGCAGGCTGTATTATGGTATCATCTCCGTCCGTCCGGTAGGACGGCAGTCCGGGCGTCTGCTTTCCCTTCCGCTCCATAACTTCTAAAGTTTTGATTCCATCTGCACAATTTTTTCTAAGTATATACCTTATGGGTAGAAGGTGTGTCGCAAACTATTTTTAACATCACTGGTTACATAAT
Source organism: Lepidochitona cinerea (assembly GCA_963971465.1). Taxonomy (NCBI): domain Eukaryota; kingdom Metazoa; phylum Mollusca; class Polyplacophora; order Chitonida; family Tonicellidae; genus Lepidochitona; species Lepidochitona cinerea. The sequence continues at coordinate 18,368,506 of OZ020558.1, forward strand.
ATGGGAGTTATATTGGATTATGTAATATTCCCTTCCGCTCCATAACTTCCAATGTTTTGATTCCATCTGCACAATTTTTTCTGAGTATATACCTTATGGGTGGAAGGTGTGTCGCGAACTATTTTTGACATCATACGTTGCGTAATATGGCAGCCATATTGGGTTATGTAATATTTACTTTTTCTCTCCATAACTTTAACAAATATGATCCGATGTTTTCAAATCTTTCATGTTACATACCATATTAACAGACAGTGTGTAAAAAAATTGTTTATGATATCAACTATTGCAAATTATTGGATTATGTACATTCCCTTTTATTCTTACTTTCATTTTCATGAAAATAACCTTTAAATTATAAAATGGCTTCTACTTTTCCGATTCTCATCAAAAAAGGATTTTTTCAAATTGCAATAATGTTTCTAAATTGATTAAGACTATTCTTAAATCAATATATAACGTTTTAATCAAATGAAAAATACATATAAGGATTAAAATTTTATCTACAGACCAAGAGATAAGTATCCCAGCTTTGGTCTATTTACCTTGTCAACTTACAGTTAGCTCTTTAGTTAGATTTATGGCTAAACCAGGCTTTGTGTACCACATGGCCCCATAAAACAGTGGGTGACATTAGCAATGGACCCATAGCCAAATCTATTGTAAACATTTGGTCTATGATAAAATTAGAAGTAATAACCTGTAGGTATATGGGGAGATTTAAAATATTGTCAAGATGTCTATGGCCAAATAATGTAGATAAAAAATATTATGAGAAAAATTGTCAAATCTACTTGAATTGGTGTGAGCTGCGAAATTACCAATTAATTACATTTGTTTAAGTATGATTAGTAAATTATAAACTGCTTTTCTAAAAAATTGAAACATTTTAGTGCAACCTTTATTGACAACAAACAATGTTTAACATCGTGTTTTAACAGCAGCGAGAATTGATGACTTGTACCATGTACAAATCTTGTTAATAATTGTTGATCCAAATAGCCCATTTTAAATTTGATACAGATGGATTTTAAAGGTTTTAGTGGTAAGATTTCATTTTGTTGACATAACATCACCTTTTACCAAGCTTCACATAATAAAACTGGCAACGCCGCCACATACATGTAAGTGAAATAATCTTGAGCGCAGCGTAAAACACCAAACAATTAATCAATCAATCATTTACCAAGCTTCAACCTCTTCCCTCTGAATTTTGAAAATTAAATTCAAATAAATATGGAAGGATTTGTTTTGGTATGGCTGCAGTTACTGTGCCTTTCCGGGCGTATTTTGGGTTTCTCGAAACTCTTGTTTATAAATGCTGCCTTAAACCTCCATCCTAAACAGAACACTGACCCACCTCACCAAGTGGAAAACTGATCAGAGCGTTGCCTGTACGTCTGTCCATTAATCTGTTAGCTTCCAATTCAGATAATTGCATTGCTTGCTGCTTGTCTGCAAGATACCTGGAGGAATGTTATGAACAGTGTTGGGATTTATTGTAGGTAAATCAAGTTTTGGTGTCTGTATGTCTATTTGTTAGTCCCTTTGATATAGGTGTTTGTTTTTATAATTTTGACAATGTCAAAACAGTTGGGAGAGACATACGTTTTAACAACAAAAGCCTCCAGTAACTGGTTTCATATAATTGGCTGTATATATACTCCTTTTTATTAACTTTAAATTCTAATGAGATTGTGTTTTTTTCTTAGGTTATTAAAGAAGGCAATGGAGAACTTGTCATCAGTCTAAGACTTGGGGGTGGCTCACGATACCGTGCACATGATTTCCTACCCTTTGAATATTGTTTTGCATTTGTCGCAAACGACTCACTTTGGAAGCATGATGAAATGTGCATGTGCACCAAAAGATCGTGGAAGTGCAAACTTCATAAGCAATGGAATGCTTATGATAGCGCCATTCATTTGTGCTGCTGCTGATTCAGAACTTGTCGACCTAATTGACCAAATGAAGGAAACTAGTAAAAACCAGTGCCTCAGAAAAATGTTTCATGATAATCTGTTGATGAAGGAATTTGGTTTATCTCTAATGGACAAGCTTGGTCTTCAAGAGGAACAAAGACGTAGGGATAAAACAATTGATTGATAGATTGATTGGAGTTTTACGCCACACTCAAGATTATTTCACTTATGTGGCGGCGACAAGAAGTTTTGTCAGACAAGCCCGTTTACACCAAAATTACAATAAAATAAAAAGGGAGGAAATAAATTTATGAAACATGTTAAAAAGAGTGTAAATCACTATTTTGGAGGATAAAAGGACGTGCAATATTAAAAATGATCTCCAGGTGAAAATCAGCTAAAGGTAAACCGTCACAGTACTGGTGTGGTCCCTGAGGGAAGTCATAAAAACGGGAGGTCCCCAAAAGGGGTAAATCAGCAAAAGGGGTAAATCAGCAAATTCACAATACAAACTATCAACATACAAAAACCAACCAACAGGGAGAACGTCAAAATAAATGATTATTAAAAAAGGGGGGTAATTGTCAAAATGGGGTGATTATCAAAAAGGGGAGTGATCGTCAAAATGGGGCCACCATCCATTAGGGGTAAAAAAGGGCCGGTACCAGGGGATCACTGGTACCAACGGGCGAACTCAGCCCGTAGGGTCGGGGATAGCAGGGACAGAAGGAGGGAAACCACCCTCCAGTGTACTAGTCCCGCTACAGAAGGGAGGGGTTTAAGGGAGGGTGTGGGGGAGACCCCAAAATCTCTCCATCGCCCGGAAGTTGTCCTGGGCGGCACTTGTCACTGTGACCCCTGCGGGGAGTCTCCCCGACGTATTAAGTCTCTCTAAGAGAACCTCTAAATCCGGGGACCCTACCAAGTTCCGGGCCAGGGCCCCCAAGGCCTGAGCCCGCCTAGTACACACGGCAACGCCCCCGCCGAGAGACTCCCGGAAGCAACTGGGCAAGTGCCTCCCCTCGACATGCACCCTCAGTTTACGTGTACTGAAGGTACAGTCGGGAAGAGGACACCGGCTCTCCCGGGACTGCCTCGACCTCTGGCGATTTACCACCCCAGCCTGGGGAGGTCTACGAGCCTCCCCGGCAACCACCCTCACTGCCTCTCTGAGCGGGGCTTGCGCCCCCCAACCTGCACCCCAATCTAAGCGCGAGAAGGACCTGCCCCTTCCCCGCCGCCTTCCACCTTGGGTGGAACCTCCACCTTGGAGGGGTGTGGGGGCTCCCCCACACTCTCCTCCACGTCCTCACTCTCCTCCACCTTGGAGGGGTGCAGGGGCTCCCCCGCACTCTCCTCCACCTCTTCACTCTCTTCCACCTTCTCACTCTCCTCCATCTTGGAGGGGTGCGGTGGCTCCCCCGCACTTTTCTCCACCTCCTCACTCTCATCAGACTGGGGAAGGTCGGATTCTTCCTCCTCGCCCTCCGAGGAAGTCCACCTCCCGGGGATGCGTCTAGAGTCACACCCACCTCCCTCCAACTCCAAGGTGGTCCCCCGCCCCGCCGGCTTCCAAATTCGTTTCCTGTTCATCCTGAAAAAGAAACAAAGAACCCACCCATAAGTTTGACATACATACCCAATCCCGCCACAAATCCCGTGCTAACCCAACCCCATACATATACTACATCGGGTCCCCTTCGTTACCCCTACCCATACACGAGGGACACTGAAACGCCGGAAGGTTCTTCGCCCGGGCGCGGTTCAAGCCGACGCAATCCACGTGGAACCAATCTTCGCAGGAATCGCATTTGACCATTGCTCTACCATCGTCCGGCTGGTGACACACACAATACTTGGGGCCTGTCAGTGGCGAATTCTCCGTCCGGGAGTCTGCTAATCGTCCTCGAAACCCAATCACCCAGCGCGGCAGCTCGGCGTCGCGGCACAGTTTCAGGCGGTCGTGGTTCATAACCGTCGACGTCGATTGCGTCCTCACCCTATACAGAAGCGGGGTAAACACTTCCTCAATGACCCTTCCAAGGAGCTGTCAATTTCCGGCATTGGCCCTTGATAGTTGCTGTATCCAGGATGTATATGGCATCTCCGACAGTGTAGGTGGATTCCCGAGCACGCATGTCATAGGTCTTTTTCATATACTTCTGGTTGGCGTGGAGGGTCGTCCTTGCCTGGTCGTGAGCCATCCTAGTCATTTCCTGCAGGTTAGCCACAAATTCGTCTGGATGGGTTTCCTCAGTCTGAGGGGGGCGGAATACCCAGTCAGCCGGCTGGGCCACCTCTCGCCCCAGCATGAGTTTATTTGGGGTGAACCCCGTGCTGCGATTTATGGAGGACCTTAGGGCAGATGTCAGCTGTTGGAGGTACTGATCCCAGCCATTTTGCTTCTTCACGAAACACCTCACTGCGTCCATTATAGTTCGGTTGAACCTTTCCACTTGTCCATTGGCAGAGGGCCTATAAGGGGTGGTCCTGGCTTTATGGATGCCTAGGCTATGACACAGGGCTTTGAATAACTCACTCTCGAAATTCCTACCTTGGTCCGTGAATATTTCCATCGGAACCCCGAAGCGACTGAAGAATGTATCCACCGCAGCCTTAGCCGTGACTTCTGCTGTTTGACATGGAAGGGCAACACACTCTACCCACTTGGTAAATTGATCCACCATGACCAACACGTACTCATTTCCTGCGGAGGTCCGAGGCAGCGGACCCAGGAAGTCCAAGTGGACCCGCTCCAATGGGGCCCCACATGGTATTTGGTAAGGCGTCCTCTAGGCAGACGACTTGTTTTTTTGTTGCGGTTGCATACTGCGCAGCTCACTATCCAGGATGTGATATCCTGGGAGAGGTGGTACCAATAGTATTTTTCCTTGACCTTGGCAATCGTCCGATCCCGGCCCTGGTGTCCAGAAAGAGGAATTTCGTGGCACAATTCAAACACTTCTCGCCTGCGGGAGGTGGGAACCAGGAGTCGTCTCTGTCCATCCTGCTTGCCAGCTTTCTGCCAGAGAACCCCCTGGACGTCCTTCTCAAGGATATCCCGGTTAGTCCAATATGACTTGGCGGCTGGGCTGCTGAGGAGTAGGTCTGCCCCCGTGGGTTTTTTCCCGTTATCCAGGTATTCCAGTACGGCGGCTATCCGATCCGGGTCCCTTTGTTGCTCAGCGGCTAATTCTTCCCCAGAGTAGGTGGACAGCCCCAACCCTCCAGGGACTTCATTATTGCGCCTAATCACACGCGCCTGCGGGTCGTCTTGGCGAGTTCCACTCGGTGGGGAATGGGCTAGGGGAACCGCATCGTCGATGTCCTGGGTGAATCCTGACCAGTTCTGATGCGCCCGGTAACAGTAATGGCAACCCCCACAAGGCAGTTCTTCCAAAGGTTGATCCCAGTTGAATTCCCTGCATGGGCCCCCCACTTCCATCCGGGACAGGCTATCGGCATTAACATGTTTACGCCCCGGTCGGTGCTGTACTGTCATGTCAAACTGGCTGAGTTCCTCTAGCCATCTGTCCTGTCGGCTCTTTAAAGTTGAGTAACCACAGGAGGCTGTGGTGATCAGTACGAATGGTGAAATGACGACCCAGAAGATAATGCCTGAACTGACGTGTGAAACGGACAACTGCTAGCAACTCCTGCTGTTGCATGGATCCGGGCGAATAAACCAACTCAAATTCATCTGACTCGTTGAACGTGTAAATCTATTGAACGGAATAAAACAAATACAGTTCTTTAATGGATGAATACAATAACAGAGATATTCATTTCGGATATAACGACAACATATTTGAGATTGTATAAATCATATAATTTGGTAAAATAGCTTAAACTCATAGCTTAAACTTAATTAACAGTAGCTTAAACGGAAACTTAATAAAGGATGCAAAAACATTACTCACGAAAATGTGCAAAATCAAAGACCCAGAAAACACACAAATATGCCATAAAATATAAATTTGACTTTGGATTTGACTTAAGGTTCGACGGTGTAATGACATCAAGCTGACAGCATATCGACCGAGACTGGCCGCCTAGGAGCTAGCGAGGTCAGGCAGAACCTCAACCGAAAGGTCCGTGCAGAACTGACCACTCACACAGCGCCAGGTAGCACGTCGAGCGACAAAACATCATACCTGAAAAATTGGTGCAAGTAGACACAAAAAAAAACAAATTTGACATATCAACAAAAAATAACCTCGCAGAGGTTACACTCCCGGCCTTGAATTTGCACAAATTCGAAAAAGCATGTACGTATACAAAAGTACATTTAGAGACACAGAAGGCATTCATATACATATTTATCAGTAAGATACATTTATTACATGTAGACTCTAGTATGTATATCCGTCTAGCATGGAAACCTTGCATTAGTTATATTAACTATGACAGGTACCTTCAAGATGAACAAGTTTAGTTATAGGCCTTACAAATTGTGAAGATTGTGTTTTGACACGCGCGCTGCGTGCGTTCCCGTCCCTACCAATAGAAATATCAATAACAATACCTAGAGGCCAAGAACCTCTTGGTGAATTTTCATCCACCATTAGGACCAAGTCCCCCTTCCTTATATTGGTTTTTATATCATTCCATTTTTGCCTTCGTTGTAGCTCGGGCAAATACTGTTTCACCCATCTATCCCAGAATTGAGAAGAAATTACTTGAACTAAACGCCAGCGTTTTCTGTATACGTCATCATACTGGAAAATTCCCCACGGTAGTGGAGTATTTTCACGAAGAAGCAACAAATGGTTTGGCGATAACGATTGACTATCCATAGGATCGTCGCTACATTTAGTAATAGGGCGACTGTTTACAATACTTTCTACCTCACACATAACTGTACAAAGAACCTCATCCGTCATTCTATCATGACGATTGAGTACAGCACATAATACCTTACGTATAGTTCTTATCATACGCTCCCATAAACCCCCATGATGGGAGGCAAGGGGTGGGTTGAAGAACCACTCAACATCACGTCGCCTAGCGACCTCTACAATTTTTGCACGGTTAAGTTGTTTAAAGCTAGCAGACAACTCTTTTCTGGCACCCACTAAATTGGTCCCATTATCGGACCAGACCTTTTCTGGGTAACCCCGTCTAGATACGAACCTAATAAACCCATTAATAAAGGTATCCGTCTCTAGACTGGATAGCACTTCAAGGTGGATAGCTCTGGTCGTAAAACAGGTGAATACACACCCATAACGCTTTACTGTGGAGCGACGACACTTAACACTGACCGGCCCAAAAATATCTAAACCGACAAAAGTAAATGGTGGTTTTCCAGGCTCACACCGAGCAGTGGGCAAGTCGGCCATCTTCTGAGTCATAGGTTGAGCAAATAACCTTCTACAGATTAAACAATTAAATTTCACCTTTTTTATTAGACCACGCGCATGCGTGATCCAGAACTTCTGTCTCAAATGACTTAATGTCCACTCAGTTCCCAAGTGCGCCACATTGTGGTACTCGTTTACAATGAGCGAAGACAATCTATGTTTGTGTGGCAATATATATGGATGTTTAGACTGATGGGAAATAGGGGCATACTTAAGTCGACCGCCAACTACAAGTAATCCATTCTCTAACATGGGAGAAAGTCGAAATAAATCACTGGTTTTAAGAACACTTCTACCCTTTTGAAGAGCACACATTTCTTTGCCATATACCTCGTTTTGAACATATCTGACTAAGAGGTTTTCTGTGTTGTACAATATCTGCGTTGTTCCGGTGTTAGGGAGAAGCTTCCATAGGCCACCACACGTTCCACTCCCTCCTGGATCTGAATGAGCTCTGCCCCAATGGCTTCTTGTGAGGCATCTGTGTCCAGGATGTAGGGATCCACATGGTTGGGGAGTGCGAGCACCGGCGTCGAGGTGAGAGCTCGTTTAAGGTTATCGAACGCTGCCTGTTGCTCCTCCCCCCAATGAAAAGGTTTCTTTCCTGTGATGCTGTACAGGGGCACCGCCTGTCCAGCATAATCCTTGATGAACGAGCGGTGATAGTTGGCGAATCCCAGGAATCTCTCTACTTCCCTTGTCTTGGTAGGAATGGGCCAGTCGTCCACCACCGACACATGTTCCCTGCCCAGCTCTAACCCCTCCTTACTGACTGCGCGGCCCAGAAATTCAACCTTTTTCTGGAACAGTTCGCATTTCTTGGGCTTTAGTTTGAGTCCATACTCCCTAAAGCGCTGCAACACTTGTCGAAGGTTATTGGTGTGAGTTTCAAAATCCCGGCCCAAGACCAAGGCGTCGTCCAGGAATGCGAGAACTGTGTTCCACTGAAGACCTCTAAGCACCAGGTTGGCCACGCGTGCATAAGTGGCAGGAGCATTGCACAGCCCGAAACTCATCCGAGTAAATTTGAACAACCCATGTCGAGTGGTGAAGGCGGTCTTGGGGCGGTCCTCCGGTTCAATTTGTACCTGCCAGTAGGCAGAGTTGGCGTCCAATTTGGAGAACCATTCGTTCCCCGCCAGGGTATCCAAGCAGTCTTCTACGAGGGGTAGCGGGAAGACATCCTTCTTGGTCACATTATTCAGCGCTCTGTAGTCGAGGCACCATCGAACTCCTCCATCCCTTTTTCGAATCAGCACCGGGGCAGAAGACCACTCTGAGGACGAAGGCTGAATCACACCGGCGGTCAACATCTTCTGAAGGTGCGCCTCCTCCTCGTTCACAAAATTAGCCGGGGTCCTACGCATCCTCTGCTTGATGGGCTTGGCGTCCCCTGTATCGATGGAGTGGGCGATAGCCTGGAAGTTTCCCAAATCGAACTCGTCCCGTGCAAATACATCTGAGTACTCACACAGCAGCTGGCTCAGTATTGGGGCTTCTTCGGAGGTCAGATGCTTGGATGACCTCTCCATTAAGTCCGTGAGGTGCGTTGGGACGTTTGGGATGTTGGCGGGTTCCACAGGCTTCCATGTCTGGTCCTCGCCGTCCTTAACGCATTGGGCCACCAGCTTGGAGCCAGAGAATTCTTCTGGGGTTTCTTCCACGGTGCCGATTTGCATCTTCGGTTGGAGAACCACTCTTCTGTCGGACAGGTTAAATAAGCTAAGGACAGGTGGGGTCTTGGGGCCTTGTACGGTGCGGGGGACCATGACGTCCAGATCAGGAAGTGGTTCCACGATGTAATCCCTAGACTGACAGGCCGTGTCACACTCCACCTGTATAATGGAATTCGGAGGAATCACCACACGCTTTGGGAGAGTCACCTTGCAGACTTTAGGTTCCGGGTTTTCCTGAGGGTTCAAAGGTACTGTGGCCCCCTTGAGTTCCAGGCTACCCTCACTCAGGTCAATGCGCGCCCCTGATCTCCGGAGTAGGTCCAGACCTAACAGAAGATCATCGTCGATCGGAGCCACATGGATCGGCTCAGAAAACTTTACACCTCCGAATTCAATGTCAATGGGGCCCACCACCTTCGCAGGCATCGTCATACCTCTGCCGGCTGCTCGCATGCTGACCTCTTGTAGAACTGTAGGCTTGTCCTCCAATTCATCAAATACTCGATCCGAGAGAATGGTCACCTCTGCCGCTGTATCCAGAACGCCTTGTATTTCCTTCCCGTGAACTGAGACTGGAACCTTCAACGTGGAGTCCCCACGCATTTGTCTTACAGCGAACTTCCCCGGCTCGGACAATTCAGTATCTGTGGCCCCACCGGGGCCCAACCGGACATTCCGGGTTCGACTCTCCACTGGTCGGTCCCCGGTACTGGGGGCACTGGTGTTCCTAGGTGATGTTGGTGGGGGCCGGGTAGGTGACTCGCCTCGCCTAAAACTGGGCTGTCTAGGTGGTGTCTGGTCTCTGAAGGAAACCCTCCGCTGGGTTCGAGGGGAGTTTTCGGGGCATTCTCTTTTAAAATGCGAAAACGAACCGCAGGAGTAACATTGGCCTCTTCCTCCAGGATTGGGTGATGGAGAACGTCCCTCAGACCGGCGGTCCCTCAGCAGTTGAGTTACTTCGGTCAACTGGGCGGACATCTCATCAATTCGGCTGGATTGTCTTCCAAGCTCCGTAGTGACTTGCTCCACCCTCTGCGACAATTCCTGAAACTTCCCTTCGAGACTGGACTGTTGTCCGGCGTTTACGACAAACCTTTCTTGTCTGGCGTTTACGACAAACCTTTCTTGTCTGGTAGATACAGGGCTGGTGGCTCGAACCCGTATTTGAGTATCCACGCGCTCCGGGCTTGTGTACCTGAGCTCCCTCCTAGGTTGCCGGCCATATATCGCTTGAGAGGTATGTTTGAACCAACGGATCCGGTCAATGGCCTCATCCATCGACGAAGGTCTTGAGTTAGCCGCGCTCTGTCCGGCTTCTTTGTCGAGGCATCCCTGGCAGAATCGCATTACAGTTTGGCGCTGTACGTGGGCATCGGGGAGGTCTTGGAAGGCCAGAGTAGACAATGACAGCAGCCGGTCGGCCCAGTCCTCCAGGGCTTCCTCGGGTTTTTGCTTGGCTAGATGGAACTGTACTTCGGCCGTTTCTGGTAGGTCCCGATATCCAAAGCGCCGCTCCAGTTTAGTAAGTAGGGTGTCATACTCCATCCCCGGGTCTCTTTCCAGGAGAATGGCGTACAGGTCGCTTGCCTTTCCCTCTAGACACCAACAGAGGTGGTCTTTGCACTGGCGATCGCTCCACTTGCATGCTTTGGCGTAACGAGAAAACTTCGCCCTGAAGGCTCGCCAACTGGAAGAACCGTCAAAGAACAGAGTCTTGGGGATAGATTGTGGGCGTCCTGGTTCCGATCCTAAACTTGGGGATCCGGGTCGGGTCCTCCTGGTCGGTGATGGGCTGCCCCTACGTCTTGGGTGTCCTTTAGTAGGGGGGTTCCCCCCGCTGGGCCTTGAATGTCCTGGGGCCTTGTGGGCCTCCATAGGGGTCCAAATATGCTGAGTACCCTTCCCCATAGGTTTCTCTTCATAGGTTTCGATGCCCGTCCCATGCTGTGGATATCCTGTATGTTGATGTCCTGAATATGGCATCCCAGGGTGACTCCACTGATCTCGGGGGTAGGCTGGGGGGATCCTCCCTGCATCCATAGGGGTCCAATAAGAGGGGTCCTGGTCCAATGAAGACTCCGGTTGCCAGGGGCCCCGGTAAGAAGGCGCCCCAGGCTGTAACTGTCCTTGGTTGCCAGTCGCCCTACGTCTGAAGGTTCGCCCTCGTTCTGGGCTGGTGCGCCCCTCCGGGGGGCAATTAAGCGGAGAAGTTTGCCGACGAATCAAGGCGTCCACATTTCTCTCCAATTCCACGGAAGAGAGGTGCTGTCCTGACTGTCCCTCCGATGTAGCTTCCCCGTCCTCCCTTAATTTATGCGGTGAGTTCCTAGTAGATGGTGGTTCCATGGAATCCCGTGGGTGGCGAGGGGATGGGGATTGCCTTCCAGGTTTTCTCTCCTCCTCCCCCAAATTAGGCGAGAAATCAAGTAAACTCAATAAATCCTGCTGGACGGTCAGGTGAGGTATGTCCTCGAGGTCGTCCGGGGTCAGGTTCCCCAGACGAGCACGTCGCTGAATTATAGACCCAGCGACCTTGGGTCCAATTCCGGGCAGAGACTGAAGTTCCTCCACCCCACAAAAATTAATTGAAATCATGGTTACCCTGAATCCCTATATAATTCCCACCCCAAATATCGCTATGCGGGTCCAAATACTAGCGGACCCCCCAGCGAAATATTGTATTCCCAGATATATATTGTACCCAAGTGAATGCCCCACTCGAGGGAAAGAAAGACAAGACACACCACCAAACCACCCTTTGTGGATTGCAGTGATGAAGAAGTGATGGTTGAAGTTTTATTGTTTTTATTGGTAATCCGAGGTGAGCCGACCCACCCTCGGGTCTGCAAACTATATAACAGGTAGGAAACCACCAGGGAGAAACCAATCCCCCACACGGAAAAATGTATTTCCCCGCGTGAAAATCCAGACCAAAAAATACCGAGAACTACTACAAAGCCTGAGAGAAACCCCAATTGCAGAAACATGCAATTTGAAAGAAATAGCTGGGAAGAAAGTAATCCTCCACACGGACAAAATTAGTTCCCCACGTGAAATGGCAGACTAAGAAACCCTGAGAAATTTCCACACAGCCTGGGGGAAACCAGGATGGCAGAAACATGCAATTTGGAAGAAATAGCGAGAGTGAAAGCAATCCTCCACACGGAAAAAAGTATTTCCCCCGTGAAACCCAGATTAAGAAAAACTGAGAAATCTCTACACCGCCTGGGAAAAACCAGGATTGCAGAAACTAGCAAACTGAAGGAGATAGCGAGAGAGAAAGCAATCCTCCACACGGAAAAAAGTATTTCCCCGCGTGAAACCCAGATTAAGAAACACTGAGAAATTTCTACACAACCCAGGAGAAACCCAGATTGCAGAAACATACAACTCGAAGGAAATAGCCCACAAGAAACCAACACTCCACACGGACAAAATTATCTCCCCGCGTGAAATGGCAGCCTACGAGAAATAACTACACAGACAGAGAGAAACAAATCCACTGCTCGGAAGAATTTATCTCCCAGCATAGAATTCTACACTTTAAACTCCGAGAATTATTACTCCCCGAAAGAAACAAATCTACTGTCAGGAAGAATTTATTTCCCAACATGAAACCCCCCTTGGTAAGGGAGAACAAAAAACAAAAAAAAATATTTCCGACCTTCAGTCAACCTTCAGACAGCGGAAAAACCCAACAAAATTACATACACTTAGCCGCGAAATACAATGAAACAAATCCCGTTAAAATACAATACAGTTTTATTCAGAAAAATTGTTATTTTTGACAAATTCGCGAAATTTGTAGTCGCGAAACAAAATGGCGTCCACACTACCTCGTGGAGGGGACAAATTTTCCCGCGCTTTAAACGAGGGAAAAAAACAAACCCGTCGATCGACCGGATCAATCGCGAAGTTCATACACCGTGACAAACACGCTGTCAGTGTCCCTCGCGATTGGTACACAACACGATAAAATCCCCAATTATTCGTAAATCACGAAAAATATCCGGAGAATTCCTCCGAGAAACCGGAGGCCCTGAAGCCAGGGTCCCCAGTCAACTAGCGAAGCTAAAAAATCAATGTACTTTTGGGCCGAAACTTCTAAGAAACTTGAATGAAAATGAAACGAAACTTATGAATTTTGATGCCAAAAGGATTATAAACTCGTAGGTAACCCGCGAAACCAGATTACCGGCGACGCCAATATAGTAGAATTGGCTTACCTGCTTAGCTGATTCTACCAGGTTGTTTATGCGTCCTTTCAGTTGTGGGTCCAAAATCAGTCTGTCATCCTAGGTTGGGGGACGTCACGTGAGCATCAGAGAGCTGAGGGTCTGGAGGGGCCCTCCCAGTTCTACTACAGTGCTTTTCACCTTGATGCAAAGCTCATTTATCGAGTTTGCCTTGAATAGGCGATTTTTCACCAAGGCAAACTCCACACACTCTAAAAGAACATGTTGGATGTCGAATCGGCCATCACAAGGGATGCACCACGAATGGGGATCCTCCGTGAGTACATGTCGGTGTGATAAAAAGGAATGGCCGATTCGACATCTGGATAAAATTGCTTTTTCTTTTCTTGAAAGAGAAGGGAAAGTGGTGGGACCAATCTCAGAATATGGTACTTCGACATTGAAGAAATAGCAGGGGGCTGTTTCACGAAGCCTTCGCATTTTGCAAGCGAACTTACGCTTTGCGACGGACTTTAGGAGCGACGTAACTATACGATGCGAGCGTTTCACGAAACCCTTCGCAAATTAACTGTTCGCACGCAAACAGCGAGAAGTCTTAAGAGAGAACTCTTTTGCTCTGGGAGGTGAAAACAGTTTCATGTAGTGCGCGCTTTTCGTTATACGAATTAAGTCGTCTGCAGGTAGCAGATGACGTGAGGAAAGCAGGTGTACTCACGTGAAGTGTTCAGCTCACGAGGAATATAGTATCGTCTGCTTTTCCCGACAACAGAGGTGAGTTCTAACTATTTAATCGTCATTCCCATACTAGTCTTCTGAAGGACAAGACTGAAGTGATCATTTCGAAGCTCTCAGTTTGATTATTATTATGGCGACCATATCACCAATGCCTGAGTCAACTCAGTCAAATCTAGTGCCAGCAGGACTGCACTTCAGGTAAAAAAAACACTGGCAGGACATGCAGTCCAGGACAAAGATACTCATATCGATAAACGCAGAAATCTCAAGAAATACCAACCTTTCAGTCTTACTTAGTTCATGTTTGTTTTGTGTCCTAGTTGAAAACAGTTTTGTGAAAGTGAAAGCTATTTATCACCTGTAAGAAAATATTTGCCTTTTTTAACCAATTCTGTTTGGTTTCGCGGTTTGCTGATGAAACAGACCATACACATAGAAATTTCCTGAAGGGGAGATATTTTAGAATTGAGGAGCTTTTTTTTCTAGTAAATAATTTGACTTTTTTGTTAAGATACTTGCATCCGAAAATACTATTATTCAGTTATTAAGCAATCAATCCACTTAAAATCAAAAGCTAATAACTTAATTTTTTTTATTTCAGTTTAGGGGTATAACTGACCAGTTGTTCATTCTACATGTCAACTCCAGGTCTTAAAAAACATGTTAAAATTACAATTGATTTTATTCACGAAAGAACCACAATACAAATAAGATTGTTTGAAATTATTCAGTAGTTACGTGTGCGTACACACATCTGTAGGAGTGTTGTACTATCCCACTTTACACATGATTTAAATAACATGGGAGAAATATGTTATCATATTGGCATGCATCTAAATAATTTGATTATGCCCAAACTAGTATGTCAATAATGATAACGAAGTAAACAAACTAAATCAAATGGCTATAACATTGAGTTAATAAAACATTTTCTGTGCAGCAGCATGATTATCTCCCGTTCGTACTATTTTACTACATAGAACAATATAAATTTCTTTAACTACCATAAACTTAATGACACACAAGTAAAAGCTTACTATACTATTATTTACTTTAATGTAAACTAATTATATATTGCAAAAAATTAACATAATTCTGGACAGTGGCCTTGACAAACAGAATGTTTTTCTAAGAATAAACCAAATAAACAAAAAACGGACACATGTTTATTCATCATATAGCGCTAAATTATCTCAGTCACTACTTTAACTGTTACGCTGCGGCGAGCCACTATAATGGCTCTAGCAGACGGCCGTCTTCAGTGCGGCGAGCCACTATAGTGGCCTCAGGCTTTACACCGTAGAAAAGCGGGGAACCATTATAGTGGCTTTTGATAGTACCTATGTTAAATGCTGTTCGATTGGATAACTATGCTTTATACGTCCATAAAATCTGTTGAATATTCATGAAACATACTTTTATTATCGTAATTTTGATTGGTCGAAATAAAAACAGACGATCAAAACCCTAATTTGGGCGGATTTTCAAAGTCAGATATAGAAGATTTTGTGTTGTCCGGCAGCGAATTCAGCGATGGATCCGATAATGACCGCACAAGTAGCGAAGACGAGGATTGGAACAAAACCAGCCGGAAATCACGTATGGTTGGAAGACTGTAGGTGATTTACCATCGGACTTTTTCGATCAGCGTTTGACAGGTGTACCAGAGTTTTCTGAGTTACGTGGACCACGGAATATTCCAGCTAGTGTTACAACTCCAGCGGATTTTATTCTTCTTTTACTCGGCGAACAGTTTCTGGATGATTTGGTGGAGGAAGTGAACAGCTACGGGGATTTAAAGGCAGAGAGAAGACTTCAGATTGGCAGTGTGAAACATCAGTCGCGGTTTTGAAAATGGTGTCAGACAAATATGGAAGAAATGAAAGCTTTTCTCGGGCTTGTTTTTAACATGGGCCTTATTCAGAAAAAGAAGTTGAATGAATATTGGAGTACACAGCTTTCTCAACAAACTCCTTATTTTTCTACTGTGATGACCAGGGATCGTTTTTTAATGCTATTATCTATGCTCCACTTCAAGGAAGGAAATGAGAATTTACCTGGTCGGGCTCACAAGGTATCATATTTTATCTCTTCATTTGTGAGAAATTTTCAATATTATTCTTATCCTGGTAAAGAACTGTCAGTTGACGAAAGTTTAGTTGGCTTTCAAGGAAGAGCTCAGTCCATTCAATACATGCCAAATAAACACCATCATAAATTTGGAATCAAGCTGTGGAATTTGTGTGAGAGTAGCACTGGTTATACCTGTAATGTGGAAATGTACTCAGGTAAATCAACTGCCAATGGACTCGGTTATGACGTCTGTATGACAATGATGGAATCATACACAGAACGTGGACATCATCTTTACATTGACAACTTTTTCTCCAGTATCTCTTTAGCTGAGGATTTACTAAGGAAAAAGATTTACCTGACAGGTAAGCTGCGTTCCAATAGGAAAGGCATCCCTTCCACCATCAAGGTCAAACAAAAAAAAGGTGACATTATTGCAGCACGCAAAGGACCCCTACTCTGTGTTAATTTCCACGACACAAGGCCAGTGATGTTTTTATCTACAAATGACACTGCTATTCCCCATACTTACCTGTCCAAGAAGAATAGGGAACGACATGTACCTCATGTTACCGGGAGTTACAACCAGCACATGGGCGGAGTTGATTTGTCAGACATGAGGACATATACGTTTTTAGATGAACGACGGTCGGTGAAATGGACCAACAAAGTTTTTTTCTTTATGCTTGGTCGCTTGGCACTAAATGCGTTCATTATTTACCAACAACATGTCACACCTGGCACACCTACGCAAATTGGACAGAAGGTCGTTCATGATACAGGTAGTTGAAGGAATGGTTGGTGATTTTCGTGAGGAGCGACGTGTTGGTAGGCCTGTCAAGTCAACTGAAGATCTACTAACAAACCCATCTCAACATCTGAAGATGCACAAGTTACCAACCGACAAACAAAGAAACTGTATTATGTGCACAGACTTGAAAAGAAAGAAGGGAGTGTGCACATCTTATGTCTGTCTCACCTGTGACGTGGGATTGTGTCCTACTTCATGCTGGCATAATTACCACACAAAGAAAGTCTTCAAACCATCTCAAAATGAGCAGTGAGTGTGGCAGAAACTGTTTTTGGAGACTGTAAATAGTATTTTTGTGTTTACCTGTTTTTACCTGTTGATTGCTAAAATTCCCCATGTGTATCGACTTTCCTCGGACAACTGCCCATACAGGTGTGCTGCCAAACATCCAGACTGTTCTGCTGCCCAAGAAAACTCCTGTGAGCTGAAAGATGAGCCTGACTGCCGAGTTGTAACCATCAACTCCTTCAAACGGCCCTTTTCAGGGCCAATCAAATCTTCCAACGGCCCTTATAAGGGCCACCCAAATAAAACGAAAAAGTTTCTTACCCAATTATTGCACTCTCAGAGTAGGTAAAGGTGTGTTATGTCCTTAAACAGTTTCTTTGTCACATAATTTTACTTTTCATAAAGCACAAAAATTGTTTTTGCCCAAAAAATCTGATAAAAAAATTAGTTTTCTTACCTGTCTTTACCTGTTGATTGAAAAAATTCTTGCCGTCTGGGGACTTAATTATTACCTGGAAATCAGGTAGGCATGTACTGTGAATATGAATTACTAAAAAAAATTCCAAGAATAAAATAAAACAAACAAAATAAATTGATATGCATGATCTTTATTTTTGAGCATTTCTAAAAAAAAACCAGCATTCCTGGGCTATTTACTCATATATAATACAGCATTGAAAAACATAGCAGCGTAACAGTTAATAGATAGTTGCGATGTTTTCACTGAAAGATATGAACAAAATGGCATCTCATGCTGTTTTGAATACAGTAAAAACAAAACTAATTAAATTTTTCCCCCTTTTAGGTTGTTTCTATTTAGGGGAGACAGCTATTGAGGGCATCCAGGGTGGGGAGGATTCTTTGGGAGTACCAGTAGAGATGGAAGATGAAGAGATAACATCGATCTTAAACCTGGTTCCTGAAGCAACTGGTAAATTCATTAGCGTTATTAGTGTATCGGACACACAACCAATAGATGCGGAATTGATATCTCTTGAACTGACAACATTTTTGCTTCCTGTTTGTATCAAACATTTTGCTTGAAGGAGACTAGCCCAAAATAGAAAACTATATAGAATAACTTCAATAAGTATGTAAAACATTAAATGACTTGGTAATGTTTTGTTTAGTGAATAGCAAAATATATTGTGCTTCATATTCAACACATCATTCAAAAGGTTTCATTGATTGATTGGTGCTTTACGCTGCACGCAAGATTATTTTGACATATGCCTGGTTTAATGGGAAAGGAAACGCCTGACCTTTGACGAGTACCTGACAAATCTTCCACATTCGGCGACCAAGTGAAAAAGGCTATATAAAAAGTGTAACCTTTCACCTTGTAGACAAATATTAAAAAGCCTGCTAAATACTTAATTAACTGAAATCCTGAAGCTATGGAAAAAGGCTTTTTGTTTTCTCTTGGCAAACCTTTTCTTTATTAATTCTGCTTTAACCTAATAAAATATTGAAATTTATTACTGAATGCTATCATAAGATGTGGTATCTTAATAGTCATGTACTAATCTGTGATATGTTGATTGATCTGCTTACAATTATTTTATTATTATTTAATGTCAAGTTTGTAAACATGTTATTAATGCCTGATATTTCTCACTTTTACAGAAGTGCCAGCAAGCTTAAATAAGCCGAGTGGTCCCAAGAACGCCACTTTAGAAATTGTTGCTGTGCGAGCAGAAAAGACAGGTGCAAGAGGGAAAAAAAAAAATTAGTTTGCTTGAGAGATTGGTGGATATTAAAGAAAAAGAATTTATTTTAAAAGAACAGTCCATGGAACTAAAAAGAGCTCGTCTTGAATTGGAAAAGAAAAGGTTTGAGTTGGAAAACTCCAGGAGTCTCTTCCCTGTGCCAGTATTTGTAAATGCCAGTACAGAGGAGTGACTTCCTTTTTATCAATGAATGCAAACCATTTTCACACTAAAAGTCTTCATTTCACAGACATGACATTAGTAATTTTCTTTTATTATTTTAAATCCTAACAGTAAATTCATTGCTCACCTAGAATTAGTTGTTTCTTTTAATTTTAAATATTTTTTGTTTATTAATTACCTGCTTTAATGAAAATGGTTTGCATTCACTTTCAATGTTTTCCTCCCAAAACCTTTTCGTTGTCACTTTGAGGAAAGTTATCTTAATCTAACAGGAAAATAACACTGGAGGTTATTTCAATTAAATGTCCAGTCAAACCATGTAGTACTTGTAGTATCTTTTCCCAGGTAGAAGGCTTAGTAACTCCCCCACTTATCCTGACAATTCAACTATAAGTGAAATATTCTTGTATTCACAGGAAATCAACCAATCAATCAACCAATCAATTACATGTACTATATTCAAGATACGTAAGCTTTGTCAATATATTACAAAGTATTCCAGAAAATTCTACTGACTAAAGCCAAGCTCCTGTCAGTCGTCAACCTAATGCAATGGTGTAAGGGGGGAATTTTCAATGTTGTAAGGGGACATAACCTAGCTGGCTCTATAGAAGATATATATAATATGACAAGTTACAAAACAGATTTTTTCAACAACCCTCAAAACAGAGCAAATAAACGCATTTTCGATCTGAAAACTATCCTGGCCTCTTCCCAGGACCTTCTTATGGCTGTACGCCTATATTCAAAACCAACAAAAAAGTTGGAAGACTCTGGTTTGCCGAAATATCAACCTCTGTCCATGTACTACGAGTCCTCTGCAAATCGACCCAGATCTCTACGGAGAAGTTCTAATTGCGCATGCGCAGCTCATCTGACATGTCAGTTGACAAAATCGGCGGGTTTTACGAAAATATATCGTGGTTTGGTAAACAATATGAACGGCAACACAGGACTTTTAGATTGGTAAGTAAATTTCATACAATTCCTGCATTTTACAAGAATAGCTATCATAATATATCAACGTGTGTAACAAAAAGTGTATATGAATGAAATTTATTCATCAATTTAATAGACAAGAAATGAAAAGAGCTACATGAAAAAAATCTTTCTCTTATTATTAATTTAACTGAGATGCTGCACAAAATCATACGATATAAATTTGTACAAACTACGATTAATGATAAACATTTGGTCCCGCCAACAAGTAAATATTAATTGGTCCTATAGTTTCTGATCTAAGACCACAGTTTTTATGATGTTGATAATTGACATTGAGACTCAATGTATAGTACCACAAAAATAAAGATGAATATAAAACATGAATTATTTTACTTTCTCATTTTTCTGTACTTTTGAAGCCGGAAAACCATTATACAGGAAACTGTGTGTAGGTCAGCGGTTATATTTTTTCTAACCTGTATAGATAGGTTTAATAAGCCTATACAAAAGTGACAGTGTAGTTTTTCATATTCTTTATAAAAACATTTGTTGAGAAATGGTAGTAGAGAGAACAATAAATATACACTCAAAGTAAAGCTGGAAACAGCAAAAACAGCATATAAAACAAATTGAGGACAGAAAAAAAAATATATATATATAATACTGTTAGAAATAATCCTTGTAAAGATTTCCCAAAATCATTTACAAACAGTGAAAGATAGGTGACCAGCAACCGAAAACTTATAATTCCTGAGCTTTTTAGTTAAATTGCAGACAAATTCAAGTTTGAGAAATAACAACGAATTTTAATAAATATATATACGTACATATAAGAAAATATATATATATATCACGATTAGGTTAGTTAACACTGACCAATGTTGTTTTTATTTTGACCAGGCTTCTCCAAAGTTATGAAGAGAACCAATATGTTGATGTTGAGATTGACACCTTGTACCAGAAATACATACAAGACATTGGAAAGCATTTAGTGGCTGAAAAGCCTTTCTCTATGAATGCCCTGAGTAAAATAGTTCAGAAAATTTTTCCTCAAGTCACTGTTTTCTGGCGAATGGTAAAAGGAAAACGCACAACCTGGTACAAATGTCTTTCTTCTACTAATTTACTAAATAATGAAAACAACATTCCATGTAATTTACTGGACATTAGTAATAACTCCAAAATTAGGAATCTTGGCTTTTTTCCTGTTCCCTCTAAGGACACGTCTTCTATTACACTTGCATATCGACATGCATTAAAGATAAATGGTGTTGTTCTAACAGAGGTTAAAATTAACCTGATCGTACAAGTAATCATCTCGACTTTAGGCAATGAAATTAATTTGAATTCAGTGTTTTGGGGAAAAGCAGTTCCACTTACAGAATGTCACATTTTAGGCTATCTCAAAGCAGTGGCTAAACTAAATTTTTGCCAAGGCTACCCATCGGATTACTCTGAAGGAAATATAAATGTTGTCAGGGAAAGGTTTATTCATGAAAAGGCAGAATGCTTTGTGTATCATTCAGTGAGATGTGCAAGAGTTGTCTCTCCCACTTCCATCACAGGTCGGTGCCGTATATGTGTGGAACAGGCCAATAATTTCAAAAGAAAAAATGTTTCTGTGTGTAAAAATTCCAGCAGCCCCCAAACAACCAATGATGTAACAGAGGAAACACCACCACATTCATCACCAGATCTCAACTGTATGTTATCCGAGATGTTTGCCAAGTTATTCCCAGGACTCGATGGAAAATTGGAGCATCTGAAAATATTAATGGAATCACAGGTGTTAAACATGAATAAGTCTGAAAAGCGTCAATACAGGTGGGACCCAAGGTACATGTGAAATTTATGACCCGAACCCCATTTGCAGGTTATTTATTAGCATTTAAAGCATAATTCAAGGTTATTTCCCTTCCATGGTGGCCTGGGCTTGATGTTGTTACATGAAGGGAGTTCAAAGTCCCAACAAAAGCCCATCTTTCACAGCAATTAAGTCATTAACATCCTTCATCATAAATTCACTAGAATTTTCTTTCCTTAATCAGAGTGACCTCCCTTTTTCACAAAAAAAAAAATCAGTATACTTCTTTTGACTTATATAAATATAATAAAATATACATAACATAGATAAATTTCAAAATCTTACACCAAACATTACATATTTAAGTAATGGTTGGTGTATGTTATTGTTCATATAGAATTATAGGTCACATTACCCAGTTTTTCATTTGCAGCCAATGGGAGATAACTTCGGTTATGCTAGAGCTATAAAGTTTGATCAGTTTGCCACAGTTGAGTAAAAAAGAAAGTGCATGAGCAAATTGACACAACTGCAGGTCAATTCCACTGCCTTTTGGCATGAAATTAACGGTGGCTAAATAAAAGTTGCACAAGGGGTTGATTTTTTATGAAGTTTTTAAAATACCCCTGTTTCTGTATGGATCAATGGGTGCGAAACTCTCAGAATGGGGGTAGCCATCTTTGCAGGAGTGCAGCAAAAAATCGGCATGCACTATGTACCTTTTTCTTGTGTTTTTTTAATTTCCCACATACCAGCCTACTTGGAACTGGAACCGAAAAAAATTGATGAGATTTAGGTAATTAGCAATTAACCATAACGTTAATATGGCCGCAAATGGGGGAAAAAACTGTATTTTCTGACCTATAGGAAAACTAACATTTGTGCATCACGTCTTTCAAACTCCGTCCAGTTCATTTTTTTTACTAAACATGTCGTCTGCATCGGTGTTGGATAGTGAAGAGCCTGTTTCGAGCATTATGGCTCGTTTATCTGGTATTTTTGAAAAAAATGTCTGTATGGGAGAGGGTTGTTGGCTATGGCAGGGTAACGTGCACCCCAAAAGTGGATATGGCAGGGTGAGAGATTTTAAATATGGTGGAAAAAAGTTGGATATCTATGCACATAGGGTAGGGTACATGCTTTTTCATAGAATTCTAAATATTCCGAAAGTCAGTGAATACAATGAGCCTGTTGAAGTCAGCCACCTATGCCATTCAAAACTGTGTGTTAGGGGCACTCATTTGACACTGGAGACCAAATCATCAAATAACCAGCGAAAGGAATGCAGCAGGCAGAAAAAGTGTTTATGTGGTAACCAGCAACCATGTTTATTTCAATGAAAACAGGTAGATGTAGTGCAAGGACAATTTTTTATATAGTTTTGTTCTTTCTGCTTGTTTTGTTTTTGTATTTCTTTTTGCAGTTGAGTTTTGGCCCAATAATGTCTTTTTGATAAGACTTTAAGTTGCATGTATTTGTCATTTTATTTTCATGTAGGGCATACATTCTCCTGCGTTTTTGGGCCCTTTTCTGTTTTGCTTTACTTGTTGAAAAGTAATGTTTACGTTTTTCACCTTCTTGTTGTAGGGCTTTGAGTGACTTGGAGCCGGGTGTGACAGGACTACCAACAGCATCACAAAGCTTTAGTAGAGATTCAGCCCTGCCATTATTAATACTGTGAACAGCACTGTTTGCCCTTCCCTCAAAATTTCTTGTGTAAGTTACATTACTGGGGAGTGACCGCCGCAAACAACGGTTGATAGCTTCAGACTTTTGACTGTTTGTGTTCATTTTAGTTTTGTCTAAGATTGCTTGTCCGAGCCGGTAGTGGATACACTGAAGCAGGTAGGTCATATCTGCTTCGTCTGGATGTATTATAAAGTTACATAAGCTTTTGACCAACCAATTTCTGTGTTTCCCCCCAGCACAGACAAACGATCTACGCTTACACTCTCTGTGGGTACCTTTGTAGCACTCAGGGATAGCCTGGGCAGCATATGACAGGTCCCTCTTAAGGGGGGCTGTTTTCCCTGCATGATGTTTAAAGGCGGCTGAAAACTCAGCCGTGCATCTCATTGCCAAGTCTGCAGCAAATGTGTTTTGGCACCTGTTTTTATAAGCTTTAGTTCTTCCAGGGAACATATCAGCTGAAATTTAACATTTTTAATTTGTTTCCTGTGATTTCTTGCCAGATGAACAGTATCTAGAAAGTGTATGGGTTTAGATTTTAATTTGCCTGTTTGATGTAAGTTTTCAGCCGCTTTAAAAGCACCACTGTCAGAATCTGTAGTAATTCCCCCCACTTGCAGTCCATTCTGTACTACTGAACTGAGACTCTCAAATGCCCAAGCCTGTTCGTTTCCTATCGTTGTCTCCATTGATATGTTGGCGCTGCAATTCCCACAGTAAGGGGTATGAGAGTTATCCCCCTTTTTACTCTGGATACATTTTTTACACAGCTTATTTTTGGTTGTTAGAGCTAAAATTTTCTTGTTTTTTGTAACATTTTCAGAGATTGTGTATGTACACTGAGTTGCAGGCTGGAAAGGAGTTTTACCAATACCGGAATAAGGCCTATTGTTGTACTGAGCATCCCCTTCAACCGATATCGGTGTATCAGGTGAGTAGCCCCTCAGTCTTTGGATGTACTGGATTTTTTCAGCCTCCGACTTCATATTGTCTTTGTTTACAGCTGTAATTATCTTGCATACATTGTCAGCATTTCTTTGCAGAGTTTTTAGGGTGGGGGGAGGTGTATTGGTGCATAAATAAGTGGTCCTTAGACCAGCATAGCCCAGTGGCAACTGGCTTAGGGCCACCTGAATGCCAAGGTTTGGTGCAGCTGCCCTTGGGCCTCTCCCCCTTCGAACTGTCGATTCGTGGAACAGTTTAGCTAATTTGGATTTGTAACCACATCTCTGACAACATAGCCCTTCTTTCAAACACTCTCCCCACTTCATTTCCCGACTTAAATCCCACTCAAGTTTTCCCGGACAGTTGATATGTTGCACAATGGCTTCATTCCATAAATCAGCTGTTTTTTGCATGTGGAGTTTCCTATATGTGTCTGAATCTGCCCTAAAAGAATCAAAACAGTAAGAGAGAACTAGAAAAATGACTTATAATGAAAAGTAAGTTAATCGGTTTTACCTTTGGTTAACAGTATCTGCACATATTTCCACCTGGGTGGGTGTCTTAGGGCCAGGTCGCAAAATGCATACATCTTCTGTACCTGGGTTCACATGTAATGGGGGACACATACTGGGAGTTTGTTCTCTTACAATCTCACACAATTCTCTGGGAAGTCTGACGTACTTAGTTTCCTTGACAATTTCATCTCTGTCACTCGGTGAAGCCTCAGGAACTTTCACGTGGCCTCGTCTGAAACCATGTGATTTCCTTTTTCTGTCACCTTTTGCCATTTTCTTTTTCAAAATATTTCTTAAAGCTACCAGCAGGCCTAATTTTATAGAGCTGAATAAAGTGGTCTTCAGTATTGTGCTTAAATAGTGGTCGGTTTGACAGGTTAGAAGTCCGCCTTGTTGAGAAAAGATAAGGATTGTGATCTATGATAAATATTGAGTGATTTTAGAACTATGGTACCCCCTGTACCTTTCTTCCACTCCCAACTTTTACAAGCTTAGAATTACTTTACAACCTGGTTTTATCTTTGTCGACAGGAAAGAAAGCTTTGAAAACATACCAAATTTGACAGCTTTGTGAGAATATGGAATGGGTTATTGCCCTTGATACAATCTGGACATCATCAAGTTTGGACTGAATTTGAGGGGTGGGGTAAGTTTTCATCACAGCCTCCCAGAGTTTAATGTGTGCAGAGACTGTTTACCATGCTTAATATAGAGAAAAGAATTACAAACCACATTAACAGCTTTTGGGTAGATTCCATGCATTTATTTTATCACACCATGAAATTCAAAGTTGTTCCAACTTCAAAAATGTACACAAAATTAAAGCCACTCCTTAGGATGGGGGCTAGGCCACATATTGAGTTACAGTAAAATATCTACCATCTAACAACAAACAACTTTCTACATTTTCAATTAGCATTGATGAATGGTCAGTAATCATCTAAATTTGACAACTTTTAAGAAAGTCACTTCCTCCTATAGGTCACATTACCCAGTTTTTCATTTGCAGCCAATGGGAGATAACTTCGGTTATGCTAGAGCTATAAAGTTTGATCAGTTTGCCACAGTTAAGTAAAAAAGAAAGTGCATGAGGAAATTGACACAACTGCAGGTCAATTCCACTGCCTTTTGGCATGAAATTAACGGTGGCTAAATAAAAGTTGCACAAGGGGTTGATTTTTTATGAAGTTTTTAAAATACCCCTGTTTCTGTATGGATCAATGGGTGCGAAACTCTCAGAATGGGGGTAGCCATCTTTGCAGGAGTGCAGCAAAAAATCGGCATGCACTATGTACCTTTTTCTTGTGTTTTTTTAATTTCCCACATACCAGCCTACTTGGAACTGGAACTGAAAAAAATTGATGAGATTTAGGTAATTAGCAATTAACCATAACGTTAACATGGCCGCAAATGGGGGAAAAAACTGTATTTTCTGACCTATAAGACACTGCTTGATGCTATGGGGAAGAAGCCCACAAGCTTACAAGGACCTGAGAGCCAGTGGATTTCTGCTGTTACCATCCACCAGACTTCTTCAGTACTATAAGAATTGCCATGAACAGAAACCTGGTCTTCAACAGAATATATTGCTCTGGATGAAGGTCGAAGCTGACAAACTTAACTTAACTGACAGCGCCCGAGAAGGCGGATTGTTGTTTGATGAAATGGCACTACAGGTAATGTAGTTTCTTGTTTTCAATTAACAAATGGGACAGCCCTCTGTGCTGAGGACTGATTAAATAGAATAATGAGATACATTTATCAGTTTAGCTAACACCTGCATCCTTTATAGGCAGATCTACAAATGGAGAATAGAAATGGACAGTTTGAACTTCATGGTTTTTCTACCCTTGGGCCAGTTAGTGACGCAATGGCAGTTTTGAAAAGTGGTGAGACAATATTATTTCTTATGGGTTACAATCTAGCTAAAAGAAACCAACCTACCTATTTTCACTCTGGCTTAATGTGCGAGTGCCAGGAACCCTCCAAAAGTCATTAAAAACCATTAGATCACCAACACCAGTTTTCTGCTCACCAAATCTTTGAAAACAAAGCAGAGCAAAATTATTAGATTTTCTATATCAGGGATTATCTTGCAATAAAATTCAGCTCGCTTGGTTGTCCAAGTATAGTAAATGTGCAACAGAATATAAACCACCTTAGACTAAGAAATATTACTGTACACTTGGTTTTTTTTCTGATCTGTAGGTAATGAAGAAGCAAAACTTGCAAGTCATGTACTGCAGATGGTGTTTTTAGGAGATAATGGATTTCGTTTTCCATTTGCACATTTCCCTTGCACTGAGACAACTTCTAGTGAGTTATTTTATCTAGTCTGGGAAGCCATTGGAGCTCTAAAGGATGTGTCATTTAAGGTGAGTTAATATTTATGAACACTAAAAAAACACAGACACGGGGAAAATCTTCATGTCTAAAATAACCATGGAGACATTAAGATGTGAGATGTTAAATTGATATTTAAGAAATGTGAGCAACACATAGTTGTCAAAATATTTTGCATTGTTTGCTCATACATCTCTGCAGGTCAATTATGTCAGCATGGATGGAGCAAGTACAAACAGATCTTTTATGAAGATCCATTTTAAAGACTGCTCAGCAAGAGGTCTGAGGAAAGAAAATTTTACTGTGAGAAATCCAATGTGCCCAAACAGTTCTGTGGTATTTTTGATGGATCCTTCTGTGAGTATTTTAAAAGATTCCAAAAACAAGAACTATTAAAGTGTTCTTTGTACCATATATAATTCTTTCACTGTGTCAGTGTGTGCAATTGTTAACTTTATATAAAATTGAGAGGGGGGGGGGGGGGCTTTTTTTGTGAAATCCTTAACAGGCAGTGGTTATGCAATATCTGATATCCTATTATTTATCTAATTTCAGCATACCTTCAAAAAAATATGCAACAATGTTTTGAAGAGTGGAGAACGCAGCACACACAAGAGAAACCTTACCGTGAAAGGGCGTAGAATTCATTGGAAGGCTTGGGTGGATGCATACAATTGGGACAGGTCAACAAACTCCATGCGAATACATCCTAAACTGACAGACGACCATATCTTCCCTGATAATACATTAAAAATGAGAAATCATTTAGCTGAACAGGTGTTGGATGCAGACATGCTGTACTTGATGCAGGTACTATATATGGACTAAATTCTAAAGTATATCTCTGCAGAAAATATAAGATTTTGGGAAGGAAATCAGTTTTATTTAATTTTTACCTGGCAAGTACTATTCGTTTACAATTTGAAACATCTTATTATAAACAGGGTAGGTTAAAGAAAATGCATCCAGTATTCTCATTTGTAGATTTTCTTATTTATATTATTATATCAACAGAGTTATAGTAGGTGTCTTGGACAAGCAGAAAAAGAGCTACTTACTGGGGTAATCAGCTTTCTCCAAAATACATCAAAGATGATAGAAATCTTTAAGAGACAATAGACCTATTTACAAATATGATGACGAGCGTCTCCATGTCCTCAGCAATATTAACAGCTGGTTTGTAGATTGGGAAGAGAGGGTTCTGAAGTCAATTAGTGAAATTCCAAAAGAACACAAAAAAGAAGCTGAACTCAGAAAAAAATGCATGATGTCTGGCGAAACAAGAGAAGACATATCTAGCTCCATTTTAGGCTTGATTCAGCTCTGCTCTGTTAAAATTCTCAGACCTCAACCAGCTTCTATTGTTCCTTCTCGGGTTAATACAGATGTGGTAGAGAATATATTTTGTCAACAAAGAGGTATCCACCACGGGAACACAACAAACCCTAACTATTTATCATATCGCAGTGGTTTAAATGCCGTTATCTTTGGACAAGCATCAGTTTCAAGAAAAAGATCCAGCAATTGTGGGCTGAATTCAACTGAGCCCATGTCCATGTCATTAAATATCTCACTGAGGAAAAAACGTAAAAAAATAGTTCTACCAAGAGTGTAAATTTGTATCCAGGTAACCCTGAAATTGTTGAGCATTAATAGTTGGCTACTTTGTTGAGCAGTTTGAACAAAACGACATTTTTTCTGTGTTCACAAACTCATCCCATTCTGCTTCATTGGAAATTCTTTAGCATTTTCTGTCATACCAGTTCCAACATTTTCCACGTTCCAACATTTTCCACATTCAATCCAGTCTTGATTTTCCTGATACAAATTCCCACATAATGGGCAGAAAAAAAGTTCTTCAGCAGGGGTTGCTTGTAACTTTGTTTTTTTGGTTTGCTTCCCTTTTCCTTTACCTTTTCTTTTTAAATTCTCTGTGGAAGATGTGGCTTTCTGTTCTGTACTACGTTTTTTGTACCGAAATTTGGATGCTGTGTGCAAGAGTCTTTTTCTTTGCAAATTCCCTTAACAGCTCCTGTCTGAATGCATTGTTCCCAATATTCATGTATTTAGTGACAATACTCTCGAATAGCTCATACTTCACATTGTCGGTGACATTTTCTGCAGCTGATAAACACTGGATAAATTTCCTTCTCAAATTTTCGTTATCAAGAACCTTTTTAGTGACATACGACAAAACATGTTGCTTTTGCTCATGGGCAGCCTGCTTGGTACTCACAACTGATCAATCCTTTTCCAGCTCCATGAAAAATTCAAATGCTTTATCTGAAATATTTGTCAATGCGCACCTTTCATTTTGTTTTCTTTGTGTATGGTACAAAGATTCCATATAATTAGAATCAGATATCAATTCTGCATACGCAGATTCCATCTCTTTCAACAGTTGAATTTGTTGTTCGCAGTTTTTTGCTTCTGCTTTTTTTGTTTTGCATGAATCTTTGCATGGTATTGTTTCATTAAATTATACTTTAATTTTGCCACACACAGACCACCCACATATCGAACTTTTCCTGAGCCATCAACTGACATGGTTTTCTTTGCAGTAGACAATTGTTGAAATGTACCTTTTTCCACTGATTCGGCTTTAGATTTGATTACACATTCTGCTGACTTTAATACAAATTTAGAACAGAAGTTAACTTCCTCCTGTGATGGTGATGGAAACAAACTAGCAAATACACCATCTGATTCTAAACTGTTCATAAAGAAAAATACTTCTGAATTAAAGCTGTTCAAAGTTTTACTGGTAATTGGTTTACTTGTCTTTGATTTTATGCATTGGTCATATAATTCTGTCAAACGGTGCCAAACACAAACAGCACACTCTTGGAACTTAGTCAAGTTTGTTAAAGCAGATTCTATAATAGTATTTATTTTGAGTTGTGATTCTGTTTCAGGGTGACTGTATAAAAGTGATTTTCCAATCCGAACTGCGTCGAAGGGACTTTCTTCGGACTCTGCTGATGTGCCTTCTGTGGGATGGGTTATGTTGGCTGCTATTTCACTGTCAAGGGACTGAAAAATCGCTTCTACTTCCTGGATTTCATCAGGGTCAAACTCCGAAAACTCTGAATCAGACTCTGCATGATATAAACCACTTGATTTGACTTCAGTGCTCTGTTTGGATTTCTTTCTACAGCACGTTGAAACGTTATCTGTTACTGATATGTTCATATTTAAATTGTCATAAAACTGGAAAATAATATCGGCTGGTTTTCCAGCCAATGATGGGTGGTAGTTAAGGACTCTAAGTCCTTCAATTGTTTTTGCTCGACCAATTGCCACAGCTATCTGTCCCGGTTTTGACGCCCCCTTGCAGTCCACTACTACAGAGTCGAACGACATTCCTTGTGACCGATGAATTGTCAAAGCATAGGCCAATTTAATGGGCAATTGAAATCTTGTCGCAGAGTTGGCTCTTGTGTCCTTATTGTACACGGTAAACTTAAACCGCTCTATCTTCTTAGATATATTTAAGTCATCAAAATATACAATTGGTCCCGTCTCATCAACACTCATCACTTTTCCAAGTAGTCCATTCACTAAGGGGGGCACTAAGTTAGCTATAAGTACCACAGGACAACCTATCTTTAAACTGATGGTCCTTTGAACTTTCATTTTTTTCAATGTGGTTTTGTCGCCACTGTCATTGGCCACAAAGGTAAAAACCTCTCCATTCAATGATGACAACATTTTATCGCTCTTAAAGTCGACGTCAATATTTCTTGAACAAAGATGAATACATGTAAGCTCATCGTTGTTCGACAATGGTCTTTTTAAGTTTATCATCAGATCATTTGTCTCTCCTGATGGTTGTCCCAATGCCAGTTCACGGATAGCATTAATTAGTGATGCTTCATGTTGTCTCACTACATGTGTCAGATTAACATGATGAGGGAATACTGTCTTCCAAATACTAGATGAAATACATGGCTCTCCAGGGTCACCATAGATGGATGGTACAGGTTGAAGTTGGTAAAAATCACCAACCCCAATAACTTGGATTCCACCGAAAACCAGATCAGTTTTCCGGACAGCACGGCAAAGTCCATCAAGACGGTCAAATAATACTCGGCTTCACATTGAAATTTCATCAATTATTAGAACATCAGTGGACTGTATAGCAGTTTTACAATCGATAAATTTTTCGTTACTGTCCAATTGCTGTATCAGCTCTTTCAGGGAAAACCTTCCATCTTGTAACCCGGCCCAGGAATGAACTGTTTGTGCCCATGAATACTGCATGCAAGCCAGTCCTAAAATTAAAAAGCAACTTTTGATTAGTAAAGGTTATATTGTGAGCAACAGTATTTTAACTTGCCAATGTTTAACAACATTTATCACCCAATAAACCAATAAGTTGTTGTCCATAAGTAATTCTTCACCTGATTGTAACTTTGCAACTTCTATTTAGTTTTAAATGCCATTAAAATATTTGATCTAGTACTACTACGGGTAGTAGTGCGGCCGTAGTACACCTTACGACGGCTCTACGTAAACAAAGGAAAAATCAAGCCTTACGTACCTGTTGTGCAAGTTATAACCACAGATCTATCAGTCTTTGCCAATTCCACTATTTTCTTGACGGTAAATGTTTTCCCACAACCTGCTTGCCCCGTGAGACAAAAATTGTGACCTTTTAAGAACGTATCCACTGCGAGCTGTTGTAATTCGTTCATTTTGCTTCTATTTGCTGACAAATGTAGGTCATGACTTGTCAGATGAGCTGCGCATGCGCAATTAGAACTTCTGCATAGAGATCTGGGTCGATTTGCAGAGGACTCGTAGTACATGGACAGAGGTTGATATTTCGGCAAACCAGAGTCTTCCAACTTTTTTGTTGGTTTTGAATATAGGCGTACAGCCATAAGAAGGTCTTGGGAAGAGGCCAGGATAGTTTTCAGATCGAAAATGCGTTTATTTGCTCTGTTTTGAGGGTTGTTGAAAAAATCCGTTTCGTAACTTGTCATATTATATATATCTTCTATAGAGCCAGCTAGGTTATGTCCCCTTACAACATTGAAAATTCCCCCCTTACACCATTGCTTCGCGTGACTGTGGTTTATTACAACAATTTATGGGGTGTAAAGGTCTAAATGATATACCTCCTTTTAAACACAATTAGAAACTTGTCTCCATTGTTATTTTAGACAAGAAGATTTTCCCTGTACCTGTGTGTTTTAGTGTTCATAAATATATATTCAAGTTATTAATCAATTATACATGTAAAGTAAATATTCCTCTTCAAATACCTGGCAATCTAATTTGTAAAAATATTTCATTCTTTTTTAAAAACTAACGCTCTTTACATAGCTTCTAATATCTATGATTACATGTATATATTTATTAGGCATATTTTAAAAAGTATAAATTTCTGACACCAATCGTAATCTTTCCTTAACATTCTTGTCTTTTATGTGAACTACGTAAGTGGAAATTTTTTCTAAAATGAGAGCTTCCCTTACCTTTGTACCATCGTTCACTGACCCCCCCATAGTTTTCCCAACCCCCTTCACTGTTATTTTCATCAAATAAAGGCTCATGAAATGGTATCCTATTGTTTATGCACATATTGTGTAGTATTGCTTTTATAATTTTAAGGCATTTAGCAGGTGCATATAGCAAAGAACCTCCAGATTTTTTAAGACAACGGAAGCGACCCTTCCAAACTCCAAAGCACCTTTCAATTGTGCACCTTGTACTTTTTAGTTTACGATTATATCGCCTATCCCCAGGTGTGACAACATTCAGTTTTAGTGTGAGAAGCCATGGCCTCAGTGGATATCCACTATCTCCTAACAACCACTGCTGACTATCTTGTTGCTCTACCTCTTTCACAACTCGGCAATTAGCCCATACAAATGTGTCGTGTGTGCTACCTGGCCACTTGATCACTATACTTGTGAATCTTTGAGAGAGAAAAAAATGTGCACCTTGTTAGTGAAAAGCTAAAAAAAAGTATATTTATATATTACACTTAAGTTACAGGAACATAATATCAAGAATTGTCTTTTTGACTAGAAAGTTTATTTAGTTTCAATGTGGTGTAAAACATCAGTCAATCAATCCTTATGGGGGCATTAAGCAATCAGTCTATTGTTTACAGCTACTTAAAAAAGCCTTTGGGGTTTGTTTTCTCTTGGCCAAATCTCCTCATCAAGAAAGAAGTCACAAGGATGTGTTTAATCATAGTCCTGATAGACGATGTAAAGGTGTATTTCCAGTGTTTTCAGATGTACTTTTCATGGAAAAAGGATTAATTTTTTCCATCCTTTCTAACCTGTACTAGAAACATGTCGTGGTAAATACCAAATTAAAACATTTTTCCTGGTACCAATAGATTACCGTATTGTGTTCATTAACTTTAGGGCAAATTGAAATGTAACTGTAAGTACTTCATAAACAAACCTCAATTGAGCGTCACAAATTCCCTGGATATTAATCGCATGATATCCTTTGCGACAAACGTATAAATGTTCATCTGCCAGTGGACTCCCGATAGGAATTAAAGAGCCGTCTAGCACTCCGATAACGTTGGGGAATGCAGCTATTTCATAGAAGTCATAAAGTTTCCGAAAAGGCAAATTATTTCTGTGGTATGAGTCTGTTTAAAATTGAAATGCTAACTGATGTAATAATTCTAGAAACGGAAGCTTTACTTAGCCCGTGCTTGTCCCCCGTTACTGTTTGAAAGGAGCCCATCGCGTAGAATCGAAGTGCTGTCATAAGTTGCAATGCGGCGGGAATGACCAAACTTCTTCTTGTTGGATGTTCGTGTCTGGATTGATGGAATTTAAGATTTCATATATCGTCTGTCGAGGTGGCCTGTATCTGTCGATCAATTCTCGGTCATTGTATGTGTCTAAAGGGGATAATCTGTCTCTGAATATCCGTTCACGCCTCAAAGCTCTGCGATTAACTCTTGCCAATAAAATCGCGTACGCCATATTTTGGGTAATGCAGACACGTCGCAATTTTTGCGACAGATCTAACGCTCTCGCAAATAACGATGTAATTTGCGACCAAACGTGCGTGCGAATGTTTCTTGAAACACAAATTTTGCGTGCGAACTAACGTAAGAGCCGTTTGCGATCAAACTTTGCGATGCGACGGCTTCGTGAAATGATAAGGAAGCAAGGTCTATTTTCTTTTTGACGGGTAGCTGTGTTCGGGTAGCTGTGTTCAACTTGTATGTCCTCAAGTTTGCTTTTTTTATAGTCTGTTTCTTGGTCTTTGTTTCCTGATGTGTAATTCAAGTGCTCTTGTATTTTTCTCCCAGTGTTTTTAAGAAGTTTTTTTTTCACAGCAGGTCGCTTTCTATATTTGGTTGAATATTCTCTCTCTTTCTGTAGTGACACAAGGCTCTCTTCTATTTTGGGGCTGAGAACGCCCACCCGAACTGTGGATATTATTTATTCGATGAATTGTTGAGGAGGCCCTGCCTGCAAAATTTCTAGAATAGTTAACATTTTTGGGGAGGGACACACTAAAAGATCGATTTACTGCCTCACATTTCTGTGTATTGGTATTAAATCTCATTTTCATCAATGCATCTTCACTTAGGGAGTGTCCCCATGAATCGTCTTTTACGAGTGCATAAAAGACGCCCGAAAAAGACGAAGCCAAAGACGCAGGGTGTAAAAGACGCTACAAAAGACGATAATTTGAAACGGGAATTCACAGCATGTGACCGTCTCGGATTAAAAGTAGTCCGCTGTGCTGTGACTGCAGTCTATATTTGTGACTAGCGGTTTGAGGTTGTACTAGCTATTGTTTTGTCGAACTGGGTTTTCCACGGCAAAAGTGATTTCACCACGGCATTTTTATCCAAACTGCCATTTTAACTATATTAAAAGTGGCCAATAGCAAAACTTGACATTTAATAAAAACTGTCAAACACTGTTTAACAAATATATTTTCTTTGATTATCATAGAAACCAGGAGAGAATGCTAAGTTTTACTCTTACGTCTGACTCTGAAAGGCCGTAATCAACTTCAAGTTGATTCATCTTCAAGTTCACGATTTTTTTCCTTATAAAATCCACATGAAATAACTTGTATTTGGAAATAACTGGTTGCTAAATGTATATTCATGGTGATTATTTGCTTCACTCGGTAAAGCCTTTTTCAATAAATCTATAAAATATAACTTAAACTAAAGGTTATAGCCACCGTTTGTGTATTGTAATACTGCTTAGTTAAAGTCCATACAGACACGTGCGCAGTTGATCAACAAAGCCTGGTTGAGTCCATCTCTAACCTTTCTGTGGGGTGAAAGTTTTGAAGGTTTGTATTCAGAAGTATGATCAACAGGAAATATATTTATTATTGGGCTAGAACCTCTTTAAATTGTTTTGCTCTTCAAAAAAATTAAAATACTCTATTTCTTGAACAACAGTAAAGATGTCACCCCTAAAAAAAATTATTAAATGGGATTTACTCAAGGAGACATAACTGACAATCCTGGCGCCACCTTGCGCAGCTGTGGAGAATCTAGACCAATGAAAAGTCAGAGAACTAATTGGAGAATAAAAATTTGTTTCCAAGTTGTCTGGGATTTTGGAT
The DNA here is from genome assembly GCA_963971465.1 of Lepidochitona cinerea. NCBI lineage: Eukaryota > Metazoa > Mollusca > Polyplacophora > Chitonida > Tonicellidae > Lepidochitona > Lepidochitona cinerea. The sequence goes on from OZ020558.1 coordinate 18,404,223, forward strand.
ACGACCGCCAGTACAAAAAAAGTCATTTGGAGTCAGAAACCCGGACTACTAATTTCCTAGTTAGTACAAATTACAATTATTTGCCAGAAATCTCCACATTTTTGCCAATAAATCACAAACATTATTATTTATAAAGGGATCAACAATTTTACTCGCACAAAAGTTTGATTTAGCCTAACAGCTTGATATCAAGCTTATGATATGCAATTTAGCATACCCTTGCACAAATATCCGTTCTTTTATAACCACTGAAACAAGGGCAATTAACCCTAATAGTCAAGTATGGCTTGACTTTGTGTTGTTCCACAAACACTCTGTGAGGAAACCTGAAGCTGGTCTGTTACAAATGCTTTACGATACTACAGACCCAATCATTTAAGCCGGCAAATTTTCAGCTGGCCAATGCGCAAACTAGTAAGCGCCACTTGGCGCGAGAGCTGGGTGAGTTGGGAGTACTGATCTATAAATAGGTCAGTGGTTGGGGGGGACATATGATTAGCATGGCGGAGTACGCTGCAGAATATAGTTCCTCACAATTATTCATTTTACGGACATGATTTGAATTCATTTCTGCTGAAAACTTGTTTTCCGCTTATAATATCAGAATCGGATGATTAATGTATGTGTTTGTTTATTTGGAATCCGTCGGAAACACGTAGGGTTTACGTAATAGACAGACTTTTCAGAGTGGGTTTGTGGAGTATGACAGCGACTGTTAATTCCACCTGTTTGTTTGGTACGGGTTGATTATTGTTCAGCACTAAACAGACCCTGCTTCTTCCACAAATGAAGACGCCAATCAGGCAAAGGTGGTTATAGAAAGGTTGCTGGTTATGTATAGTTACCATAACTAATATCAACAGAGTGTTGATCTTTAGATTTTACTTTACTGTTCCCCAATCAACCTCCTGCAGTTTGAGCTCAGACCGTGAACATTTGTTGACACTCAAAGACTTGTTTTTCTTTTGGTTTGTTTTTTAAATGCGTGAATATAAAATAAATGCATAGGGTTTAGACAACTCAATCAATGAATTTTAGCAATGTGTATAGGACAATATGAAAATGAAATATATTTTTTCTTTCCGTTTAGTCTTTGAATGATCATTATCATTTATCTGTTTTATACGAGTGTTTTTTTTTATTCTTACCTAAATACAAGTTGTAGAAACAAACTGAACAAGAATGGTAACTCAGACTTTATCGCCCTAATAAGAGGAAGAAACTCGCTTAAAAGGTAGGCGTTCGCCATCTTGCTGTTGCGACTTACAGACGTAAAGGAAAGATCTCTGCTGGTGTTTCTATAACAACTGTTTTAGCGTATACATCTTTTCATCCTAGGCCTTACATTCTTGTTTTGCCGATTGAGCAAGTTTATAACACAGCATTTATTAAATAAGTAAATTACGATAAACTAAAGTGGAAGGAATCCGTGAGAAAGTTGATGTAACAGTTCTGAATCTTTCAAATAACCCATGTGAAGTTAAACGTCAGAAAATCAGATGATAATCTTTTGTGTTTTTCTCAACAGGTTGTGTTTATCAAGAAGCCGCTCAATTATTTAATCCAGAGTTGTTCTAACCGGACAGCAGCGTAATCTGAATATTAAGTTTATGAATGCCATACAGATACTCGATCTTTAAGTGACCTCTTGGGAGTAAATATGAAGTGTTTGCCATTCATTTTAATTTGGTGTGCCAGCTGATGTTGGAGGGGAGGGGGTGTTACCCGGTCATGGTTCAAAATGGCGTCAAACCTAAAGGGGAATAAAGGAAGGCATTACTCGATGTTGAATTTGAGTTTCCTTTTAACTTTTAATAAGATGGAATAGAATACCGCTAAGAGCAGTCATACAACATCATGTACAATAAACAAAGAATACTTGGAGCTTATACATGGCTTGTTCAGTAACATATAATAATGCTTAATACACTATAATAGCTAAAACAGCTTTACTCATACAGGTACTTGTTTATTACATTTTGCATTATCTTACCTATGCTTTAACAGCTCAATTAAATTACTAGACAGCAATTAATGCTCTTGACAGATGGATAAGTACATTCACTCCTCGTAAATACCATGTGGTTAACTATTTAAGGGTCTAAACAGATTTATCTAACTCCACAGATCAGGTCTGCATTAATTTACAATTATCGAGTTATCTCCCTTTAATGAGCATTATCTCCCTTTTAACCTCAACTGTAACTTGCCTTGAATGAATTATTTATCTTAACGAGATTAGTACAACACGGGTACTGCTTAACATTTAACCATTGTTAGCTGTTAACCTCCATTAAATCACTACTTCTGTCTGTCCAATGAAAGTGCTAAAATAAACTTGCAGCTACAAAATGAACAATTAACATTAACATGGCCAAGCTATTTAACTTCTGACTTTTGACTGTTTGCCTATTATTAAGCCTCAACACACTGTTTGTAAATTTAAACCTTATCCTTGTTTAAATTGCACATCTAGATTTAACGTGTTACTTGCTAAATATTTCCGATTAGCCCTATTAACAGATTAAGTCATTGGCATCTAATAACCATGGTTACCTGAACTATCCTACGAATGCCATTTACCAGTCTGATCTAGCTTTTAATGACAAATGAATAAACACTAAAAATTAAACAGCATAACTTGCTTAACCTGTCATAACAACGCTTCAGAAATAACACTGATAGTGATAACGAAATAACACCAATCAACAACACGACTTCACCAACTTATAAGAACGCAAACGGTGAACTGTTAACTTATGTATTCATATCACGTATGTTAATACTAAATTACGCGTTCAACATCTAGCATACATGTATCTCTTAATTCACCCAACGCAACATTCTAGACACTTGTTGAGAAAATAACACTGACTTAGTGTTGTTGTTGTACCACTACGTCGAAGTAACGTTATGTGACCTACATTTAACATGCCGGATTCGTCAGCCACAGCTAACTTACTTTTACTTATGTTTTAACCACTTATTCTGCTTATCTACGCAGATCTACATGTACAGGAAAATACTTACATATATCTTAATTAAATGTCAATCAAAATAGCTTACCTAAAGGGGAATAAAGGAAGGCATTACTCGATGTTGAATTTGAGTTTCCTTTTAACTTTTAATAAGATGGAATAGAATACCGCTAAGAGCATAGAAAATTCGTTAAACCAATAAGGTAACCAGAGTTGTCTCCCTTTGAACGTATTCAACTAATCTAAACAACCCTGAAAATAACTATTAGGCTACACTCTAGGTATTTATAAAAGTATTATCTAAAAAATTGGGGTACCCTGTATTCCAGTCTCACACTCTCCCCCGCTAAAAAAAATGTCTCACTAGACATTTACAATATTTTAAGCTAACTTGACAATCAATTAACCATCAAAGTTCTGTTATCAAGCAACACTCAATTTAAATGAGATAACACATTTTCCAATAGTTTATGAGATTTCACAGTTATTTTGTAAGAAACTCCTTGACGCACTATAACGGTTCCTAGAACAGTTATACAATGAAAGTCCATGGCAACACACTATGGAAAGTCCTTGGAAACACGATATGAAAGTCCACGGAAACACAATATGAAAGTCCATGGAAACACTATCTGAAAGTCCATGGAACCACAATATGAAAGTCCATGGAAGCACGATATGAAAGTCCATGGAAACACAATATGAAAGTCCACGGAAACACAATATGAAAGTCCATGGAAACACTATCTGAAAGTCCATGGAACCACAATATGAAAGTCCATGGAAGCACGATATGAAAGTCCATGGAAACACAATATGAAAGTCCATGGAAACACTATCTGAAAGTCCATGGAACCACAATATGAAAGTCCATGGAAACACTATGAAAGTCCATGGAACCACTATGAAAGTCCATGGAAGCACGATATGAAAAGTCCATGGATTTTTACTTTAATTTGGAATTGTCCATAGTCCATAAATTACAGGGACATAATGGTTACTACAACCCATATAATTTATCAAGTCCACAGAATTCGCTGTTTCTGTTTGTAATCCATAAACCGATGGAACACCCAGCTGATCATAGGTAAACCGTTTTGGAGGATTAATAGGACGGCGATGTAGTCTTTCTGGTTCAGTGTCAACTTCAGGTAGAATATTATCTTGATTTTGCTCACTGAGTCCTTCATTTCCATCTTTAGGCCGGGGCCTATGACCCCTGGATCCATGAAAATCAAAATATATTTGATCATCATCATCATCATCATCATCATCATCATTTTGTTCTTCGGTAGACATGTCATAATTTACATCTTTTACCATTTCCCTTGGTTTTGTCGTGGACTTTTTATCCACAGGAGTTAACGGTAATCCATCACATTGTAAAAGAAGATTTCGATGTAACACTCGAACTCTACCTTTTCCATTTTCTGGTTTAACTTCGTATACGGGACTGTCATCAGCCATACGACGTACAATCACATAAATTGTCTCTTCCCAATGAGAACGTAATTTTCCAGGGCCACCCCTCTCTGACAGGTTACGAACCAGCACTCGGTCACCTGGTAAGAGAGCCTGACTTCGAACCGTTCGGTCGTACCTGGTTTTACTCTCTAACGCTTTCTTTGAAGAATTCTCATTCACTGTTTTGTAAGCCGTTCTCATACCTTCTTCCCACTGTTGTACAAATGTTATTCGACTCTCTGGATGCTGTTCAGGTAAGTCAAAAATTAAATCAATAGGAAGCCTTGGGTTACGACCAAATAGTAGGAAATATGGGGCGTAGCCTGTAGTGTCATTTTTCGTACAGTTATAAGCAAATATCATCTTGTTAACATGGGCGGCCCAATTTGACTTGTGATCATTAGGCAACGTTTTTAACATCCCTAACAATGTTCTGTTCATTCTTTCCACCTGACCATTTCCGGCCGGGTGGTAGCTAGTGGTCCTAGACTTGGCAACCCCTGTTAACCTGTGAAGTTCATTAAAGATGTGGTTTTCAAATTCACGACCTTGGTCGTGATGCAGTCGAGCCGGTAGTCCGAATTTCATGGCAAAGTCATTGAAAATTTTACCCGCAGCAGTTTTCCCCGACTTATTTGTAGTAGGGTAGGCACAAGCAAATTTAGTAAAATTATCAACCAATAACAGAATGTATTCGTACCCACCTTTACTTCTTTCTAACTTCAGGTAGTCCACTGACACTAACTCCATGGGTGATGTCGATGTTAAATTTCCCATGGGAGCTTTATCCTGAAACATTGGTACTTTATTCTTTAAACAAGGACAGTTTTTCGTGATAAAAGTCTCTATATCTTTTGCCATTCTTGGCCAATAAAATCGACTCCTTGCCAAAGCACATACACGTTCCACCCCTAAATGGCCCATTTCACTATGAAGCAGTTCTAGTGTCATGGAATGGTATTTAAAAGGGAGTACAAGCTGTCTGTACTTTTCACCACCTAACACAGTGTCTCTTTTCAACAGTCCATCCTCAATAACTAATTTCCTCCATTCATGTAACAAAGTGTTCACATTAGCCGGAGCAGTTTTCAATTCTTTAAACGTAGGTTTCTTTCCACGTTTAAAACATTCCAAAACTGGTTTTATCACTTTGTCTTCACTTTGTGCCGTTTGTAGTTCTTTATTAGTTAAAGTCAAATATTTTCCCACAGAAGTTACACACTCTGCTTCAACACAGTTAACTGTTAAAGACGCAATGGGGGTCACCCCCGAGTTGTGATTCAGCAACACACTGCTGACAACAGCACTTAACACATTTGAAGGCACACTTTCAGTACATTCTGACATAAAACTGTTGATGTCTAAAGGTAGCCTTGAAAGTCCATCAGCATCACCATTAGCTTTGCCAGGCTTATGATGAATAGTGAAATTAAACTCAGCCAAGTCAGCCACCCACCTATGCCTTGTACTATCAAGCTTAGCAGTGGTCAGAATATAGGTAACTGGGCTGTTATCACTGTAAACTTCAAATGACGGGGCATAAAATAAATAGTCACGAAAACGTTCAGTCACAGCCCATTTTAGAGCAAGTAACTCTAGCTTGCCCGAATGAAAATGGTAGTTTTTTTCGGCACAAGTTAAAGTTCGGGACCCATATGCTATCACACCCAGCTTACCACTGTCTTGGCGCTGGTACAGCACTGCACCTAAGCCATGTTGTGAAGCGTCAATATTGAGAATGTAGCTTTTCTCAAAGTCAGGATACGCCATAACACAAGGTTCAGTTAGATTATCAATCAAACTGTTTAAGATTTCTCGATGCTCATCAGTCCAAGCAATTTTCTGACTGCTGGGAGCTTGACCTTTTGATTTCTTAGTGCGTTGCTTTGAAGTCTTAACATGGGATTTCAATTTGTCAGTCTTTAATAAATCATAAATGGGTTTTGCCCGCCTTGAAAAGTCAGGTATATATTTCCGATAAAATCCAATAAAACCCAGGATTTTTCTCAACTCTCCAACATTAGTTGGTTCTTTTTCTTTTAAAGACAACACAGCTTCTGTATCTGCGGGATCCATGGAATAACCATCCCCAGATACCATATGTCCCAGATATCGAACGTTTCTACGAAATAGCTCACATTTTGATGGTTTCAGTTTTACCCCTGCGGATTTCAATTTTCTCAGAACTTGCCTTACATGATCAATATGGCTATTAAAGTCAGCACTAAATGTCAACACATCATCCAGATATGGGATACAAATTTTATCACGTAGGTCAGCCAGGGTCTTCTCCATGAAATGTTGAAATGCCCCGGGCCCCCCCTTGACCCCGAATGGGAACCGGACCCATTCAAACAATCCCCATGGAGTCACAAAAGCAGTCAATTTTTGACACTCAGGCGAAACAAAGCCCTGATGATAGGCTTTACCTTGGTCTAGAAGGGAAAACCAGGACTTTCCCTTTAATGTGTTTAAGGCATCTTGGATACGGGGAATAGGATGGCGTTCAGCAACAGTTTTTTTATTGAGATTACGAAAGTCAATACACAGTCTGAGTGACCCATCTTTTTTTCTTACACAAACCACAGGGCTTGAATAATCTGAAGAACTTTCTCTGATCCAACCCCGCCTTAATAAATCTGTCAAATACTCCTTAACCTCTTGATGGAGTGGAGGGGGAATTGACACATATGAACGTTGCACAGGTGTGGTATCAGTCAACTGAATTTTCAACTGAAGATCAGGTATACAGCCAATATCACTGTCGTCTTTACAAAAAGCGTCACATTCATCACGTAACAAAGCACGTACTTTTTCTTTCTGTTGTACAGTTAGATCACTTTTGTCTAGATCCACAGGTGGATCCCACCTTTTGCATCTGGTGGACAAAAGTTCAGATTTCACTTCTGGTTCAGATTGTGAGAGAGACAGTGGCACTACAGATTTTACTGGTTGTAAAGTACCCAAATGAGTGTTCTTAGGAATGACAATATCATGTTTGGTGTTGTTTTCCACCATAACTTTAACATGGCATGCTGATCCATGGGGTACTTCAATTAGAGAATCTTTAATACACAGTCCATGTGGCCAGTCTAACTGTTCATCCGGAATAAACAGAGCAGTGGTTTTCTTGTCTGAATATATATGACTGGTGCATCGGAGGGGAATCAAATCACCTTTAGGTACTACCACTTCGCGGCGGCCAACCTTCACATTACCAAGTTCACCCTTTCCCCTTGAAATCAAATTAACCACAGCATTGATTCCTCTCTGTGACACGGTAGGCAAAGCTCGTGACAAATCTTGTTTTACATTACCACCTTCCCAGTTTTCAATCACATTATAGCCTATGATAGGTGTTTTAACCTCAGGGTGACTGCACACTAAAAATGGAACATTTAGTCCAGGCTGTTCATTTATTGAAAAGTTCAGTTCAACCCAACCTTCAAAAGGTATTTCACTGCCATTTGCACTATGAATAGTTAGTTTATCTTCAAAAAAATCACTAATGGGTCTAATTTTTACAGAACCCAGTTGTTGTTCCAAAAATGTGATAGGGACAAGCGAGCACTGTGCCCCAGTATCCCATAAGGACTGTACCAAAACCCCATCTAATTTGCACTGCATAGTGCAACGATCCCCAATTAGTTTTACCATTGACTGTCTTTGTTTTGGTGATAATTGGCAGACAGTTCCCCTTAGTTCTTGTAAGGACAGTTTGTTCTTAAAGGAACGTTGCTTACACCCTGCCTTAAAATGTTCGTCACTACCACATTGCCAACAGTGGCGACAATCCAAAGCTTTTTCCGTTCGACAATCAGGACAACCTGCATATTCTTTGGATTTTGGATTTTGAAACTTTGATTTATCTTTAATGTTCTTTTGTTCCAAAGCAGACTTTAATAATTCTTTTAATTCTGAGACTTCTCTCTTTAATTCTGAAATTTCTTTATCTTGGTTTCCCTTTTGTACAGTTTTATTTTCATTTACTTGGAAATCTGGTAAATCAACACTGGAAATCTGGACTTTGGACTTTGTTTGTCGCAGTTTTGATTTCCTTTCATTTTCTCGTCTAGACATCTTATTAACTTTTCGAATTAGTTCCTCATCGGACACTGTTGTCCCGTCGATGACAGTTCTAACTTGTGTTCGAATAGTTTCATCAATCAAGCCTGTGTAGAAGGATTCGAGAAACCTGGCCTTAACTAGCTCTGGACTGTATTGATGACAACCCTCAGTTGTCTCCCTTGATGCCATCAACACTTTCTCTCTTATTCCCAAGGCCCGGATCAAATATTCCTCACAGTCTTCCCTGGGCCCCTGAGTCAAATTACATAACTCAGTGTAGTAGTCACTGGCATCCCTTTCCTTATAATGGGAACGGAGAATCCCTCTTAATACTGACAGAGTTAAGTCCTCTTTGACTTCAAGGTAGGCCTTCAACGACCCAGTGCTCACAGCTTTTATTACGGCCTCAACAATTTCTTCTTCGGAGTAACCTTTGTTAATTCCAGCATCAATTTGACGGCGTAAACTCACGAAACTCAAACATCCTTTGGTAGTGCCCACTTGTCCCATTATCTTAAACTCCTTATGAAACATAGAGCACTGCCCCAATCCCTTGATGATATCTGATGCCTCTCCCTGACCATCCACTCTCTGTGAGGTACTGGCTTCTGCATCGCTCTCATCTGACTGGCTGCTACGTCGAACTTCTGGTCTTGATTCCGCCATCTTTAGGTTTGCCAAAAGTGTGTCAGTCCATCACTGTGTTGGTCATGACGGGATCCCGGACAAGCCCCCAAAATGTTACCCGGTCATGGTTCAAAATGGCGTCAAACCTAAAGGGGAATAAAGGAAGGCATTACTCGATGTTGAATTTGAGTTTCCTTTTAACTTTTAATAAGATGGAATAGAATACCGCTAAGAGCAGTCATACAACATCATGTACAATAAACAAAGAATACTTGGAGCTTATACATGGCTTGTTCAGTAACATATAATAATGCTTAATACACTATAATAGCTAAAACAGCTTTACTCATACAGGTACTTGTTTATTACATTTTGCATTATCTTACCTATGCTTTAACAGCTCAATTAAATTACTAGACAGCAATTAATGCTCTTGACAGATGGATAAGTACATTCACTCCTCGTAAATACCATGTGGTTAACTATTTAAGGGTCTAAACAGATTTATCTAACTCCACAGATCAGGTCTGCATTAATTTACAATTATCGAGTTATCTCCCTTTAATGAGCATTATCTCCCTTTTAACCTCAACTGTAACTTGCCTTGAATGAATTATTTATCTTAACGAGATTAGTACAACACGGGTACTGCTTAACATTTAACCATTGTTAGCTGTTAACCTCCATTAAATCACTACTTCTGTCTGTCCAATGAAAGTGCTAAAATAAACTTGCAGCTACAAAATGAACAATTAACATTAACATGGCCAAGCTATTTAACTTCTGACTTTTGACTGTTTGCCTATTATTAAGCCTCAACACACTGTTTGTAAATTTAAACCTTATCCTTGTTTAAATTGCACATCTAGATTTAACGTGTTACTTGCTAAATATTTCCGATTAGCCCTATTAACAGATTAAGTCATTGGCATCTAATAACCATGGTTACCTGAACTATCCTACGAATGCCATTTACCAGTCTGATCTAGCTTTTAATGACAAATGAATAAACACTAAAAATTAAACAGCATAACTTGCTTAACCTGTCATAACAACGCTTCAGAAATAACACTGATAGTGATAACGAAATAACACCAATCAACAACACGACTTCACCAACTTATAAGAACGCAAACGGTGAACTGTTAACTTATGTATTCATATCACGTATGTTAATACTAAATTACGCGTTCAACATCTAGCATACATGTATCTCTTAATTCACCCAACGCAACATTCTAGACACTTGTTGAGAAAATAACACTGACTTAGTGTTGTTGTTGTACCACTACGTCGAAGTAACGTTATGTGACCTACATTTAACATGCCGGATTCGTCAGCCACAGCTAACTTACTTTTACTTATGTTTTAACCACTTATTCTGCTTATCTACGCAGATCTACATGTACAGGAAAATACTTACATATATCTTAATTAAATGTCAATCAAAATAGCTTACCTAAAGGGGAATAAAGGAAGGCATTACTCGATGTTGAATTTGAGTTTCCTTTTAACTTTTAATAAGATGGAATAGAATACCGCTAAGAGCATAGAAAATTCGTTAAACCAATAAGGTAACCAGAGTTGTCTCCCTTTGAACGTATTCAACTAATCTAAACAACCCTGAAAATAACTATTAGGCTACACTCTAGGTATTTATAAAAGTATTATCTAAAAAATTGGGGTACCCTGTATTCCAGTCTCACACTCTCCCCCGCTAAAAAAAATGTCTCACTAGACATTTACAATATTTTAAGCTAACTTGACAATCAATTAACCATCAAAGTTCTGTTATCAAGCAACACTCAATTTAAATGAGATAACACATTTTCCAATAGTTTATGAGATTTCACAGTTATTTTGTAAGAAACTCCTTGACGCACTATAACGGTTCCTAGAACAGTTATACAATGAAAGTCCATGGCAACACACTATGGAAAGTCCTTGGAAACACGATATGAAAGTCCACGGAAACACAATATGAAAGTCCATGGAAACACTATCTGAAAGTCCATGGAACCACAATATGAAAGTCCATGGAAGCACGATATGAAAGTCCATGGAAACACAATATGAAAGTCCACGGAAACACAATATGAAAGTCCATGGAAACACTATCTGAAAGTCCATGGAACCACAATATGAAAGTCCATGGAAGCACGATATGAAAGTCCATGGAAACACAATATGAAAGTCCATGGAAACACTATCTGAAAGTCCATGGAACCACAATATGAAAGTCCATGGAAACACTATGAAAGTCCATGGAACCACTATGAAAGTCCATGGAAGCACGATATGAAAAGTCCATGGATTTTTACTTTAATTTGGAATTGTCCATAGTCCATAAATTACAGGGACATAATGGTTACTACAACCCATATAATTTATCAAGTCCACAGAATTCGCTGTTTCTGTTTGTAATCCATAAACCGATGGAACACCCAGCTGATCATAGGTAAACCGTTTTGGAGGATTAATAGGACGGCGATGTAGTCTTTCTGGTTCAGTGTCAACTTCAGGTAGAATATTATCTTGATTTTGCTCACTGAGTCCTTCATTTCCATCTTTAGGCCGGGGCCTATGACCCCTGGATCCATGAAAATCAAAATATATTTGATCATCATCATCATCATCATCATCATCATCATTTTGTTCTTCGGTAGACATGTCATAATTTACATCTTTTACCATTTCCCTTGGTTTTGTCGTGGACTTTTTATCCACAGGAGTTAACGGTAATCCATCACATTGTAAAAGAAGATTTCGATGTAACACTCGAACTCTACCTTTTCCATTTTCTGGTTTAACTTCGTATACGGGACTGTCATCAGCCATACGACGTACAATCACATAAATTGTCTCTTCCCAATGAGAACGTAATTTTCCAGGGCCACCCCTCTCTGACAGGTTACGAACCAGCACTCGGTCACCTGGTAAGAGAGCCTGACTTCGAACCGTTCGGTCGTACCTGGTTTTACTCTCTAACGCTTTCTTTGAAGAATTCTCATTCACTGTTTTGTAAGCCGTTCTCATACCTTCTTCCCACTGTTGTACAAATGTTATTCGACTCTCTGGATGCTGTTCAGGTAAGTCAAAAATTAAATCAATAGGAAGCCTTGGGTTACGACCAAATAGTAGGAAATATGGGGCGTAGCCTGTAGTGTCATTTTTCGTACAGTTATAAGCAAATATCATCTTGTTAACATGGGCGGCCCAATTTGACTTGTGATCATTAGGCAACGTTTTTAACATCCCTAACAATGTTCTGTTCATTCTTTCCACCTGACCATTTCCGGCCGGGTGGTAGCTAGTGGTCCTAGACTTGGCAACCCCTGTTAACCTGTGAAGTTCATTAAAGATGTGGTTTTCAAATTCACGACCTTGGTCGTGATGCAGTCGAGCCGGTAGTCCGAATTTCATGGCAAAGTCATTGAAAATTTTACCCGCAGCAGTTTTCCCCGACTTATTTGTAGTAGGGTAGGCACAAGCAAATTTAGTAAAATTATCAACCAATAACAGAATGTATTCGTACCCACCTTTACTTCTTTCTAACTTCAGGTAGTCCACTGACACTAACTCCATGGGTGATGTCGATGTTAAATTTCCCATGGGAGCTTTATCCTGAAACATTGGTACTTTATTCTTTAAACAAGGACAGTTTTTCGTGATAAAAGTCTCTATATCTTTTGCCATTCTTGGCCAATAAAATCGACTCCTTGCCAAAGCACATACACGTTCCACCCCTAAATGGCCCATTTCACTATGAAGCAGTTCTAGTGTCATGGAATGGTATTTAAAAGGGAGTACAAGCTGTCTGTACTTTTCACCACCTAACACAGTGTCTCTTTTCAACAGTCCATCCTCAATAACTAATTTCCTCCATTCATGTAACAAAGTGTTCACATTAGCCGGAGCAGTTTTCAATTCTTTAAACGTAGGTTTCTTTCCACGTTTAAAACATTCCAAAACTGGTTTTATCACTTTGTCTTCACTTTGTGCCGTTTGTAGTTCTTTATTAGTTAAAGTCAAATATTTTCCCACAGAAGTTACACACTCTGCTTCAACACAGTTAACTGTTAAAGACGCAATGGGGGTCACCCCCGAGTTGTGATTCAGCAACACACTGCTGACAACAGCACTTAACACATTTGAAGGCACACTTTCAGTACATTCTGACATAAAACTGTTGATGTCTAAAGGTAGCCTTGAAAGTCCATCAGCATCACCATTAGCTTTGCCAGGCTTATGATGAATAGTGAAATTAAACTCAGCCAAGTCAGCCACCCACCTATGCCTTGTACTATCAAGCTTAGCAGTGGTCAGAATATAGGTAACTGGGCTGTTATCACTGTAAACTTCAAATGACGGGGCATAAAATAAATAGTCACGAAAACGTTCAGTCACAGCCCATTTTAGAGCAAGTAACTCTAGCTTGCCCGAATGAAAATGGTAGTTTTTTTCGGCACAAGTTAAAGTTCGGGACCCATATGCTATCACACCCAGCTTACCACTGTCTTGGCGCTGGTACAGCACTGCACCTAAGCCATGTTGTGAAGCGTCAATATTGAGAATGTAGCTTTTCTCAAAGTCAGGATACGCCATAACACAAGGTTCAGTTAGATTATCAATCAAACTGTTTAAGATTTCTCGATGCTCATCAGTCCAAGCAATTTTCTGACTGCTGGGAGCTTGACCTTTTGATTTCTTAGTGCGTTGCTTTGAAGTCTTAACATGGGATTTCAATTTGTCAGTCTTTAATAAATCATAAATGGGTTTTGCCCGCCTTGAAAAGTCAGGTATATATTTCCGATAAAATCCAATAAAACCCAGGATTTTTCTCAACTCTCCAACATTAGTTGGTTCTTTTTCTTTTAAAGACAACACAGCTTCTGTATCTGCGGGATCCATGGAATAACCATCCCCAGATACCATATGTCCCAGATATCGAACGTTTCTACGAAATAGCTCACATTTTGATGGTTTCAGTTTTACCCCTGCGGATTTCAATTTTCTCAGAACTTGCCTTACATGATCAATATGGCTATTAAAGTCAGCACTAAATGTCAACACATCATCCAGATATGGGATACAAATTTTATCACGTAGGTCAGCCAGGGTCTTCTCCATGAAATGTTGAAATGCCCCGGGCCCCCCCTTGACCCCGAATGGGAACCGGACCCATTCAAACAATCCCCATGGAGTCACAAAAGCAGTCAATTTTTGACACTCAGGCGAAACAAAGCCCTGATGATAGGCTTTACCTTGGTCTAGAAGGGAAAACCAGGACTTTCCCTTTAATGTGTTTAAGGCATCTTGGATACGGGGAATAGGATGGCGTTCAGCAACAGTTTTTTTATTGAGATTACGAAAGTCAATACACAGTCTGAGTGACCCATCTTTTTTTCTTACACAAACCACAGGGCTTGAATAATCTGAAGAACTTTCTCTGATCCAACCCCGCCTTAATAAATCTGTCAAATACTCCTTAACCTCTTGATGGAGTGGAGGGGGAATTGACACATATGAACGTTGCACAGGTGTGGTATCAGTCAACTGAATTTTCAACTGAAGATCAGGTATACAGCCAATATCACTGTCGTCTTTACAAAAAGCGTCACATTCATCACGTAACAAAGCACGTACTTTTTCTTTCTGTTGTACAGTTAGATCACTTTTGTCTAGATCCACAGGTGGATCCCACCTTTTGCATCTGGTGGACAAAAGTTCAGATTTCACTTCTGGTTCAGATTGTGAGAGAGACAGTGGCACTACAGATTTTACTGGTTGTAAAGTACCCAAATGAGTGTTCTTAGGAATGACAATATCATGTTTGGTGTTGTTTTCCACCATAACTTTAACATGGCATGCTGATCCATGGGGTACTTCAATTAGAGAATCTTTAATACACAGTCCATGTGGCCAGTCTAACTGTTCATCCGGAATAAACAGAGCAGTGGTTTTCTTGTCTGAATATATATGACTGGTGCATCGGAGGGGAATCAAATCACCTTTAGGTACTACCACTTCGCGGCGGCCAACCTTCACATTACCAAGTTCACCCTTTCCCCTTGAAATCAAATTAACCACAGCATTGATTCCTCTCTGTGACACGGTAGGCAAAGCTCGTGACAAATCTTGTTTTACATTACCACCTTCCCAGTTTTCAATCACATTATAGCCTATGATAGGTGTTTTAACCTCAGGGTGACTGCACACTAAAAATGGAACATTTAGTCCAGGCTGTTCATTTATTGAAAAGTTCAGTTCAACCCAACCTTCAAAAGGTATTTCACTGCCATTTGCACTATGAATAGTTAGTTTATCTTCAAAAAAATCACTAATGGGTCTAATTTTTACAGAACCCAGTTGTTGTTCCAAAAATGTGATAGGGACAAGCGAGCACTGTGCCCCAGTATCCCATAAGGACTGTACCAAAACCCCATCTAATTTGCACTGCATAGTGCAACGATCCCCAATTAGTTTTACCATTGACTGTCTTTGTTTTGGTGATAATTGGCAGACAGTTCCCCTTAGTTCTTGTAAGGACAGTTTGTTCTTAAAGGAACGTTGCTTACACCCTGCCTTAAAATGTTCGTCACTACCACATTGCCAACAGTGGCGACAATCCAAAGCTTTTTCCGTTCGACAATCAGGACAACCTGCATATTCTTTGGATTTTGGATTTTGAAACTTTGATTTATCTTTAATGTTCTTTTGTTCCAAAGCAGACTTTAATAATTCTTTTAATTCTGAGACTTCTCTCTTTAATTCTGAAATTTCTTTATCTTGGTTTCCCTTTTGTACAGTTTTATTTTCATTTACTTGGAAATCTGGTAAATCAACACTGGAAATCTGGACTTTGGACTTTGTTTGTCGCAGTTTTGATTTCCTTTCATTTTCTCGTCTAGACATCTTATTAACTTTTCGAATTAGTTCCTCATCGGACACTGTTGTCCCGTCGATGACAGTTCTAACTTGTGTTCGAATAGTTTCATCAATCAAGCCTGTGTAGAAGGATTCGAGAAACCTGGCCTTAACTAGCTCTGGACTGTATTGATGACAACCCTCAGTTGTCTCCCTTGATGCCATCAACACTTTCTCTCTTATTCCCAAGGCCCGGATCAAATATTCCTCACAGTCTTCCCTGGGCCCCTGAGTCAAATTACATAACTCAGTGTAGTAGTCACTGGCATCCCTTTCCTTATAATGGGAACGGAGAATCCCTCTTAATACTGACAGAGTTAAGTCCTCTTTGACTTCAAGGTAGGCCTTCAACGACCCAGTGCTCACAGCTTTTATTACGGCCTCAACAATTTCTTCTTCGGAGTAACCTTTGTTAATTCCAGCATCAATTTGACGGCGTAAACTCACGAAACTCAAACATCCTTTGGTAGTGCCCACTTGTCCCATTATCTTAAACTCCTTATGAAACATAGAGCACTGCCCCAATCCCTTGATGATATCTGATGCCTCTCCCTGACCATCCACTCTCTGTGAGGTACTGGCTTCTGCATCGCTCTCATCTGACTGGCTGCTACGTCGAACTTCTGGTCTTGATTCCGCCATCTTTAGGTTTGCCAAAAGTGTGTCAGTCCATCACTGTGTTGGTCATGACGGGATCCCGGACAAGCCCCCAAAATGTTACCCGGTCATGGTTCAAAATGGCGTCAAACCTAAAGGGGAATAAAGGAAGGCATTACTCGATGTTGAATTTGAGTTTCCTTTTAACTTTTAATAAGATGGAATAGAATACCGCTAAGAGCAGTCATACAACATCATGTACAATAAACAAAGAATACTTGGAGCTTATACATGGCTTGTTCAGTAACATATAATAATGCTTAATACACTATAATAGCTAAAACAGCTTTACTCATACAGGTACTTGTTTATTACATTTTGCATTATCTTACCTATGCTTTAACAGCTCAATTAAATTACTAGACAGCAATTAATGCTCTTGACAGATGGATAAGTACATTCACTCCTCGTAAATACCATGTGGTTAACTATTTAAGGGTCTAAACAGATTTATCTAACTCCACAGATCAGGTCTGCATTAATTTACAATTATCGAGTTATCTCCCTTTAATGAGCATTATCTCCCTTTTAACCTCAACTGTAACTTGCCTTGAATGAATTATTTATCTTAACGAGATTAGTACAACACGGGTACTGCTTAACATTTAACCATTGTTAGCTGTTAACCTCCATTAAATCACTACTTCTGTCTGTCCAATGAAAGTGCTAAAATAAACTTGCAGCTACAAAATGAACAATTAACATTAACATGGCCAAGCTATTTAACTTCTGACTTTTGACTGTTTGCCTATTATTAAGCCTCAACACACTGTTTGTAAATTTAAACCTTATCCTTGTTTAAATTGCACATCTAGATTTAACGTGTTACTTGCTAAATATTTCCGATTAGCCCTATTAACAGATTAAGTCATTGGCATCTAATAACCATGGTTACCTGAACTATCCTACGAATGCCATTTACCAGTCTGATCTAGCTTTTAATGACAAATGAATAAACACTAAAAATTAAACAGCATAACTTGCTTAACCTGTCATAACAACGCTTCAGAAATAACACTGATAGTGATAACGAAATAACACCAATCAACAACACGACTTCACCAACTTATAAGAACGCAAACGGTGAACTGTTAACTTATGTATTCATATCACGTATGTTAATACTAAATTACGCGTTCAACATCTAGCATACATGTATCTCTTAATTCACCCAACGCAACATTCTAGACACTTGTTGAGAAAATAACACTGACTTAGTGTTGTTGTTGTACCACTACGTCGAAGTAACGTTATGTGACCTACATTTAACATGCCGGATTCGTCAGCCACAGCTAACTTACTTTTACTTATGTTTTAACCACTTATTCTGCTTATCTACGCAGATCTACATGTACAGGAAAATACTTACATATATCTTAATTAAATGTCAATCAAAATAGCTTACCTAAAGGGGAATAAAGGAAGGCATTACTCGATGTTGAATTTGAGTTTCCTTTTAACTTTTAATAAGATGGAATAGAATACCGCTAAGAGCATAGAAAATTCGTTAAACCAATAAGGTAACCAGAGTTGTCTCCCTTTGAACGTATTCAACTAATCTAAACAACCCTGAAAATAACTATTAGGCTACACTCTAGGTATTTATAAAAGTATTATCTAAAAAATTGGGGTACCCTGTATTCCAGTCTCACAGGGGCGGGGGTATTTATGGGCTTATACCTCGTGTTAATCCTGGAGTCTCAACAGCTTATACCTACCATAATTCTTTCCTCTTCATATATTAGCATTCTTTTCACTGAAGTTGTTGATTTTCTTCTATGCTTTTCACATCAAATCAAAATACTTACTGTTCCTGGTTTCTTCATTATTACAAGGCCGGCATTTAATATACGCCACGCCTCGTAATGTATATATATATTTATTTGATAAAACACTAGTATGTACAGTCTTCAAATGGTTATTTGATTTAAGTTTACATATATCAATAAACAACAGATACAAAAATCATGGTGTTATATTTTGTTTAAATGCAGACTCTTTTCCATAGCTGGCTACAGCCATCGTTACAGCTTCTACAATCTGCAGGTTTAGACTCCCCCAGAGGTACGTATTTCAAGAATTAGTTGCTCCTGTTTGTCTTCCATGAGGACACGGACTGGAAATACAAGCAAATATTGTTAAATTGCATAAGATTAAATGGAAAATATGGAACAAACAATGTCAGCACTCCTGCAGTAGTTGTCTGCCCAGGATATTTTGGTACACTTCCGAGTCCATCATTCTGAGGTGCTGGATATGCCACCTCAGACATTGACCTAAGAAAAACAAAGCAAACAAAAAAATTATACAATGTCACAAATAACTAAGCCTTCTTGCTAGTTGACTTTTTAGAGCATTACTCAGTGAATGCCGAAAATAGGAAACCATACCCAAAGTTAGCGTCCAGATTAGTCCCTTGAATACGTTTACAGGCCCAGACCTGCCGTATTTTAGACTTAAGACGTGACATTTTTTTATGAAAGTCCATACTATAGACTTCTTATTTATTTCAAAATGATGAATATTAATTGTCCAAATGTAAACTAAGGCTTCACAATATCAAACGTGAATTCTCTGAATCCACAAGCACGAAATGAGAAAGCTGTTTTTAACGAAAAAAGCAAACTATTAAATATAGATTAATCATAAAATTATATGGTATACATTTGTTTCAAACCTTGTGTGGTTTGATCACACAAAACGCCCTGCATAGTTGTTCACAACTGATAACCAGAAAATGTTGCGGGCCGCAACTCGGGCGGAAGTGAAGTCCGGCCTGAAAAAATCTAAGGAATCATCACGGAAAGTAACATACCGTCGAACGGATATTGAAATACATTTAATATTATAAGTATCATTTTTTAAATTGGAGGAATAAAATATACCCCAAAAACCCAATCGGTCATATTCATTTCGGAATGAGAAAACACACGTGCTTACATACGGTACTATTCTGTATTCAGTAGTTGTGCAGTAAATTGTTGGCTTACGGGGGAATATTTCCATACATCACAGGTCTGTAATTTTACTCAAAAGAAAAAATAAAACTTTTCTTGTCATATAAAATAATTGTATGTATAATTTAAAGCGATAAGATAAAAACGGCAATTCATTTAACGGGTTACCGGTAGTCTAAACAGTAGGCCTAAGCGAACAATCAGCCATCGCCGCAGGCGTCGCGCTGTGTGGATTCGCAGAAATAACAACACTGCAGGACGACTTTTAATAACATACGTGAGCTAAATCTCACCCTGCTGTGAGAATTTGCGTGATTTTAGGCTACCTAACGCGCAAGTTGACGCAATAAATTTGCCGGCTTAAATGATTGGGACTGTAGATGTAAATTCAAAACAACAACAACATGTTAAAGTTTCTCCCGTGATAGTATATAAATCAATCGACGATTTTTTTACTGCACTTTATTTTCAACGTAATCACAACGTTGTTTTACTTTACTGAATATATTTGTATTAATACGCGTAAGGAAAACACCCGTCGCGATTATATCAGTCCAGCATAAAGACAAAAGACGCCGGCTGTCGGTAGACTGCGTTTTATTCTGGCGTCTTTTATGCACTCTCAAAAGACGATTAATGGGGACGCTCCCTTAGGCGCATTCTAATAAGCTCTCTTAGAAGTTTCTTGTCTTCAGGGGTCATGTTTACACTGTATAGCTTATGGATTGCCAAAAACATAGACCTTTCCCACCAGCTTTTTAACTTTCCTCCCGAAAAAACCATTGAATGTCTTCTGCACATTATACAGTCCCCAGCATAACACCGACAAGTGGCTTTCAACACTTTCGGCAGAGCAGCCTTTATTTTGTCAGTGTCACCACTGTATGAATTCATTGAATATAAGACTGCACCTGGCTTTAATGTCTTGACTAAAAATTGTCTGCATTTTCTTCTTTGCCTCCCTTGTCTTGCCAGGGAACATGTCCTTACTAAATTCAGCATTATTACATTTTTTGAATTGAAGTCTTCCAAGGTGGACTGGGTCAGCAAGTCTGGTGACTTTCCACAATGGAAATATGCTTTTTATACCTTCTTCCACGCCTTTTGCTGCAGATGAGTCTCTGTCGGTTGTCACGTGATTGATTTTAACACCCTGTGTAGCCAAATCCAGCCCAATATCTTGACCCATCTTTCTTTCTGACCAGGGGGCATTTGGGTTTGTGTCGGCTGTGCAGTCTGGATGACCACCCAGACAGCTTATATCAAACCCTCTTCCTTTCAGCCAAGCACCTTTCCTGCAAAGTTTATTTTTGAATGTCGCTGAAACAATATATTTCTTCTCTGTCATGGTTTCACATGCTATTCCAATGGCCTGAGATGCATTCTGACAAGGCTTTTTAGCACTGCTGATTGTGACACTATTATATCTGCCATCCATTGCTACATCAAACTCGTCCTTGTTCTTTCCTTGTAGAGTTTGTATATCTTTTACCAAACTGACCTTTTTTTTCATATCATCTGTATTTAATTCCTTTATTTTATCTCCCACAGTGCAAGCCGTCCCGTACATACCTGTTCTCGCTGGAGCTGGGACATCCATTGATGTGAAGAGAAGTCTAGCCCCTGTGTTTCCCATGGAGGTGTCTTTTAGTCCAACTTGCAGAGCAAGGTTGACGGCAGCAGTATTTTTTTTCTCCAGGTTTGGGACTTTTCACTTCTTTAAAAAGCTTGTATGGCTCCGAGAAATAATTGTAAATTCTACATTTTAAAGTATATGACCAAGCAAGACCTTGTTTCTTATCGGTGGCTATTTCGAACACTGGTTTGCAATCAGGGTCATTTTCTTGATGTTTTGATACTGTGTCATTCCACATAAATACCATGCTTTCAATGTCGACTAACCTCATCTCTAAAGCAATATCTGTCTTTTTTCCTTTCTGCAGAGGCCGAGTTATCAGCTGTAATCTTAACCAGAATATTCATTAAAATTGTACTTATCTAATGATTCAGTCTCCTTCTTAGTTTACTAAATTAGCTTATAAGATAGACATTTCATAGCTGTAAGTACAAGACAAGACAGCTCGAAACTCACGCTTAAGGTCTTGCATGGAGTTGTATGTACTTGGTAGCTCAATGTGGTTTGAGCAAGTATGTGCGATGGGGCACCTTGTCTCTCCTACAACGTGTCAGAAGCTCACCACTATGCTGTCAGGCATAAAGGTGCTTCCTGTAATATAAAGTAGGAGGTCGGCTAAATCGTCTTGATCTAAACTTTTTACAAACTGTTTAAAAAAGTAAAGCGATTTTTCCTCCTCAGGTTTGAGAACATCTTCTGTGTCTTAACCACTTTGTCTCCGGTAGGCTTTCGCTTCTTAAAGACAGTCAATGCCGTCAGATGTAAGCATACCCCAAAATAGATCTAAGTGGGAAGTAGGCAGACCCTGTTTAATTTTTTTTCACAAGCGGACTTGGCCTATCAATGATTATGTCCTGAGCTACACTCAGTAATTGGTGTCGGATTTTAGAGCCTACTGGTGCTTCTTGCATACCATGTATGCAGAAAAAATCCAAAAGCAATGATTTCTGTTCTTCTCCAAGAATTTCAAAGCCATTTGAAGCCAGTTTAACAAGCCGCCTGTCTGAAGGAGTCAGATATAACCTGAAATAACAGCAAAGTAAACAATAATAGGACAATGGTAAAAACACACTAGCGAAAATTCCTCCACAAGATTATCTCTCGACACAGTAATCTTTTCATTTCCATTTAGTAACTTGCTGAGTGACAAGAAACCTGAAAAAAACAAGAATGGCTAGTGAGGTTAAACAAAGTTTCAAAGCAAAGAAGGAAAAGACGGTGTTCAAAGCCGAAGTATAACAGTTCCACATTAAAGCAGAATTTATTGCGAAGGAAACGACAGAATTTGAAATATTATAAATTTAAGCAGCCAGGAAGAATAGCTCCTCACATAGATAAGAAGGCCATATAGCAACAATTCAGGATTAAAGTTTAAAGCAATAATTAAATTAAAACAAGAAAAGTATCAGAACGGATGGATGCTCCCAAATCTCCTATCAGCATCCTAAATGTACGCTTAATAGAATGACAGAAGAATGCAATAGTTCTATCCACTTTATCAATATTCCCTTATGGAGAAAACAAGTCATAAATAATGCAAAAGTACATGTAGTTGCCAATGCACACAATAGGCTTTTCTCACGCGGCCATTTTGTAAATTTCAAAACGAGGCTCGGTATACAAGCATTGCAAGATGGCGCTTCACTGCTGTGTACCGGACTGCACAAGCGACTCGAGATATAACAGTGCAAGTTCGTTTCACAACATACCCAAAGCTGTCGATTTTAGGAAGAAGTGGATAATAAACATCCATCGAGACGAAGGACCACTTTTCAAGGTATGTTATCAGTAATCTACTTAAAATAGCAATAAACTAGTCGACGAGTACAAGTATGTGATGAACGATGCAGCCAAAGCCGTCACTCGCGCCGTCACCGTTTATGAAAACCGCTTTCAGACTCGTATTAACATTCATTTGGTGTTTAAGCTCTGGGTATGAAAGTAATACCTGTCGTGGCATCGATTTGCTCCAAAAGCTCTATATTTTCCATTGAAACACGTTTTTAGTCTTATCGACTTAGCCGTGAACACTGGATTAGCCGTGAACACTTGGAGAGAGTGGAGAGTGCTTATTTGTCTCTTCGATGTATTGTTGAATTCACTCTCCATCAATCGGCATTTTGTACAAAGCTGTTCACATTATCGGTGTGGTTTAAACACAGAATAAAAAACAGCAGATCGTGTGTGTTTAAATGTTTGAATCTGTTTTGGTTTTTGTTATATTTATAACGTTTTACTATTTTAGCTACAGCTTTACAACTTCACTGTCTTCAGCCAAGTCCTGGTAACCGTTTTTAGAATTAAATTATCTTGCATGCTGATATGCTAATTTTTCCTTCAGATTACAGAGGCAACACACGTGTGTTCCTTACATTTCACCCAAGAATGTTACCAGCGAACATTGACAGGAGTGCGTAGGTTGAAGAAGGGAGCGTTGCCAACAGTATTTTCCTGGAAGCCGAATAAACAACGCCCTCCTCCTCGAAAAAGGAATTCTAGGTAACAGTATGAACTGAAACTAAACTAAGTCGAACTGTTAAACATTAAAGTTCAAGTGGTTTATCATATATGCCAAAAGCTGTATAATAGATCTATAAAAGTGTGCTGTGGTGTCCCCCACTGAGATTCACTCAATTAAATATAACTTAATTTTTAGAGTGCTAATTAAATAGTTCACAATATCCCGCAAACACTTCAAAGTGGACAGGAAAATTCCTTGTTTACGTGGGGGAGATTGCCAAATCTGGAAATAATTTGTTTTATTCTTATACATTCATACTATATAGCCCGGCTAGGTGTAAACTAATGCTTCTTATAATGTGAAGAAATATGAGATACTTTATTGACAAATACTATGTTGCACCAGACCCAGTGGTTTATTACAACTTAAATCATAGTTCAGATCTTATTTAACTATAAATGCATAAGAAATGTGACAAAGTATAAGCGGAAAGGTGTCCTGACTCATGACATATCTCTCGGTATGGGCTCAGCTTGTTTTGTTGTGCATCAGTGTATATTAAACAAAGAAAAATGTTGTTTAGAGAAAACTGTCTTGACAGGACCAGGTCGTAACAATTCATACATAACAATTCATACATAACCACCTGTGGAAAACATCGATAATATATAAATATGTTTGTTGTATGATTTTCTCACACTACACCCCCGATAATTCCACTCCCAGGCAGTGTGTTATTTTTTGCATAATCAACGTGTGAAATTATGGCCCAAGTAACGCTATGACCTCACGAAAGATCTGTCAAAACTGACGTCACAAATGAATTACTTCATCAGTCATTATGACGTTAAGCTCAAGCGTCCAGCAGCAACTCTATATTGAAGGGCCTTGGATACCGTCGTTGATGACGTCATTTCTGGCGTCACAATGCCTTATTGAATCTTTTTTTGGACAGCCATTCTTGAAAAAAGAGCGACGTCGCCAAATATTTTTTTAACTAGTGCCGTGTTTTTTAAAATAAAACGCTGTATTTTTTGTGTAGTGTGAGAAAAAGATTATCCAACTCGACCAAGTGTGTTACAATGAATATCACTCTCGTTTATTAATTTCCAAAGTCACTCGCCAGAGGCTCGTGACTTTTAAAATTAATAGACTCGAGTGATATTCATCGTAACACACTGGCTCTCGTTAGATAACCTCTATATATCTAACATAACATTTCATGTCATATACATGTACATGTATATACAATGTATATGTTTTGCATGGGTGGAAATTAGGCTGTAACTTTTGAATTTGAGGACAATTTTTATAATTTTTTGAGGAAATTTTTTGCCGAACTTCACTTGCAAATCGATGTAAATCTCTATTCCTGCTTTGGGATGCACATTTAAAAAAAAAAAAAATTGACCTTTTTAAAAAAAAAAAAAGAAAAGACAAGTGCCATTTTGTCATTCATGCATGTGCACCAATCCTGTTTCAGTTGTCTGTCTATTGATAAAGCTGATTCGGAGCGTCCGGCGGAAAACACTGCTGTTACTGACCAGCAACACTGCAGCACTCTGTCTGCTTGTACCCCAGCACCAACCAAGGACCATGACTATTCAGACTCACCAACTACTTTGGAAGAACAACTGGAATCTCTCGGAAAGCATGCACAAGAATTGGAACGTAAAATAGCATCTGCTGAACTTAGAAAATTTGGTGCAAACCGTTTCTCTGATGACCCAGAACTTATACAGTTTTATACAGGATTTCAAACGTATGAGGATTTTATTGCCACTTTCAGATCGTTGAGACCTACAGCAGAAAGGATGACTAGATGGAGTCAAATTCAAAGACAAAGATGTGAATCATCACAGCTGAACCCGGATGCATTTAGATCTGAATCACTTCCTTTAGTGGATCAATTTTTTCTGTTTCTCTGTCGTGTAAGACAAGGTTTTTTTGAAGTTGACCTTTCAGTCAGATTTGATGTGTCTGTGAGCTCTGTCAGTCGAATGTTGGTTACTTGGGCAAATTATTTGTATGTCATGCTGGGCGTGCTGCCAATCTGGCAAGAGAGAGCTGTCATTACTAAGAATATGCCTGATTGTTTTAAAGCAGTGTACCCTAATACACGTGTTATACTAGATTGTACAGAGATCAGAGTTCAAACACCAAGTGCAAAGGTACACAATTCAGAAATGTATTCAAATTACAAGTCACATGCAACAATGAAAGGTCTTGTAGGTATTTCACCTGATGGTATGGTAAGTTTTGCTAGCCATTTGTATACAGGTTCAGTGTCAGACAAAGAAATCACCAGGCAGTCAGGGATTTTAGATTTGCTTGATGTCGGTGACGATGTTATGGTTGATAAAGGATTCAAGATCTACTGACACCAAAAGGATGTAATTTGATTATTCCCCCTTTCCTCAAAGACAAAGGGAAATTTCTAGAACAGAAGTTAAGGAAACCCAAGAAATTGCTAGGCTTCGCATTCATGTCGAAAGGGCAATTCGTCGAATCAAAGAATTTCACATTTTTGATTCTGTTATCCCACTAACTCTTGCTGGGTCTATTAACCAGGTTTGGACAGTTTGTTTCTTGTTAACCAATTTTCATGGAAAACTCTTTTAAATACATTGTACATGTACCCTGCTGTCCTGAAATTTGTCAGTTTAGGAATATTTTGAAATTTGTGTGTTTGCTGTGAAGGCTTTCAGAGACAGTAACTTATGAGACCATGTTTATCATTTGTTTGGAATAACCATGTGTAACCATTTTGTATTTGATTAAAGCCACTAAGTAACTTTCTGAGCTTCCCACCAACTATTGTGGAAGAACAACTGAAATCTCTGACGAAGCATGCACAAGAATTAGAAAGTAAACTTAGATAATTTGGTGCTAACTGTTTCTCTGAAGACCCAGAACTGATACAGTTTAACACAGGTTTTCGGACAAACCCAGGATTTTTTTTTTCAAGTCGACCTTTCAATTAGATGTGTCTGTGAGCGCTGTCGGTCGAATGTTAGATACTTGGGCAAATCATTTGTATGTCATGCTGGGCATTCTAGCAAGAGAGAGAGCTGTCTTTACTAAGAATATGCCAGCACCCAATGCAGTGCTTTATGAATTCCCATAATGCTCTATATACAACATTTTACTGGGAACATAAGGCCAAAAAAAAAAAATACCTGTGTTTCCGTCTTCCGACCGACTCAAACAAATTTACGCCGAGTCAAAAGTTTTTAGACGGCTGTTAAAAAAAAAAAAAAGTCCGGCGAACGCGTTTTACGTTTGTACTTTTAAGTTTTAGTACCATCGGGAAATAGTTGAGAGCGTTTTCCTGGATTTGCGAGTAGGGCCAAGAGAATAGAGCCAAGCGAGTAGGGCCAGTGCTACAGATAAGGCCCGTACACGCGTAAATACGGCGGGAAAATTGCACAATACGGACAAGGAAAGAAAACTAACCGTAATAATACTGCCTGAAACGGTAAATACGGGTACATTGCAAATATGGCCAGTACAACAGAAAAAATAAATGGGAAAATCTGGTTTAAAAAGAATATGTTATTGTTTGTAGTTGTTGTCCATCATAAAGTGTTAAATTTTCTTAAAACCTGAGGCTGAAGATCGTGAAATATGTCACCTCCAAAGAATATCTAGAATGGAGATCATTCATTGGTTGACTTTTGACCTAATTGACCAAGCTTTGCGAAAATGGAGATCAATGATTGGTTGAAATTTTCTATTTGACAAAAGTTAACTCCCCTTTGCTATTTATAGCATTTTTTGTCCTGAGTTGTGAGGGTCCGATGGTAAACACATTTCTGTTATGTTTTCATCGAAAACACACATTCACAACTTGATTTATACATTATTGTTTACACTTTTACTTTTTGGTGTTGAAACTTCTAATAAAACAAGTCAAACTAGACCTAAAAGTACTAAATCTTCAACACTGAACATACACCTTTTCTGGCTTATGCAGTGGTGTAGCCCTACATGACAATGTTGTGTATATAGTATACATCGTATTCGGCATCGTGTCAAAGTTGACGTGAAAGTTGAACACATGAACATTTTGGCACTATCTAATTTTATCAGCTAGATATTATATCTATATTATATATTTTATTAACTTAATAAATATAATGTAAAAAATAAAAAGAAGTCCATGCGTAGAAACTACAATAAAAAATAAATTTCTATAAATAATATTTTTATTTTTTATTTCAGTTACTTGCATGTACATTCACATCCATTAATGTGTATATTCCATACCATTGATTGATTGATGTTTAACGCCACATTCAAGATTATTTCACTTATATGGCGGGTACAGTACTGGCTGGAGAAAATAATTATCTGGAGCACTGAGTATCACACAGTAAGAACATGCCTTAAGTGTCCTCTGTATATATTCCAAAATAGTTCATTTTCGTTTTTTTTTTTCTTCATCAGTGAAGCATCTCTGATTTTGTTTCATAAATCGCATTCTTCTCTGATAGGTATAGATAAAAAATTATGACTGTTAAAGAAACTAAATATGGAAAATGGTATGTTTTATACATGTAAGAGTATTTCATTCATTCGCCCAGTTTCATACATATATCTCTTGTGCCGAAGAAAAAAAAGAAAAAAAAAAAGAAAAAAAACCCTACCTACCTACCCTATTTTTTTTAGGCCTGCAAGCGGAAACACAGGTATTTTTTTTTTTGGCCTAACACTACCACAGTGAACTGTAGCAAAGGGAAAGTGCACTGTATAACTTAGTATTATGTTGATGCTTAATGTTTTTTCCTACAATAACATACTTAGAAATTTAAACAACCTTGAAAGTTTTCATATGATAAGTTACTTTAATAATTGTCAATTTGGAAATAAGGGACAGTCCTGTACATGGAAACAGGCACATCTTGCAATAATATTATAATAAACAAATTGTGAATTGGTACTGAGTACATGTATAGTACATGTCATATTAAGTATAAAATGTACACAAACTGTGGGAGTTGTCTCCCTTCAACAAATAACACGGACATGTGTATATGCCATTTAAATTACATTCATAATTTGAATATGTATTTACTGAACAATATGCATGGACCTAGTGAATCTTGTATATAAATCTTGTATATAAATAATGTGCAGGTTTAACTGCCAATTGTATTCACAGCAAAATCATATTTTTACTGAACATACATGTATATAATTGATGCACATTCTTAAAATACAGGTAATGATACATGCCAATTGCCAATACATGTACTTTCTCCATAATAATGGTAATTGCTTGTTTATTCAACGTTATATATTTTTATTGTTCAATTACAGAAAATCTGTATAAGCTGACACTGTATAGGCTGATATACCGGTACCATCGAAAGGCGGGGCTAACAGTAACTCCATGACCCTATCGCCTGTAATATTACAGAAGAATAGTTACATTTAAGCCAACACAAAAGTTGCGGTCCAAATAGTGTCGGCTTCTGCTCTTTTCTGTTTTTCACAGTTTCGGGGATTCATACAGATACATTTTACAAATCAATATTGAGTTCGTAAAATAGTTTTAAACTGAATTTTGGGAGTTAAAATATTTTCACCTATAAATCTACAATATGGACATATCAAGAAATTATAAACTTTTATTTGCTTAGAAAACAAATTTTATCTCAAAATGGACTGTTAACTGGTTGGTTAAATTTTTTGAACTCAATTTACCCCTTCCAAAAAACTAAATTTTGAGTTTTGGTTTGTAAGATTTAGATTTCTATGAATCCCTGGACTGTGTATACATACATGGTTGTTAATTACAATCACAAACATGTGGCAGATAATAATAATAATAGAAGAGATCTAGTTTGTCTTTCATTTCAACCCACATGCCCCGATCAAAGAATATTCTCTCCCTATGAAAAGCATTTTTACACATAATAAATAAGTCGCACCATTCCATGCCTGTCAATGCCATTTGGCCCATCATTTGGAAATAATATTGATGAGATTTTCTCAGGGAAAGAGATTTGTCAAGTAACTGCAAATACTGTAGATCCGTTACTGAATCAACGGAAGATGGGCATTTTATTTCCAATAAACCAAATGTTGGGACAGCGTTGGGGTCGAAAACTCTTCTGTCCGGGGAAGTGCCTAGGTGTTGGCAGGATGGATTGACGCAAAACCCACATTTATAAACATTGTTCCCAGTTTTCTGAGCATAAGCATCTGCTGCGGTGCTTTCATGTTCTATACCATATCTCATCGCACCAGACAAAACCGTTCTTTGATTAAAATTGAGCAGCTGCGCTGCCAGAGTTAACATATCACCCTTCCTTGAACAACTACGTTTAAAATTTGACGACGTTAGTCTTTTTCCTCTAAGTGCATGCCATTCTGAATTTGAGGACTGTTCTCTGGTATTTCTCTCAATATCTAATGCAGCCTCTCTAGAAACTGCCAAGCTATCATAAATATCATGCTGGCCTCGTGGTAATATAAAACATACATTGCAACTATATATCGGCAAAGGAAAATCTGGTAAATTTGTAATAAAAGGATTATTAACTGTATTGTCTTGAGACACATCCAAAACTACAGGCTGTTGATATGACAACACACATCCCTTGGGTACTGGACCAACTGCACTGTCAACCATGCTTAAGTTAACATCAGTTAAACAAGATCGAACCTGAGCTTTGGAATCACAATCTGCCAAATTGCTAGCAAGTGTTGAAATAAATATGTCACACGGTATGGGAGATGGGACAGGATTATAAAAAGTAGAATTAATGCCCTGGACTAGTCTTTTATTTCTTACTAGTTTAACTGTTTTGTTGTCAGAGCCTGGTTTTTTTAACTTATGTATTTTAATGTCACTGATTTTCTTTGGTTAAATCCCATGGGTCCTGCTGGGCAAATGCCATGTTTGAGGCATAGATGTCTTAGAAACAATGGGGGGAACAGCCTTAAACCCACACATGCTATAGTGATGTAGTAAATACAAAAGTCCAAGTAAATGA
Organism: Lepidochitona cinerea; assembly: GCA_963971465.1. Classification (NCBI taxonomy): domain Eukaryota; kingdom Metazoa; phylum Mollusca; class Polyplacophora; order Chitonida; family Tonicellidae; genus Lepidochitona; species Lepidochitona cinerea. Next base: position 18,435,002 of record OZ020558.1, read on the forward strand.
TTACAGTCCCCTTCACCAGCAGCACAAGTACAACTCTGTTCACTGAAGCTGATTACTCCATCAGAATTTGAAACCTTTAGGTGTAAAAAATGAGCTGGTTGGTTTTTCCGCATTGATCGGTAACATCTAGCTCATACATCACATCCATCGCATGCTGCTTTCACTAAAAAAAAATAAAATAAAAAATTTACTGTTAGTGCACCATTTGAAGTAAAAAAAAATGTACGCATTAACATAGGAATGTGAACACTGACATCAAATATGACACCCAACAAAAAATCATCTTGACTACCACAGGGCTACTGTGTGTTAGCCACATGGGGTAATGCCCTTATCAAATCTAGTGACCGGACAGAAAAGCCAGCGATGTCCAAAATCAGATGGAAAAGTATCAAAGGACACGAACGGTGCATGCGCTGAGATGTCGAAAGATTCCGCCGGAAAAATGGCATGAAAAATGTAGAAACTACTAGAATTATATTTCCGTTGGCGCATAAATTGAGTGGTTCAATCTTTTAATGATTTATAAGTATTCAACAGAAACGTATTCGTTATCGCCTGTGTACCTTCAACATTATGGACGTAGGATTCCGCAAAATTGCCGTACCCCTTCTTCGTCTGCTGTCTTGGTATCTTACTATTCACCACCCACGTCTCGATATCACTGCCCTTTATGAAAGGAAGTTGCTTCAGACTGGTTGTCCACTTTGGTGCCGAAGGACCACTGCCGTCGCCCATTGTTGAGCAGCAGAATAGAAGGAGGAGTAAGCTTGAATTTCAACCCGCGTAAAACTTGTCAATGTCAACAAATGTCAAATCCCGGAAGTGTTTTTGTATACCGAGCCTCGCTTTCGTTTCATGATGGCCGCAGCGTGAGAAAGGCCTATATTAACTGAGACATGAACTAAACATATATAGCATATATATATAACAAAATTAAAAAAAACTCCTAATAAGTCCACAAGGGATATATAAAAAAATAAAAACATATAGAGAGATATAGATTATGACAAAACAAGAGTTTTACTAAACTCAACATACGGCTCCGCTATGACGCATTGATCTACATTATAGAACCTATTTGTTTAAATTTTAGCAATTGAAACCGTATGTTCATATGAAGTATTTTCATTTCTCTATCCGATGAACATACATGCCGTATCATGTAACTAACGAAATCCTAAGTTGTTGCAGACACACCATTTACCCCTTAGGTATGTATACTCAGGATCAGGTCAGCTCAGCTCAAAGTAGATACATGGACTAAAAGAGAATATTACATAATCTAATATAGATGTCATATTATGCAACCAAAATTGTCATTAATGGTTGACAACACACCATGTATCCATAAGGTAAATGCTGTGAAAGGATTGTAAAGATCAAACCCCTTCAAATTGTGGAGCGCAAGCAACCAAGACATAAACTAAACAAGAATATTACATAATCTAATATGGATGCTGTATTATGAAACCAGGGATGTCTTAAATGGTTTCAGACAAACCATCTAGCCATAACTGTAATATTTCCACTGGAAAAAGTATAAAGATATGGAGCGGTAGTGAACAAAGGTAAAGACTAAAGATAAATTACATAATCCAATATAGATGACATAGTATGCAACCGATGATGTCAAAAATGATTAATGACACACCAGCTACATATAAAGTGTATGTTTTGACAAAATTATATAAATTAGATCAAAACTCTTTAAAAGGAAAGAAAATCTAAGATTTAGACTAGTTTAGATGGAAAGAGTAGAGTTCATTTAGTCCAAAACAACTGTCCGATGTATGTTTTATCCCCTCGTAAGCGAATAATTGAAATTTGAAGGTGGCGTTACAATATAGAATAAGCTTCATAGGCCGTTCACAAGGCCGCCACCATTTTTTCATTAGTTTTATCCAATTATTGTTGAATAAAAAATTAAGTGCGTTATAGAATAGTCATGTGATGCAATTTAGCCAATGGCTGGCTAAGCAATGGCGCGGGGTTGCATACTGACCTATATATTTGGAGACAATCTTCCCACTTCAAATTTGTCGCCATGTTTTTTTGGACCTAAATCTACCATTATACATTAGAGAGCGGTAAAAATACGTCATTATTGATCTAAAAATAGCTATACCAACATCACGTCATCCTAAAACGGAAAAATGGCTACACAGATAAGCCACTGAAAGGACATACTTCTGTCTGTTTTTATTAGCTTGAGGGTCACTGGAGGTAATTGGCGTGAAATGTTTTAAGCACTTTGAAGGTTGTTATCGACGATAATCCCTATGTATTTCTAGAGATTTCCCCTCCTTTAAGTTATGGAGCGGAAGGGAATGATGATATAGACTATAACAGAATGATACATAATCCAATATAGATGCCATATAATGCAACCGTAGATATCATAAATGATTCATGACACACCTTCTACCCATGAGGTATATGCTGTGAAAAAATTGTAAAGATCCGATCAAAACTCTTCAAGAAATGAAGGGAATCCGGAACGGCCCGACTTTTTTTAAGTCGGGCGTATAAAAACGTATATAGTCAGTGGTACAATCAACAAGTTAACGGTCAATGGATCTTCGGAAATATGTACAGGGAAGGTCACTCATGTTCGACTTTCGATTCTTCAAACCTCTGTCTGCAAAAAATATATATTGTATACGGGATGAAGTTAGTGTTTTGAAAGCAAGCTGCAATCATTATCAAGGAAATTTCTTAACAAACTTATTAAATGTACTCCGAGAAAACACAACGTGAGTCTATAATACATGGCTAATTCACGATATCTGTATATAATTTTCCTATCAGTACATGTATATGTTCAGAGCAAATGCTCTTCTCGAGTGGTGACGAAATATGTATGTTACTCAATGACACGGTACGAGAAATAGTATTACCGTATAAAACAAAGGGAACGTAAATCTATATTCATGAAAAACTCTCGATCTAATTTTCTGTAATTGGCCTTGACGAATAAGAACGCGAATTGGTCGCCACTTGATTAATGTTTTACGCCGGACTCAATATTATTTCACTTATTTAGCGGCGTTACCAAATTTAGTGGAAGACGAAACCAGACTCATTGCCTTCGGGGAGTACCTGTCAACTATTCCACATACAGCAACCGAGTGAAAAATCCATTCAGAAATTGTTCAATTGTATTTGATCTCAGTGGGATTCGAACCTGCGCCGTATCGATTGAAGGTCTGTGTGGGCCTGAGGGACGATCCCACTGGACCACCGAGGCCTTTCTCCGATTGAGGTATAATTGTATTGATAACACTTACACAGACAAGATTCTTCTACCAAGTCACACTCCCTTCACATATACATTTTCCAGAAATATTTCGCTTGGGAAAATTTCTAATATTGAGCTTAGGTCTGAGGTCAATATATCATCCTCTCCTTTCATTAGAAGGGATGGATTGTCTCTGTAAAAAGACATGTGCATTAAAATAACAGTACAATGTGAGTGTACATGACAAGATAGCTTGTATGACACTCGAATTAAAAAAAAATGTGTTTTTACTTGCATTTTTCAAATATGCACAAAGAAAAAGGTTAAGCACCCACTTGGAAAGTCTGCACCGACCGATAAAATCATTGGGGTAGGGAGATCGTTGGTAAACTGATGTTCCAGAAACGATTGTGATCATAAAGGGCAACATCTTGGCGATAAGAAATCACAATTAATAACAATAAGCTATACAATTTATTCAGGATATCGTTAGTTAAATCAAAAGTGTATTTTAACAAAATAAAAAGATGCTTGTAATATGAAACATCAGAGTAAATCCGGCTTCACGGTCACTTTGAGTGTGTAGAACACATCCCTAGAGCAGAAGGTCAATAGCGCTATAGCCTCAATTAGCTTCCAACCTGCGTCTCAACCCTTCAATGAGACGTCGGGTCTGTTGAAGGGGTAACTGATTAATACCGATGTAATGCAGCTTCCAATTTCTGTACATTTTGTACAGGGGGCTCTAGGGCTTGACTGATTTTGCCCATCCCATCCCAACTGTGCTCTAAAGGATTCAAATCCGCGCCACTACCCTTTCAACAGATCCGACGTCTCACTGGAGGGGTGAAACTCAGGTTGGAAGCTAATGAAGGCTTTGTCTTTGTGTATATAACATTTTCCAGCAGAGTTGCATGATAGAATTTAACTGAACTGCCAAAGGGTAAATTGATAAAAAATAAATACGAACTGCCATGGGCAAGAAAACAATTAAATGATATACATTGAACAAATACGTAGGGTGGGCAAAATAGTACCCCTTTGATATCATTTTTCAGAATTCAAAGCAAAGTGGGATAAATTGCGTTTGCTGAAATCTATTGGGACATATTTTTATTTCGATATTCATGATGAGAAAATGGAAAAGTTAATATACTGCCGACTGGATATATAGCTACATTATATAAACCTTCTAGTCTACTAAACCGATGTGTACAAAGTTAACTACCTTTTCAACCCACAGTTACATGCTTCAATTGTTCTCAATGTAGGATGGTATATACAATCCGTAATATACTTACACGTCAAAACTGACAGCTTCAACCTCGCCTTCAAAATTCTCTCTTTCAGTAAGTTCCTATGGATTGAAATTATTAATCTAAAATTATACTCTTTGTGGTGGAATATAATAGAACTGTCGTTTTGTACCAACATTAGGATTTAAAATAAGGATTGTCGACATCAAAAGGAGTTTTGTCATTTCAATTGATTTCTTCGAAGTTTTAAATAAAACTCGAGTTCGTAAGGTGGTCAAAAGAGTTGCCATGTTGGAGGAAATGAAAGTTTAATCTGGAAAACACAATGCTATTTATGTAATCGGATCAAAGTTATCTAAATAGTAACAACCCCACTTCACTTCTGAACAGCAGATTTTAAAATACAGTAGTTAAAACAATAACTGCACCACACAATCTCTTACTGGTCAATCAAACTGCATGTTTACTTTCTGTTGTTCATGTATCAAATAACTAATTAATCAATATGTAAGTAATGTAGATGTTCGAAGTTGATAATATGAAACATAATCAAATACCTCTATGGCTGTTAGCTCCGTTGCATTTGCGCTTATCACTCCACCATATTCACTTGTTTGAACACAGGTTACTCGAACCTCTTTTCCAACTGCTGGCACAGTTTCATTACTCTTTTCCCCCCATAATTTAATTTCTATGCTGTCATCGTCATTTGAGAGTCGTAATATTTTCCGGGGGTATTTTCCCTTTACAATTACGCTGGAAACCTAAACATAAATACATATTATTAGGCAACAATGCATTTCAAAAGGACTAAAAAATTGAAATAACATAATACAAAATCAGTCATTGTTAACTTGAAGTACGGTAAGGCTAAAAAGTCACTTTCAAAGGGCAAAGTGGGGCCTCCGTGGCTCAGTAGTTTCCATCCGAACAATCAACCACCAATGGGTCGCGGGTTTGAGTACCACTCAGTCCCAAAAAAAAATGGAAAAGTTATCACTAGAACGACTTCTGTGGGATGGTTGCCAATTACCACGGGAAGGTCTAGGTTTCCTCCCACAATAAAACTGACAACACCACCATATAAGTGAGCGCGGTGTTAAACCCCAATCTATTAATCAATTAATGTGCAAAGTAAAATGACACTCACGTTTGTGAGATGTCCTGTTATCGACATTCGTCGTTTTGGTGGGCTTCTTAACGCCGTTGGAACAGAAACCACTGTTGGATTATAGTAGTCCTGTTCAATTTGGCTTGGAAATATAAAACTTCCACATTCCATAATCTGCGAACATAAAATTATGAATAATTGCTTTATTGTCATATTATTGCCTGAAATGGATAGTTCAGAGCAAGTACACGAAGAGAAAGTAAGTAAACCGAGCATAAATTAACTTGAATATAACCACTGAGCCGCAGTCTATATTTGTTAGGCTCAAAATACCTATGGTATGTAACGTTCAATTTTACTATGGGCCCGAGGGTGGTTTGTAAAAGAATTGTTTAATGTAACAAGCACAAAAAGTGCTGCTATTGTGTGAATAACAAACATAACTAAGCACTTAAAAGAGAGCTCCCATTGCTGAATGCATGCTGTTTCAGAATAGGCGCACTAATGTTTCTTTACCAACGGCACCTACACATATTTTTACGATTTTTTATGTCTGAGAGTGAAGTTATTAAAAGATTACAATACTGTTAGGCAAAACAAATTGGTCAAATTTCAAAGTCTCCCATTTAAGCCTAGGTTAAATTCTTACTCATAAAGGCTTTCGTAACTCATCAATATGGCGAGCAGAAAAGTTTTTTGCCGGCCACATTTTCCTCAAAGCTACTTTTGCAATTCAATGGAAGTTTAGAGAAACTGAAAGCAATTTTCTGGAGTTAGATTAATTTCACTCTCTTCAAAGTATTGCTGAATTTATATGGGATATTTTGAAAGTTGACCAGTTTGTTTGGCCCATGAAAAAATCGCGACAATATGTGTTTGGTACCGTCCGAAAGAAAACATACGCGCGCTTCATCTGACAAAACTATACAGCTAAGAAGTACTTGTTACAGTGTATAAGTCAACCTCTTCCGAAAACTTAATCTTCAAAAAAAAAAAGATTTCTTTCATGTCCGCGCTTCTTCCTTAAGGCCTTTATATTAAAACATGTACTGTTTTTGTCTCTTAAATTACTTCAAGGTGTTTAAGAAATCGTGATCTATTCGACTTCACACTTTGAATCGCAATTGCGAAATCCCAGATCAGACAAACTGGAGTCTGAACTGCGGATTGAGGTTCTGTGCATGGACAAGGCAAAACTTGAGGCTGTGCTAGAACTTATAAATTTAAAACGCAAGCATGCTATAGAGAAACACATTGCCAAAATGAGATGGCTGCAAATGAAGCAAGGTGAATTGTAATTTTTCTTATGTTTAATTTATTTAACCTCATAATGTACATTCTTCTCCTGATTTTGTTTGATGCTACATGTACTCCTCCCCCCATGTACAAGCTCGACAATGGACATACGATGTATATATATATATCTATATATATATGAACACTAAAATATACAAGTATATGTATGTAAATATGTAATTCATTTAAGTAGCATGAGCTGCCAAAATTCACACTTTTTCCAAAAATTCTGATTGTCACGACAGTAAGAGGCTTTGAAGATCATCGACAAACTAAATATCCATGTAATCTTTGTGTTGTACGAGCCGAAAGTGTTTGAAAGTAAACAAATTTAAAATAACCAAGACGAACGTTTATTCAAAACAATACTTTTTTGTACATTCCCGGGACTAGAAGCAATAAGAAACGTCAGAATTGTACCATTAGTCTTGAGAAAAATAGCCGATAATTCCAACATCCTGTTTTAATGGTAAAATATTAGCATTTTGGTGGCTCATGCCTTTTTAAGGGGAAAACATGTAATAATTTATATTTTCTACTTTCAATGACCTTAGTTCCAAATTTCCAATGAGTTGAATGCATTCACATCAGTTATTTAAATGTTCTGTTATCTCTAATGTAATACATGTATTTGTCCTAAAATTAAGTTTTGTAAATATATTGCTAATTTATAGAAATAAAGATGTTATTATTGAATTTAAGCTTTTCTTTTTTTTTTGCGTTGAAGATTTTACTGAGTGGAGTATAATTAAATGGTCTTAGAACAAAATCTTTTAACTGGATGTGCTGCAAACTTCAAATCAGTCAAGGGCCAGCAAATTTAATGGGATTCAGGATAACAGATGTGACAAGTATATTACAAGTAATTGGCCTAGTTATGTGAAATTTAATATAACAGAGGTTAAATGGAATCCTGGGCTTGCTGAATATGTTACCAGCACAAGGAAGTAGACTATCGGGTGTGCCATCTGTAGGAATGGCAAATACAGCATATAGCCTTAGACAGCATACCCAGAAAATAATTATAATGGCACAAGTGTATGCACAGAATGACAGAAACTGTAAAAGTAATACTCTGGATAAAACTACGAGTCCAAAGTTAAGTTATTGAAGGACAATAACTCTGAAAATAATAGTGCGGCCTATGAGCAGCACGTACACAAGATTACATTAATTTAACATAAAAACTGCAGAAAAAATAGTACGGAAAACATCACGTTTAAAGACTACCAGACCAACTTATTCAACGGCACTAACTGTGGACAAAATTGTGGAAAATTTCGTATGCAAAAAAGCAAAATAATGGGAAACATAAACTCAAAATTTCATTGACCTAGCAGCAAAATTCTAGAAATAGTAATCCGGACAAGCCTATATGTATATATTAGACAAAATCACGGAATTGCATGAATTGTTTATGGAACTGTACTTTTATCCACTCTCTTCGCCCGATTCCCATCACGGTCGAGCCCCGATCAACAATTTAGCCACACTCTTTTCCACATCTTTCTTCGTCACCTCTGCTGTAGTTACATTACGCTTCATTCCTCCAAAAGAAAAAACAATTTAAATAAAATAAGCTAATCTTTTCCAAGGACACCCAACAATGGATAGAAAACTCAACCATGAATACAACAGGCAGTAGTTTCAGACACTGGACATTTAAATACTAGTTTATCAGATTAAAGCCAACATTGATTTAATATAAATATGCCGCCCTTTGACTTCAAAATCAAAAAGTATAAGTGTAGAAGGTTTGCCCTCAACTTATTTAGCTTAATTATTCCCTTGACATGGTTATAGCGATCCGTTATAAAACTGGTGCTGTGGTAATCTGCTATCGCAAGGACGATATAATTTAATTCAGGAGGGCATTGTTGTTCCATCATAAATCGGCATTTCATTCATGAGAATACAGCAATATTAAAATAAAGAAAGCCAGCAAAGTCATATTACTTACTGTACACTGCTGCTAATAAATTAGTTGGCTCTAATGCCTTCTTTCCATTTCGGCCACACATGTTGAGTTTTGTAGCCACAGTATTTGTTACTACAAATTTCATGATGCGTTGGACGCATTCGTTAGTGTTTCTCCCCCCAATTTCTCCCAGAACATTGACCTGTAATACGGAAGTAACAAGTCATTTCTTATTGGCAGTGAACCTGAATATACACATACAGGCTTTATGGAATCATCACTCTACATGATGCACTTAATCATTTTAATTAGGGTTTAGATGGTACCTGTAATGTTTGACCAAGCCCATTTTGGAGCCCCAGGGGTCATATGAAGCAATGGCTGCCGACAGACGTCCAATATCTGATAAAGTCAGATCGCATGACAAATGATCTCGGACTCAAACCTTGGTACCTCGCTTAATTACCCAAATTGCTCTTGACTGCTGAGTAACAAATCTGAAATGAAATAATGTTTTATTATTAAAGATTGATAAATATAAGACTTAAACAACATTTTCAAACAGAAATGAAGCTAAAATGTTGCCAGTGTGCTGAATTTTTTTAGTGGGAAAAGGACTTTGCAGTGTGCTTGTACATAAGCCTTCTTTTCAGAGTGGCCTTGATGGCTGCAGTGTCTGTAGTCATTCTTGGCGAGACAGTGTGGGACACATCAGATGGGACTAAAACCAGGTTTCCATTAATTCTTGGGGCTTGTTGAATTTTCATAAAGGGCAGCATTTCAGCTAGAAGGCTCAATTCCAAGGGGTCTTTCAACGGACCTTGAGGGTAACATTTCAAGCCATTCATAATACAGATAGGTGGCATTTTCCCCCTCTTCAAGTGGGAAGGACAAGTTCCACAAACCCAGATTTCCTTGTCAAAAACAGAAGCGGTTTTACCAATGTTTTAGCAGTTCATTTTTTTCTGTCAATTTTTGAAGAAAACTTAATTTAACAACGCTATGTTTGTACCAAAGTTGATGGCAAGATGTCAAAATATAGTTCTGTGGAAAGTCTTGACTAGGTAATTAACATCTTTCCTAAGCTGCTGTTTGGGACAAGATTCTTTAATCATTTCTTTCTCCTTGTAAAATCTGTTTGCTCAGCAACGTTTGGGAGAATTAGTCTCAGCTTTCTTTTCTGCTTCTTCGTAGGCTTTATCTGCATGACGTTCTTTTCTTGACATGGTTTCTGTCATCTTTTCCAATTCTTTGTACTCCTTGTTCATACAACGCCGCTTTAATACTTAAAATAAACTGGGCTATTGAAAAAAAATTAAATGGCACAGCTGTAGTTTTTATTAACAAAGTTGTCCGGATTAGAAAATTATGTACAAGTAAATTTAAAAGGGGAAAGAATCGTAATTTTAAAAATCTGTCCACTAGAGAGTGTCAGTTACAAAACAAAAAACAGTTGATACTATGATATCTCCATAGTATATATGGATTGAAACAAATGTGTGATATAGCTGATATTATATTTCAAAGAAAAAAAAAAGAAATATCAGACCTGGTTACAGTGATGGCATTGTCATCCAAAGCCTTCTTCAGTTTTAATAGCTTTGGAAGACCGTAGGACGCTGGTGGTAACGATGTGGGGATTTTATTTGGCAATCCACTTACAGTACCAATATCAGAAGAGCGCAAAGCTTTCACAATGTATTTCGCGTAAGATTGCCCTCAAATCATGCAAATTCTCACAGCTTAATCGTGCCTACCACATTAATCTAAAGCTACATTATGTAGTCCAACTCTTGTCCACGGGCAGACGCCGAGACACAAGGAAGGCAGTCCGTATCTGCTAACCGACGCTCACAATTTGAGGCACCAATTATCGTTTGTTTTCTTTTACGCTATATTTTCTCAGGTCCGTAAGGCAAGCTCTTCTTACTGATATCTTTATAAATTTGGTGATTTCTATTGCATTGAGATGGTTGTCATCATTTTCTATTATAGCAATCACTTTCGATCAATTCAATTTTATTTCACTCAAGACCACCATGGGTGGCGCGAGAGGCATCAGTAGTACAGTATATAACATGGCGTTTACACTATTATACTAACATAGTATAAAGCGTTTGATCTGCATGTATTCTAGATTTACAGTGCTGAACTTTTATATTTGTAGCATTTATACATACACAGAGAGAAAAAAAAAGAAAGTATATTTTAAAACATTTTCACACAATATATTTTAACAATTCAAACAACAATACTCCTGGCTTTTTCAAGATACAAAGCTAAATTTGTTGGTTCCTTGTCACTAGTGCACATAAACAATTCTCTTGCTTTTAGTGCATTTCACCGCCATATAAGTGAAGTAATCTTGAGAGCGGCGTAAAACTCCAATCAATCAATCCGCTGGGATTATAGTAAACCATCAGCAGGCAGCCGCTTCGCTACTCAATGGCTTATCTGAGAAAAACATTGAAGCCTCTTCACTTTCCTAACCCGAAATCATGCGATGTCCTCCAAGCAATGTCTATCGCGTAAGACAGCTCCTGGTTTTGTCAGTACTAGACATTCTTCTTTTAGAACCCACGGCAAGTGATATTTAAAGAAGAATACAATGATATACCCAGCAGAAACATAACACAGGAGTTACCTTTTAGCAAGATCTTTAAACCATAAGCTTTTCTAAACATAAAAAATGAAATAATCTACCAGTATACAAACAATAGTTTTACTTATCTCTAAATACCTTCCAAGTTATTACTGGTATCAAATGATGATGTTATATGGAGGCTTCTTCCTTTGGGGTTATAATAACAGAGCTAAAATTGCTGTTAGATTGCTTTTACTATAGGCATATTTACATGTTTTTAATTAACTGTTATTCCTTTGTTCAAAATGGCAGCCTAAAGTTCTGAAAAAAATCAGAAATTTTTCATTTTGATGACTATTGATGGTTTATATGTTCAATTGTATTTCGAGGTTAAAATACACAGGCACAGGGAATATCTTTTGGTAAAACCATGGAGACGAATATAAATGATCAAAAAAGTTGTCTTTAGTTATACATGTAATAGGAACAAGGTAATGTTTGTACTTACAATACAGGGCATAATCAGGCAGTTTGCGGTCAGATTTAGACAGTAAATAACAACATAACTAACTCGAATAGTCTCATTACGGCATTCTTGAATAATTTAGACTATTATAAAGTGAATTTAACACTTAAATAAATGAAAAAACGCCAAACAGTGTTACGTCATCAATGGCGGAGAACTTGAGACTGGAGAAGGTAAAAATGAATTCAGGGGAAGAATAATGTTGACTGACCAATCCTGCTTGTTCATATCAGGCACTGGTAGGTAGGAAAGTTATCAATGAACGTGATTATGACTGTTTTGACAAGATTTGAGTGGGTCATTTTCAAAATATGAATAAAGAAACGATAAATTATCACAACGCGTTTAGTGTATTTTTTAAATAAAACAGTCTATAATGCTAAATGATAGTAACACGTTTGAATAGGTCCCATTTGTCGGTTTTTAATTTCCGACGCATGCTTGGGTTTTATGAAGTAATTTCCATTAGGAGACGAGCAGTGGACGAAAACCGGAACCAGAAGTTTTGCACTTGACTTCTTCAAGTAAGCCACTTTCCTTCCTTCATCGTAAATGTCCATATTGTAGTGTCATATGGGTTCGATGATTCGTGAAGTGCGTTGTAGCCAGCACCCACTCGAAGCTCTTTGTCACCGTAGTGGTGCATACCAACAGCAAACACATGTTTTTCATGTTTCTGAAATAAGAAACAGTGAAAATCAGATATTTCGTAACGAATGTGCACAAGTAATTCTGAAATATCCCAAGACCAAAAGCTCTAGATGTATTGGGTAATGGGATGTACTCAAAACAATCAAACCACCTCACCAAATGCAATCAACCTCACCATATAAGTGATATAATCTAAAATGTAATATAAAACCCAAAACACACACATAGAGAACTACTATAACATTGATTGAGCTGCTTCATGTTTTAAAAAATCGAGTTGGTTCTCATTTCATTATCCAACACCTTTCAGAGATATAAAAAAAATCTAAGACGCCTACATATTAAAGTAATTCTGTTGCTATTAATGTAGCACACATTTAAATATATTTACTTTTTTTACATAAAGTTTGGGCTTGTGTCCTACACATATGTGTGCTCCACAAACAATCTTAATACACAGTTACAACAAAGAATTGTGGTTTCTTCTCATTGTTCAGTAGTTATTTTTGTAGATCCTTTTCTTTTTTTAAGTCATTATGGTAAAATTAGCTTACCTGCTCTGCTGATTCTAGTTGGTAAGGTACGTCCTGCTTGTGTCATTGATAAATCCAGTCTCCCCTGTCACTCCGCTGGGGGCAAGTCACGTGGTGGACAGGGAGGTTGAGCTCCCGAGGTGTTCTCCCAGATCTACTACATCATTTTTTTCTGTTTCTGTTTATAAGCCATGCTTTTGGCAGCCAAAATATCGGTGTAGTGAGAAGCCTGTGACTTTTCAATGCTTTTGAGTGTGTTGCTTTTCTGTCTGCCTGTGGGATAGTAAAAATACTTTCCAGATTGGCCTGTAGGATAGCAAAAATACTTACCAGATTGGTGTTCCAGTTGGCCAAGAGAAAGGTTTCTGGGTTTAAGTGTTCACCTGATAAGGTATGTTTGGCTGTGTCTGAACTTAGAGTGGTAATGGTTGGATGTGCCAGTGTTGGTGGAATGTCATTGGATGAATGTGCCTGTTGGTCAATGAGTCAGCCTGTGCTCCGGACCAGATCTATTACAAATTAATTAAACAACTTCCGAAAATATCACTCAATGCAAAAAATGGGAAAATTTTCTGACTGGGTTTTCACTCGAACGACCTATGTGGGATGGTTGCCAGTTACCAACAGAAGGTCGTGGGTTTCCTCCCACAATAAAACTGGCAACGCCGCCATATAAGTGAAATAATCTTGAGAGCGGTAAAACATCAATCAATTAATCCAAAAATATCTCTGAACGTCCTCTTAGATTTATTTAATCATGTATGGTCAACTGGTTCATTTCCTCCTTCCTGGAGGGAGGCGTGCATTATCTCGGTCCTCAAACCCGGCAAGGATCATTCTGATCCGTCGAACTACAGACCTATTGTTTTAACGAGCTGTGTCTGTAAGACGATGGAAAGGATGATCAATGACTGCCTTGTCTGGTATCTGGAGGAGAATAAGCTCCTCGCAACCATTCAGTGCGGATTCAGACAAGGTCGGTCAACTGCTGATCACTTGGTGCGGTTTGATACCTTTATTAGAAATGCCTTTGTGCGCAAGGAACATGCCGTGTCGGTCTTCTTCGATTTGGAGAAGGCCTATGATACCACCTGGAAACACGGCATTCTTAAAGATCTTTTTGGTATGGGGCTCAAAGGGCGCCTGCCAAACTTTGTTGCAAACTTTTTACAAGATCGATCGTACGAGTGGGCTGTACATTATCGGATTCATTCGAACAAGAAATGGGAGTCCCACAGGGGACCATCCTGTCCCCAACCCTGTTCAGCATCGAAATGAACAGTTTGGCTGGCGTCATACATGACAATGTAGAGGGGTCCATGTATGTGCATGATCTTCTTGTGTCTTACAGTTCCAGAAACATGGCTACCACTGAGAGACAATTACGGGCATCTCTCAATGAGATTGAGAAGTGAGCCACCGAGAATGGGTTCCGCTTCTCATCTACCAAGACTAGCCATGCATTTCTGTAACCTCAGGAAGCTCCACTTGGACCCCGATCTTAAGTTCTATGGTAAACCATTGAAGGTGGTCAAGGAAACTAAATTCCTTGGCCTCATCTTTGACCATAAACTTACTTTTGTGCCCCATATCAAAATGTTAAAAGCCAAATGCACAAAGGCATTAGATATTATAAAGGTCCTCTCCAGCACGGCTTCCACCAATGGGTCGCGGGTTCGAATCCCACTCAGTCCCAAAAAAAAAAATTGGAAAATTTTCTGCCTGGGTTTTCGCTCGGACGACCTATGTGGGATGGTTGCCAGTTATCAACGGAAGGTCGTGGGTTTCCTCCGGGCATAGAGCCCGGTTTCCTCCCACAATAAAACTGGCAACGCCGCCATATAAGTGAAATAATCTTGAGCGCGGCGTAAAACACCAAACAATCAATCAATCTCCAGCACGGACTGGGGGGCGGACCGGGATATTCTGGTAAACCTTCACAGGTCTATGGTCCGGTCCATTTTGCAATACGGATCTTTTGTGTATGGTGGTGCCAGGAAAGCATACCTACAGATGCTTGATCCTGTGCACCACCAGGGACTCCGACTCTGCCTGGGGGCTTTCAGGTGGTAAGGAAATTGTGTTCTGCTGGGTGCCCAGTCATTGTGGCATCTATGGTAACACAGTCGCGGACAGTGAAGCCAAATCTGCTTTGACCAAACCAGTACCTTCGGTCGAAGTACCATATTCTGACTTCAGACCAAAGATAGTCAAATACATCAAACAGATTTGGCAAACTTTGTGGGATGCACAAAAATGACAAAATAACAAACTTGCGCAAATCCAGTCAGAGATCGGTCTTACCACTTTCCATTCTTCTCTTTCAAGAAAAAAAAAGGTGGTTTTATCCAGATGTCGAATTGGCCATTCCTTTTTATCACACCAACATGTACTAACGGGGGATCCCCATCCGTGGTGCATCCCTTGTGATGGCCAATTCGACATCAAACATGTTCTTTTAGAGTGTGTGGAGTTTGCCTTGAACAGGCAATTTTTCACCATGGCAAACTCCATGGTGAAAAGCCTTATTATTATAAAATTTTTATAACAGATTGGTTTATACCATAAAATTTGAATTTTTAGTGTAATTTACATATTTTCATGTACTATTTTTGGAGATCATTTTAAAATTGCATGTCCTTTTAACCTCCAAAATAGTGATTTAAAATTTATTTTCGTCCTTTTGGTTTGATTGTAATTTTGATGTTAACCGGCCTGTCTGATTAAAACTTCTGTTCGCCGCCATATAAGTGAAATAATCGGCGTAAAACTTCAATCAATCAATCAATCCTTAAGAGGCAAAGGGTAAGAATACTTGTTCGGTAAGGCCCCTCCTAAGGTGGCTCCTCTCTTGAATAGGTGTACCTTTTTCCAAGGCTCCAGTCCTGATTAGGATGGGTGACTGTGACAAATTTATTCTCCATAAAATCCATTTCTTGGCTTGAACCACATGACATCTCTTAACTTGATATTATTCAGGGTATCGTCCTTTAGAGTTGATTTAACATTCTTGTCCGCACAAACTAAGTTCCCGGAATGCATCATTTTAACCTCAATCAGGTATGCACAAACAACTCAACCATTTATGTGCTCATATTTCTCAGGTAGAAAATATTTTGCTTACGCTTGTATTTCTCGATTTGTGTGAAGTCTCGGTCGTTGGTTAAAAACGTATGACCTCGAATTAGGTACATGTGGTCAATCTGTTCAAAAGGGTTTCCACAGGACATCCATGCCCACAAGTTCATTATTGCCTTGTTCTTGTTCTGGCCGCAACAGGAGTCGCTGAACACAACCAGTCGTTTGGCGTTGGTGTGATGACTCATTATGGTAGATTAAAGACCTGAACAGACCTCCGAAGAACCCCTCTTGGCAACAGTTTCATCCCACAAATGCATTACTCCGTCGCCAGTGGACATGTCATGGATGCCAAAGTTGTACACCCAAAGCATGCGGCTGTAGAAGATGTCGCTGCTTGTGAGTGTGGGTACTGGCAGATTTTGCTGGAAATCAAGCGACTAAGTCCGTTACATAACTTTAGGATTTAACCTCAAAAGATACCACCATCTTTGGTGCTAGTTTAGTCCCACTGAATCTAAATACATTTCCTATAATTTAAAAACAAAGTGAATTGGGAGAAAAGCAAACAGATAGGTACATTAACTTAAGTCAGTGAAGAGACGTGCACCGTGATTTTTCCTAGATCCGCCATTTTAAACAAAAGTAATTGCTAAAAAATGGTCAAGTCCACCCATGGACTTAACCCTGAGTTTGCATCAGTAAAAAACGATTGTGATGTCAGCTATACAGATCTTATAAGGATCAAATGGTTGGAAAGAGTAAACAATGCTATTTTTAGAAACCGTTGGTTCCCCTGTCACAAATTCGACAAAAATGTGACTTAACCGTGATTTTGGCCCCTTCAACTGTTTCTGCCCTTTAATCACTTAACTGCCCTTTAACTATCGTGTTTGAAAACTCTATAATAGGCCAATTATGAGGGGGGGGGGGGAGGCAAAGATAGATCAGTAAATTTGCATTTCTTTATGACGTGTGCATTTTTAAGGATTTCGGCTGTGGAGCTTGGGTATGGGCAGGGGTTAGCTCCCCCTGGCCAGGGCTGAGTGGGTTAAGATTTTCTATTGGGTCTCTCAAAACTTTTAAGTCCTTTTTAACTCTCAACATTGTTTTGTTCTTTGAGGGGTCCTTGGCTGCACTTCCTTTCAAAATATCAGTTTTTCTCGCCTCTAATAAAGAAAGTCGGTAGTCACATTTCTGGATTTTGCTTACCGTAAATGCTCGACCCTTTCGGCGATGCCAGGGGGGATTATCGCCGAAAAGCTAGAGAGCAAACTAAAATGGAGAATGTGGGGATAATCCGTTTCGCAGACTATAAAAAGTATAATGGCCTACCCACAGGTGGTAAATTGGTGTTGTCCGCCTAAACACACATGTCAATACACAACCCACATGCGATATTCAGAGCGCCTGAGCAATCTAAAATAGAGATTGATCCTACTGCCATTCGTTGAGATATCAACTCTAAAACGATTGAGTGACATGTTTTAACACAAAGGGAGACCACTGCTGTCCACGTCCTTAAAATTGTAAACAACGACACGTGACACTGATAGTTGACTCGGTTGTGTAGAGAGATATTCGATATAATTCTGGTAGGTAAAGTTTAAGCCGCCGACAACCTGTTTTGGTATATTGATTGCTACTCTCCTAATACATATAATATACCTTGAAGTCCATATCATATTTTGCCTTGACATCCATGGGCGCTGCCGTCTTGTTTTAGAATGTATTTAAGAGCTAATGTAGTGCCGAATATATTTTTGATTTTTAACAAGTATTTCTGCCCTAAGAACCTGCAATGCAGCATATTATAATAGGGTTACATGTTTGCGAACAGAATAGAACAGATAAATAAATAGTATATAGATTAAAAATTCTCAGTAGATTTCTTGCAGTTAACTATGCGCAAAATGGAGTGTGACGGCTCTCGAGCCATGTCTCGAGTTGAAGATCTCGTAGAATGGCACGAGATCTCGATTGAGCGCCTGAGCTCACACAGTGACAACGGACTAACCTGCAAGCCAGTCCATTCGTTCGTCAATGTACCGGTTTGTGGCGTGAACTGTGAAAATATGTTCATCTATTTTGTTATAAAAAATGAATCTGTAAAGATATGCCAATTAACGCAATTTTCTTTTAGCTTGTTTTCGATTTTCGATTTTGACGCATTTTAATCCATGCTGTTGTTGTTTTTTTCGATCTAGGCTGTGATTTTACAACTGTATCGGAAAAGAATTTGGACTAATCTAAGTCTGGGGAAAATCGCATTTGATAATGGTTTTAGAAAAACAAAAGGTTATGAAGATTTTGATTGACGAACGAATTTGAGATTTGTCACCGTATTAAATAACTTTACTTTTTTAGTCTGAGTTACCGTTAGGCGTTACCGACCGATAGCAATTTCACCTCGGTAGGCCTATTACCATTTGTGGTTTTCAAATAAAGTCATGCTCGTGAAATTTGTTGGTGTTTTTTTATTAGCTTTAATTTTCAGAAAACCCAGAGTCTTTCTTAAATTTCATACAATTCCAAACCCTACGTTAATTTGGTTGATTGATTGTTATGCAAGTCAGGCTTATTAGCTTAGGCCGGTGGTTCTACATGAATTGAAATATTTCTTTTATCAACAATATATTTTAACTCCGTTGTGTTTTCATGGGAATCGAAACTTGTGGACATTTTTACATAATTAATGAGTTTGATAATTACAAGGGCCTCCAAATACTACACCCTGAATTCGAAGCTAAACACTTTGAATATGTAAGTATATCTATTTGTCCATTTTGAGAAAAGAAAATTGAAGAACTCAAAGAACATAGAGGATTTGAATAAGAAGACTTTGGGAATATGGTAGGTAAGAATAGCATGAAGAATAAAGGATAATTTTCCTTAAAAACCACGCTTTGACAACAAAAACCTAATATTTTTAATCAAAAAGCCCATATCGTTGATTTTCCTGATGCATGGTTTGATTACTTTCACAAATCGCGTATCATTATGGTATATTTTGCCCATGCGCTCTGTTTGAAAACGAGTCCGACTCAAAAGGCGGACTGAATTTGTGAATAACATTTATATAAAAATAGCTTCTAAAGTGTTAAGTACAGAGTAACGGAGGGATTTTAATAAAATACGACGTGGAAATTCAGAATTCCTAACTTGTAAAGCTTTGAACAATTGTATGACGGTATCTGAAATCGATACCTTGTGCGAAACAAGTGACAAACGTTATGAATGTTGGGTCATGGAGATTTAACAGAAAACGTAATCGAATATAAGCCCATGTAACACAAAAAAAGTCCAAGAACGTCAAACAAAGAGTTTAATTCATACACAAGAGATTGCCAGTAAACAATGCAGTTATTTAATACAGAACATATTTCACAATCTAGTCTTGTGTTTTTCTTTCTTTCTTTTTTGTTTGTTTTAAAACATATCCATATCACTCTGCTGGCAGTATGATTTATATGTTCACACTGTGTTGAGCAACACTACCCTGGAAATTTCCCTTACAAAGTTACGTTAAAGTGGCATGAGCTGCCGAAATTCACACTTTTTTCATAATTTCTGATCGTCACGACAGTAAGAGGCTATGGAGGCCATCGAAAAACTAAACTAAACCGAAAACGTGTTCGAAAACTGAACAAAATTTAAATGACCGGGACGACCAGTCATTCATTCTAAGCCAAAGTTAGTTCAAAACAATACTTTATCGTACAAAGCTTCTGAATTATACGTCTTGAGAAAAATAGCCGATAATTTCAACATTCTGTTTAAACGTCAAAATATCAACATTTTGGCAGCTCATGCCCCTTTAATCGCATGTTATTTTCAAGCGCCGGATAATTAGACTATAAATGGTGTTGTTATATAATAAATCCGAACACATGGTGAGAGTATTCACAGCAGTCTTTTATTTTAACTGGGTTCTGTTGAAAACAACTCAGAATTAACTCAAGGTAATCAGATGCCCCTTCTTAATAAACACGATCTGTTCACCTTCATATTTTGACGTAAGTACATGAACTATTAGATTGATTGGTGTTTTACGCCTAACTCAAGATTATTTCATGTATAAGGCGCTGTTGTAAGGTTAAGTGGGGAGGAAATCGGGCTCATCCTCCGACCCTCGGCAAGTACCTGGCAACTCTTCCACATATGGCAACCAAATGAAAAATCCTCTCCGAAATTTTTCGGGGGGTCTGAGTGTTGAACTATTAGAAGGAATTAATATTTGGTGAAAAAGGGAATCATATTGAAATTAAATATGATTTTTTTTAATTTCTTTGCTGGCTTACAGATTTTCACTTCAATATATTTTAGATTTCAATAAAATTAGTCGGATGGTTTATTAAAGTGTGAAAATGGTTATCCTTGAACACAACTCCATGTCTCCGTCGATCGGGCCCAAAGTGTGAAAATGGTTATCCTTGAACACAACTCCATGTCTCCGTCGATCGGGCCCTAACCATAACCATATTTCCTGTTGATCATACATGTAAATAAAAAACCTCCAAAACTCTACACCCCACAGAAAAGTTAGAAATGGACTCAACCAGGCTTGATCAACTGTGCATGTGACTTTATTGGGATTTTAACCGCGCACTATCACACAAACGGTGGATATACCATAAGGTTGTGTTTTATAGATTCATTTGTGGAAAAAATACTTTACAGAATGTGACTAATCACCAGGATTAGATAATTAGGAACCAGTTCTTTCCAAATGAAAGACATTTCATGTGAATTTTAAAAGGAAAGATCCGTGAAAACGATTTCATTTGATTACGGGGAAAATTGACTTTTCTGCGGCAACTTTTTTGCCGTAATAAAATAAAAAAATGAGTGAATGCAGGTCTAAGACAACAATAAGCACCTTCCGCGTAAACTGTAGAGGCTAATTGTAATCGGTCATCAAGCCATGGGTTTGTCTGCCGTAGGGGAGTAGTCAAAGCTCTGCTGGAGTTCACTGAAGACACACAGACGGCTTGTCCCAGGGTAAAGTAACACGTTGTGTTCGTGTGTAAGCTGAGTAACAAATCTTAAATAAAGTACTGTTTTATTATGGAAGATTGACAAAAAAAAGAATAAAAAGACATCTGATGACATTTTCAAACAGAAATAAAGCTTAAACGTAGCCCGTATAGTGAATTTTAAGTCAGACTATTTACAATCGCGCACTCATCATTAGCCGCTTCACTGAGCCAGTTCAACTCTCGAGGAACCTTCCGAAGGCTGTCTACCGCATTGGTCGGCTGGGGATTTGCCGGCTTACGACGATAGGACTGTAGCTTGTGTTTGATGGTTAATAATATATTATTTTTTTCAAAACCAGATTACCTTAAGATTAATTGGGTTGTTGGATGCAAATCCCAACACCTGGTGAGGGGATTTCAAAATAAACTCACAGTATAGGTTACACGCAGAGTACATGTAAGCCTCCTCGAATACCCACCCCATCGTTAAGAAACACAACAAATGTTTTGTTTACAATTTTTTTTCTTTCTAATTTTATTTCTCCAGCAGGGTCCGTCTAAAGACTCAAATGAAATAAAATCTGCTCAAATGAAAGCAAGTGCGCTCAAATGAAACGATATTCACTTAAATGAAAGTAAATATACCGAAAAAAACCCTGATATAATTATAAGTTGTAAGTTGCTAATTCAATAATAACACGAAGAAAACTCCACGGGTAGGTGATTATATAAAAATAGCCCAAACGGTTGCTCAAATGAAAGACTGCGTTCGCCAAGTTGACCGCCATTACATGTCTAAGAAGGGTATTTCGAAAGGTAAAATACAAGAGGCACCCAAAGGCAGAATTACTTATATTATGATATTATACGACCATATTTGCTTGTGTAGAGAAGAATTTAAAAAAAAATTGATGTTTTTTATCTCTCATTTTGTAAAACAAAACTACAATTGGCAACTGTCCGCCATTTTGTTTTTGTCGCCGTTAGACTACGGTGGTAGATGGTCCGAATGAACAGAAATATCTAGCATTTGAAGTTGTAAATAAGCTGCTATGTAATTATGACACTATATATCTTGATTTTTTAGCGTGTGCTCATTAAATTTACAGGTTGTGAGGATTGAGAGGCGAAATGGATAATATCCATTACAAAAACATTATCCTCGCCACAACACAACAATTCTCGCCGTTACAGTGTGACAAGGGGGGGATAATTATGACCAAGCGAGAAAGAACAAATAAGATGTCATGGAAAAAAAGGAAATCATAGCAAAAATACACAGCTTTAAGTTTTTCCCAGTGTATATTTTTTTCACCTGAAGCCGAACTTGACAAGGAACAGACCCCAAAACATTAAGAAAAAGATATATAAATTAATAAATATTGATAAATGGGAACAGTTTTACCAAAAACCAGATGTACATGGTATTTGAATGTTTTGATAGAAATTTAATTTACAGAGCCTTCAACAAATTCTTTGCCATTTCATTTTTCTGACTGTCTTTGTTGCTTCAATGGCGTGCTTTTGTTAAAAATAGCAGACAAAAAAGAAAAACAAAAAACAAGTTTAAACCATTTTTGGCCATTTTTTATTTCGATGCCGCCTTAGTAAGAGCTAATAATATACCTGTACAGTGGCATAGTTTTCTTGCAAAAGCTTCCCTATCGCGCTAAAAAAATTATTAAAAAAAGTGTTGTTGTTGTTTTTTTGTTGATTATTTTTATGTTAGAATGTTCTCTATACCTTTTTACCATGCTAGATTTGTTTTTGTTACAATTAAGAAAAAAATAAATAACCAAGAAGTTGTTGAAGGTCTTTTAAAAATGTTTTTATCAATACATTCAAATGTTGTGTAGGCTTCTTTTGTGCTGAAAAATGGGTTTCCTTTAGCAATGTTTATTCATTTGTATATCTTTTTCTTAATATTTTGGGGGTCTTCTCCTTGTCAAGTTCGGCTTCAGGTGAAATAAATATAAACTGGGAAAAAATTAAAGCTGTGTATCTTTGTTGTGATTTCCTTTTCTTCCATGACTTTTCTCTCCACCCCCCCCCCCCCCCTCCCTCCCTGTGCACGTGTATTTTAGTGTTCAAAAATATATGAAATCATTTTTTTACACATAGGACATATATCAAAAAAAGCGCAAATTAAATGGTAACATTACATTTTAACTGTAACATATTATACAAAATACATTAAGTTAGAGGTAAAAACTAAGAGCTACATTTGCATTTAATTGTAAAACGTTTAGGGTTTTTTTCTCCATGACATCTCTATTGTTCTTTCTCGCTTGGTCATAATTATCCCCCCTTTGTCACACTGTAATGGCGAGAATTGTTGTGTTGTGGCGAGAATAGTGTTTTCGTAATGGATATTATCCATTTCGCCTCTCAACCTGTAAACTTAATGAGCACATACTAAAAAATCAAGATATAAAGTGTCATAATTACATAGCAGCTTATTTACAACACCAAATATTAGATAGTTCCGTTCATTCGGAGCATCTACCACCGTAGTCTAACGGCGACAAAAACAAAATGGCGGACAATTTGCCGATTGTAGTTTTGTTTACAAAATGAGACATAAAAAACGTCAATTTTTTTTTAAAATTCTTCTCTACACAAGCAGATATGGTCGTATAATATCATAATATAAGTAATTCTGACTTTGGGTGCCTCTTGTATTTTACCTTTCGAAATACCCTTCTTAGACAAGTAATGGCGGTCAACTTCGCGAACGCAGTCTTTCATTTGAGCAACCGTTTGGGCTATTTTTATATAATCACCTACCCGTGGAGTTTTCTTCGTGTTATTATTGAATTAGCAACTTACAACTTATAATTATATCAGCTTTTTTCGATATATTTACTTTCATTTAAGTGAATATCGTTTCATTTGAGCGCACTTGCTTTCATTTGAGCAGATTTTGTTTCATTTGAGTCTTTAGACGGACCGCTCCAGCACACGTGGTCAAAAAAAAAAAAACTAAATACAAAGCCGAGTATTTAACCAACAGTTAACTTTTTATTTTACAAAGGGGACAGACATGTACAGTCCCAATCATTTAAGCCGGCAAATTTATTGCGCCAACTTGCGCGTTAGGTAGCCTAAAATCACGCAAATTCTCACAGCGGGGTGAGATTTAGCTCACGTATGTGATTAAAAGTAGTCCCGCACAGTTGATTAAAAGTAGTCCCGCACAGTTGTTATTTCTGCGAATCCACACAGCGCGACGCCTGCGGCGATGGCTGATTGTTCGCTTAGTCCTACTGTTTAGTCTACTGGTAACCCGTTAAATGAATTGCCGTTCTTATCTTACCGCTGTAAATTATACATACAATTATTTTATATGACAAGAAAAGTTTTATTTTTTCTTTTGAGTAAAATTACAGACCTGTGATGTATGGAAATATTCCCCCGTAAGCCAACAATTTACTGCACGACTACTGAATACAGAATAGTACCGTATGTGAGCACGTGTGTTTTCTTATTCCGAAATGAATATGACCGATTGGGTTTTTGGGGTATATTTTATTCCTCCAATTTAAAAAATGATACTTATAATATTAAATGTATTTCAATATCCGTTCGACGGTATGTTACTTTCCGTGATGATTCCTTAGATTTATTCAGGCCGGACTTCACTTCCGCCCAAGTTGCGGCCCGCAACATTTTCTGGTTATCAGTTGTGAACAACTATGCAGGGCGTTTCGTGTGATCAAACCACACAAGGTTTGAAACAAATGTATACCATATAATTTTATGATTAATCTATATTAATAGTTTGCTTTTTTCGTTAAAAACGGCTTTCTCATTTCGTGCTTGTGGATTCAGAGAATTCACGTTTGATATTGTGAAACCTTAGTTTACATTTGGACAATTAATATTCATCATTTTGAAATAAATAAGAAGTCTATAGTATGGACTTTCATAAAAAAAAATTCACGTCTTAAGTCTAAAATACGGCAGGTCTGGGCCTGTAAACGTATTCAAGGGACTAAACTTTGGGTATGGTTTCCTATTTTCGGCATTCACTGAGTAATGCTCTAAAAAGTCAACTAGCAAGAAGGTTTAGTTATTTGTGACATTGTATAATTTTTTTGTTTGCTTTGTTTTTCTTAGGTCAATGTCTGAGGTGGCATATCCAGCACCTCAGAATGATGGACTCGGAAGTGTACCAAAATATCCTGGGCAGACAACTACTGCAGGAGTGCTGACATTGTTTGTTCCATATTTTCCATTTAATCTTATGCAATTTAACAATATTTGCTTGTATTTCCAGTCCGTGTCCTCATGGAAGACAAACAGGAGCAACTAATTCTTGAAATACGTACCTCTGGGGGAGTCTAAACCTGCAGATTGTAGAAGCTGTAACGATGGCTGTAGCCAGCTATGGAAAAGAGTCTGCATTTAAACAAAATATAACACCATGATTTTTGTATCTGTTGTTTATTGATATATGTAAACTTAAATCAAATAACCATTTGAAGACTGTACATACTAGTGTTTTATCAAATAAATATATATATACATTACGAGGCGTGGCGTATATTAAATGCCGGCCTTGTAATAATGAAGAAACCAGGAACAGTAAGTATTTTGATTTGATGTGAAAAGCATAGAAGAAAATCAACAACTTCAGTGAAAAGAATGCTAATATATGAAGAGGAATGAATTATGGTAGGTATAAGCTGTTGAGACTCCAGGATTAACACGAGGTATAAGCCCATAAATACCCCCGCCCCCTCCCCTCCAACATCAGCTGGCACACCAAATTAAAATGAATGGCAAACACTTCATATTTACTCCCAAGAGGTCACTTAAAGATCGAGTATCTGTATGGCATTCATAAACTTAATATTCAGATTACGCTGCTGTCCGGTAAGAACAACTCTGGATTAAATAATTGAGCGGCTTCTTGATAAACACAACCTGTTGAGAAAAACACAAAAGATTATCATCTGATTTTCTGACGTTTAACTTCACATGGGTTATTTGAAAGATTCAGAACTGTTACATCAACTTTCTCACGGATTCCTTCCACTTAAGTTTATCGTAATTTACTTATTTAATAAATGCTGTGTTATAAACTTGCTCAATCGGCAAAACAAGAATGTAAGGCCTAGGATGAAAAGATGTATACGCTAAAACAGTTGCACCAGCAGAGATCTTTCCTTTACGTCTGTAAGTCGCAACAGCAAGATGGCGAACGCCTACCTTTTAAGCGAGTTTCTTCCTCTTATTAGGCCGATAAAGTCTGAGTTATCATTCCTGTTCAGTTTGTTTCTACAACTTGTATTTAGGTCAGAATCAAAAAAACACTCGTATAAAACAGATAAATGATAATGATCATTCAAAGACTAAACGGAAAGAAAAAAATATTTCATTTTCATATTGTCCTATACACATTGCTAAAATTCATTGATTGACTTGTTGAGTTGTCTAAACCCTATGCATTTATTTTATATTCACGCATTTAAAAAACAAACCAAAAGAAAAACAAGTCTTTGAGTGTCAATATAACAAATGTTCACAGTCTGAGTTCAAACTACAGGAGGTTGATTGGTGAACAGTAAAGCAAAATCTAAAGATCGTCACCACTCTGCTGATATTAGTTATGGTAATTATACATAACCAGCAGCCTTTCTATAACCACCGTTGCTTGATTGACGTCTTCATTTGTGGAAGAAGCAGGGTCTGTTTAGTGCTGAACAATAATCAACCGGTACCAAACAAACAGGTGGAATTAACAGTCGCTGTCATACTCCACAAACCCACTCTGAAAAGTCCGTCTATTACGTAAACCCTACGTGTTTCCGACGGATTCCAAATAAACAAACACATACAATAATCATCCGATTCTGATATTATAAGCGGAAAACATAAAACGGAAAACATAAAAAGAAGTTTTCAGCAGAAAGGAATTCAAATCATGTCCGTAAAATGAATAATTGTGAGGAACTATATTCTGCAGCGTACTCCGCCATGCTAATCATATGTCCCCCCAACCACTGACCTATTTATAGATCAGTACTCCCAACTCACCCAGCTCTCGCGCCAAGTGGCGCTTACTATTTTGCGCATTGGCCAGCTGGAAATTTGCCGGCTTAAATGATTGGGTCTGTAGCATGACTATGGACATTTTTTTTATTTGTTAGCACTTTAAAAACTAGCTTGCTAAATTTGTTGGAGCCTAGGCTTACTCGTCTTTAAAGGGGTCGGAGTCGTAGCCTTCAGGCTCAACAGGCAAATCTTCCTGGGTGAATCCCTCAAATTCACCATCGTCATCGTCTGATGCCAAGGCAATCTCCAGCTGTCTAATGGCTGCCTGGTTGGTAGCCTCGCCCCTCTCGAGTGCTGGAAAAATCCCCGTCACCACGAAGGATTTTCGGATCATCTCCACATTGGTTCTAATGGAGTTCCAGGCATCCATTATCCACTCCAGGAGTATCTGCCGGCTGGCCGTCCGGACGCTGATGCGTTGATCCACTAGATGACTTAGATGTTGCATCCACTTATTACGCAGCAGCTGCTTGAATGGCTTGTTGATGGATACATCAAGAGGTTGTAACTATAAAAGATAATACGAAAACAAAAATATTACAAAACGATAATACGAGAACACAACTATTCACAATATTATAAAAGTAATGTCTGCTGTGGTAGATATTGAATACTTCATTCATAGCATTCTCTCAGAATAGAGGTTCATTTTCGATTGTGGATTACATAAAATACATTCTAGTATGTAAATATATATATATATATATAAGCTATATACGATATAAACATTTCTTACCGTTGATGTGCAACCACCAGGAATAATCACAGGGGTGATGTTATTCATCCATAACTCCTGGTTGACAGAGTCAGTGCATGGTCTCTTTGTGTAGGGTCGAACGACCTGCGTAATCCACCTGCACATGATTTCCTGGGTCATCCATCCGTTCGGGTGCATCTCCACATGGATTCCCTCTGGGACCTTGGTGATGTCCTTGGGAAATCGCTTTCCTGGAAATATAGATACTTCACATTAGATTCAAAATTCAGCTACTGACAGTTTTCCATGGAGATTAACACGTCTCTTTAATGGGCCAATAGACCAATACAAAATTTGTATATTTATGTTTATAAAATATGTATATATACGTAGTTACATACCTTTGAAGATCACCAAGGGAGGCAATGCTTCCCCTGAAGCAGACACTGTGAGGGCCACGGTAATGTGTCGTTTCTGAGCACCCGTAGTTCTCAGAACCACATCCCGACAACCCTTCTTGGCTATGGTCCTCCCTGGCACCAGGTCGAAGTAGACCGGAGTCTCGTCCATGTTTAAAATGAAGGCGTCCTCGAAGTCATGGTCCTCTCGCAACTCTTTGACTCGTCGGTGGAAAACGTAGCTTCTGAGCTGAAGGTCGTGTGGCAGGTGCTGTGCTGTCCTGCAACGCATGACAAGGCCGTTCCTCCGAAAAAACCGTTGGAGCCAGCCACTACTCGTTGAAATCAGGGTGGTCAATCAGCTGGCGAGCGTAGTCCTGGATGGCCTGTCTGGTGACTGGTAGGTGTTGCTCCCTTTTCCGTAAAACCCAGGCACAAATCTCTTTCTCCTTGTCGGGGAATTTAGCTGGTTGCCCAGGATTCTTCGACGTTGTCGCATCAGGAGAGGAGAACTTCGTTTTCCAGGACTTTATCGTTGACACGGGGATCTTCAGGAGTCGAGCCGTGGCAGCGGCCGATCCTTGCTGTTCAGCCATCTCAACGGCTCTCTTCTTTTGGTGGTCGGTGTAGGAGCGTTAGTTTCCTCGAAGATTTGCAATGTCGTCATTTGTAGCCATAATGGTTGATATGAACAAGATCACAAACCTTGAATTATATATACCTGCTTTACAATAGACACCCATGAAGCTAAACTCAATAGAGAAATGGCTTGAGTAAGAAATGTCAGTGCAGTATGGTTCTGCGAGTGGTAAATAAAAGAGGGGTATCGGGGAGGGGAGGAGGGACGGGAGCCCTGCCAAAAACTTGTTCTCCACGTTCATAAAACTTTTCAGGATCTCTAAGATTCATTAGATTTAACTGTTGCTTAACTCTGTATTCTAGAATATAGTCTGCAAAAAGTTGAAACACTTATAACTTAAAAAGTGGCAATTTGAATTTGTTGAAAATCCAAATTTTTGGCGACCACACCGCTTTCATACAACAGTTATGTGCTACCTTGTGTTTTAAAAGTGGGAACAAAAATGTTATCAAATTGTTCAAAAAGTTTGAATTGCCACGATTTAACGAAGTGTATTGGCAGAACTTTTATTTCCAGCATATAGTTAATTATTTACACTATACTTTTTTTTGACAAATTATCCAACTCTTGATGAAAAGCAGCTGAATTTTGGGAGATCATGTGACTTTAAAACCATGCTCACATATTTAATTTCAAACAATAACTTCACGGGTTCCAACTGGGATGTTTCCTTTGTGAGCCTGCACACCAATACAATACGGCTGAACATCAGCTCACTTTAGTAAAGCCGACATAAGATTAGTGTACGTGTTAAAGCAATGGTCACATATCTAATTCAGGAATACCACAAAATAGCATGATTCCCAACCAGGATGCTTTCTTTCAAAAACCATAAAAATTGTCCGCGGATTTATAACAATTCACTATATGAAAATCGACAGTTAATAGCGAAAATATTAACCCTTGATCTGTTTACTTTATATATATATATTAAAAACAACCTAAAGCGTGGTATTCAACTACTTACTAGGATGTTTAAATTTCTTTTATTAGTGGTTTCGTTTTTCTTTCTAGATTAATCAGCGATATATATCCGGGGGGCTTTAGTTGATCAAAGCACTGCTTTCACCTTTAGAGGTTGCCTTAATTATTTTGTCTAATTAGCTAATGATGGAACAACAGCCGTCTACATGGGACGTCAAGGAGACGCTTAGTAAATGAAGTGTAAGTAGCTACTTCAGCGGTTGCGAAAACTGCTCAATTGTCGTCTATCTAGCAGGATCGCAATGTCTATAATAACGTTGGATTCGGGTAAGCTTTTCTAAGCTTCTCATTGTTTGATGATCAGCAGCTTGGAAAACCTTTGAGAATGCCACAACCTTATTACACGATGATTAGAAATTGTATAGTGATTTTAGTGTGGTATAAATGGTAAAGCAGTTTTATTTATGCTCATAGGAACTTCCCTTTTGAAATCTTTATGTATTAAGCTGATGGTAGCGGTAGTTATTGACTTAAAAGGCCAACAGAAGGAGAAATATCGACTTGCAGACGCCGTTAAAGGATATTTTTCCCTGTTAACTTTCTTAAAGTGGCATGAGCTGCCAAAATGTTGATATTTTGACGTTAAAACAGAATGTTAAAATTATTGGCTATTTTTCTCAAGACGTATAATTCAGAAGCTTTTTAGTGCTTCTAGTCTCGAGAATGTACGATAAAGTTTTGTTTTGAACCAACTTTGGCTTAGTATAAATAAATGGTCGTCCCGGTGATTTAAATTTTGTTTAATTTTCGGACGCTATTTTGGTTCGTATAGGCTGTAGACTTTATGGATTTCCCTAGTAGTTTTTCGATTACCTTCAAAGCCTCTTACTGTCGTGACAATCAGAACTTATGAAAAAATGTGAATTTTGGCAGCTCCTGCCACTTTAAAGAAGTTGATGGGAAGAAAATGAGGTTAATGAACGAAAAGCGTAAAGAGAGAATTATTTCCAGGCCAGTTGATCAGATTTATTTTACTTGAAAACAAAACCCACAGTGATTCGTACATTCAGTTAATTACAGATTTGAACAAAGATAGCTGTATACAGTAAGCCCAGTACCGAAGAACTGACACTGCAAATTTGCGTATCATTATCATTATTTTCACGAAATAACCTAATACCCTGAATATCAGTCAGTGTTGCACCATCGGGATTGTTTGCGGCATTCAGCTCTTTTCCCTGCGCCGTGAGATTTCCACTCTCTCTAACATCGTCCTCAACTTCCCAGCGTACTTTAAAGTTCCAGAAAATAAATACTGACACGGGATTTCCAGTCCTCCCTGTTCCAGATCAGATCGCCTTTTCTTTGTCGAGGTGATGCGACATTGGATGGTCCGGCAATTCTTGATGAAATACCAAGCGATGCGTGCAAATTCAGCTGGCATGTGTCCAACGATACGCTTTCCCTTCGTAACTGCGATGGCGTATCTGTCTCTGGGATTGCCGATCTCTCGCTTCACCCCCCAACACCTCGTTTTCGATCGGCTTCCAGTTCCACATGTAATGATGGTATCCTCGTATGGCTTATGTGTGAGTGTAAGTCTCCATGTTGTTGACTGACGTGGCAGCTTAGATTCGTCCCAATTTTTATGGAGAATTCCATGAAAAATGAGACATAGAGAAAGCATGACAGAAAATTATTACAGAAGTTCAGTAAATTACTGTTCTTGCAACGAGACTGTCACCCAGGGGTGTCATTCTGCTGTCGTTGATCATTTGATCCCTGGTTAAACAGTAATCTATTGGCACTCTCAGCTCCCTCTCAGCCATTCACAGCACAGTTATAAATTCTCTGCGCGTGGTATTTCGTTGTAGGGCCTACATGCATTTCCTCTCGAAGGGAACCTGATGAGCGCCTGTGTTTAAGTTGTTAAAAATGACCGCATTGTGGATTTGGTAACTACTAATCTAAAGTTTACCTTTATTTGCTATTTTATACCGTACGTTTCTTGTGTTTATATGAGATTTTCTAAACTTTGAGCCATGCCACTCGATGACTGATATTAGCCTAGACCTACACGTGGCTCTCAAACTGGTGCCGCACATATCCCACCTGGCGCGATGTTTGTTTATCTACCCGACACAGGCGTGAAACCAATTACCCACCCCTCTCTAGTTGGCATCATTGAAGTTTTCGTCGATCAGGAGTAAATAGAAGACTTGAGCTTTCAGAGTCACTCCCCCCACCTCCCCAGAAAATCGCCGAAAGGGTCGAGCATTTACGGTAATTTATCTTTCTCAAGATCAATTTTCCACTGGAACATTGTTTCAAGAACTGGTAGTATTTCAGCTTTCGCATCAATTTCTGAAACCTTCGGAAAGTATGAGTTATTTCCTCTTATTTGCATCTGGCCGTAGAAATGAATCTGAAATAGTTTCAGATTCTGCGTACCTCTGAAGGTTGTTTTCACTATGTGGAAGATTAAGTGGATCAAAGGTACTATCACACTTTCCTCTACTGCAAACGCATTTTTAAACTATGTGATCAGATCAGACAAAATTTTTTTCCCAAACTTGTCCATGAGCTGCTGCACATTTAATTCTTGTCCATAGGAGACGATACTGTACATTACTTAAATGGCAGCCCTTTATAATTGTGTGATCCCCATCAAGTTTATGGAGTACCTGTCTTTCTTCTTTCCTCTGACAACGGCAGCTCTCTAAACATGGATTGTCAAAAATATGTTTCACATTTTCGATAAGCTTGGATTTAATCTGGGGAACTTTTGTCAATGGCAGGGGTTTTTTGTTGTAGAAATGTTTGGCAGATGTCGGTACATTAACTACAACAATCCAAAAGCCAGAGAGTTCTTGATTTCCCGAGACGCGTTCTGCAACTGAAAATGCTAATAATTTCAGGATTTTGGTTTCGTTAATTCTTACAAAATAACAGTAAAGTCGTTATGTTCCCCAGTTTTAAGTGAAGCATTTTGAGGCTTAGGCCCCGGAAACTCAGGGGTTCTAGATTGCCTGAGAAACGTCCTGAGGCTGTTCTGCAAGTATATAATTTCTGGATTTTGCTTTCCCTAATTCTTAAAAATAACAAATTAAGACAAGCAGGATAGGCGCTGGGGCTTGTTTTATATTGATTTAGGCAATTATATTGGAAAACTACATACTTGTGATACATAAAAAGGTCCGTGGATAGTTTTCTTTATTGAAAATGGGAAGGGGGCAGACTACCGAAACCCAGTAGGCCTATATACAGGCGTGGGCCCACGGGCCACCTAGGCTCTTAAAATCATCAAGCAAAACACTGTCCATGACTTTCATTATACTTTCTTGAAAACAACAGTTACAGTACTGAAGACACTTTCTCAGAGAAATCTTGCATATAAATCACCGACGATCCGCCATATTTGATAAAGCTCTAAGGCTCTTTATGGCTGAAGATATGTCTAAACAAAGAACGGTGTATATAGTTTTGTTCTCTATTCTTGAGTGCCATATTCCTGTCAGATGAGGCCATGTCAGTGTTTATAATCGAATATAGGTTTAATAGGTATGAAACTCGTTTGTGGGACGAGATGATCACTGAATTTTGTGTGATTCTTTTCATCCAGAAATTGCATTTTTCAAAATTCACCTTGTTCATAGCTAGAACCATGAAACCCGTTTGCTTACTATTGCTACACGGACTATGATGTGAAAAATATTAAAAAAGAAACATATCACCATAGTTACCGTGGTTAGTGGTTACTGTCAAACTGAAGATGACATCCATGGAACTGGCAGACCTTGCATTAGATTGCATATATAAAGGTACGTTTTGATCTGTGTTAATTCATTCCTTTCTCCTCTCCCTACCTTTTTCTTTCTCTCTTCTTCTTTTTTTGCTCAGACAAAAAAGGGGGGGGGGGGGGGCAGGACCCCCCACTGGATCCGCCAATGCAAAAGCGCTGTTACAAAAATCATGTCTAAACAACACGCTTCATCCCTCACAGATTTCACACATCCATCATACCTTCTTGCTAAAATCAATGCCGTGAAGCAGCTGGCCCAATACTCATCGTGTGACAATTGCTTTTATCATTTTCAGAGGCTGGTATCCGTGCGCTTTGAAAGAGGCTTCAAGTTCATCACTGTGCAACGTTAAGTCACCAAATGTCTTCCACAAATTAAATATGAAAGAAACAAATCTCTCAATCAGCTTGTGTTGTTTTTCTAAGTGCTTAAATGGTAGAGCCAGCAAGTAATTTTTGCATTTTATGTGGACACAGTGCGAACTTCTTCGTATAGATATGTAATCCCCCCTTGACTTGTATCCATTCCAATAAAAACACTTTTTAGTTTCAAGATTAATTCTTTCACAATACTTTTAGATTTCAAGAAATAACCCTTTAGCACTTTTGTCTTGAATACGCAAAATACAGAGAAACAGTACCTCAATTTGACCACTAGTGATTATTCTTGCACAAAGTGCCATGTTTTCACAAGTTACTTCCCTTGATCTGAGGTTTGACAAGGAATTGCGCCCCTTGAGCTTTTGGAATATTCTTGAAACTTGAGCATGTTGTACAAGACACATTTAAGTTATTTGTCTTAATAAAATATCCCTGATTTCAAAGAAAAAGACTATTTTCTGCGTTATATTTGAGCTCACTCTATTTTAGCCTATTAATTCCGTAATAGGGGGGGGGGGGGGGGCATGTTGAAAACGGATTTTGATGAAACTTTAATATATACAGTACCTACTAAAATTTGGTCATAAAGCTATTCGCGACGTGAGTGTCATGTATTAAAGTTAATAAACCCTCGCACCAGAGGAATTCAACCATAATAACTTCGCATTACAAAAAATCAATTTGATATTTTTGAAAAATGTCATGTCTACAACACCTCAGGCCTATGTAAAATGTTTATTTCATATAGTTACCTGAATAATAAACTCCGAAAGCGAAATTATAATTATAATTTTTCTTAATCAACTCTGTCTCCCTCATGGACTATTTAAATACTCATTTCATTTTTCTTACCCATACGTAAAACAATTTTGAGCACTGCATAGATCTCAAATCAGTATTAAGAAAAGCAAAACAAATCTTTAAATCAAAACAGTCTTTATTCAAGTCAACATGAGTATGAATTAAATTCAGGGCTTGCCGGTCCCACAAGATTTATCAATGTTATGCAAAGTGGAAACAGTCTAAGAATAGTTTAAGAAAGTTCATTCACCAAATTTTAACAAAAATCAATACAATCTGTAGGGGGAAATACACTGGAAAAACCAATATGCCAGGGAAAAAAATCGCAAAAGGCATTGAGAATATTTACATAATAAACAAAGAAATGAAATGATGATATTACAGTGACTGTTCCAAGCAAAAGAAGTACCCACCTCGGTCACGTCTCCCCTCTTGATTGAAACCCCCATCTCCATGAGAACAGTGCACATGCACAGTTGGTGAGAACAAACAGGGTCTGAGAACTCAATACATTCTTGGCGTTGGTGTATGGTAGTTTCTGTGCTATGATTTATATCTCCTGCATTATCCCCAACGTTAAGATCAAAATGGTCTGCGATTAAACTGTGGATGGCTATCTCTGTAGAGTTTCGGTTTGGCACAGGTTCAATGGCACTCAATCCATCCAATATCATATTCAAAGACGATTCTTCTATCAGAGTATTAACCGTGGATGAAGATTCTTCTGTAGGAGTATTAAATATGGATGGAGATTCTTCGGTAGGAGTTCTAACTGTGGATGAAGATTCTTCTGTAGGAGTTCTAACTGTGGATGAAGATTCTTCTGTAGGAGTATCAAATATGAATGGAGATTCTTCTGTAGGAGTATTAATGGTGGATGAAGATTCTTCTGTAAGAGTGTTAACTGTGGATGAAGAAGCGGAGGAATTGAGTGGGTCTGTTATTTCTTCAATAAGATAATCAACTGTGCCTGCCTTACCCCGGTCACGAAGCTGACGAATAGCTACTCTGAAATCAGTTTAGTTGAAGAGCTGATCGCTTTGTTGGGTATCGTTGAGTTCTACAGGAGCCTGGACTAGACATTTGGAAAAAATCAACAGCATCGGGATTGAAAGGAAAAACTTAATCCGTTTTGTATGACACTGTTGGAAATGTTACTGAAAGCTTTGTCTAGCAAGGGAGCAAAACTATTTCTTGACAAGGCCTTTCCCACATTTTCTAATTGCCATTGTTTAACACATTTCTTCCATTGGACTTTTAGAGGTCGAAAACGAAACATCTGCTGGCTGTAGGAAGTGCGTCGCGTTTGGCAAAAGACAATAAAGGATTATTCCGCTCTTTGAGCAAAACTCACTTAGCTGATAGGTAAGATGAGTTTTGTGTCCATCCACTATAAATAGCACTGGGAGCTTAACGGAACGTTCAATTAACCACGGATGTAACACGTTAGCAACATACTCGTTAAAAGTTTCAGAACGCATCCACCCACTTTCGGATAAACCAATAGCTCAATTAGGAGGTACGGACCGAACAAGATCTTTAGGTGGCCTCGGGTATGGATAAACAATCATGCCTTTAAGCACTTCTCCTTCGCCAGTAAATGTTCAAAGAACTGTTAGAGTTTCCTTTTCGTTTCCAGGAATGACTTCGTATACATTTTTCCAACCTTTTTGACCAAGGCCTTTCCCACTTTTAGGACAAAGCTGAAAATTACTTTCATCTGCATTAAGAATTCGTTTCCCATCGGAAAGAATATCAAGATTACTTTTTTTTTTCCAGAAAGGTTTTTAAATCACTAAACCACTTTCTAATTGCGGCCTCTGTTGATATGCGCTGGGGGTGGCACATAGGAAAGTAAATAAACAAAACACATCACTTCAAAACTAAATAAAATTTCTTTTTCAACGTAAGCAAATCGTTAACTTCCAACACACAAAATCCAAAAGTCCCCTCCCCAGACAGGAGAGCACATAATATGGTAAATAGGTCACATGACCGTTTAAGGCATACACAAAGGTTTTTAACAAACAAGCTGCATTTAAATGTAACATATCAATTATTCCTCATTTTCTTAGAGAATAAAAATAAATGAAAATAGCTTCAAACCAAATCCTAGGTTAAAAATAAAAGAAACATTTAATAAAATGAAAACAAGGGGGTTTCCCATATAGGTATACAACACTGTCACACACGCTCTGGCTTTGTTAATAGTTTCACTAGAACGTAAAACAACTTGTGGTACAGGGCCTTCCTTCGCCGACATCCTCGTTTCTCCCGGACGATTTTCCTTGAATGGCGTTTTCCTCCCATCTTTCAAAACGATTATCTCTACCGTATTGATTAAATCAGCTTTCTTGCGAGGAAATCCAGTTTTGGATAAATCTAAAAGCCAGTTTTCGAGGATTGTTTCTTCGCCCTCTGTTACTTGGTCCAATAAACCTTCCTTCGGGTGTACGTCCACTGAGTTTATCTTGCAGTGTACCCCTGGGGATTGCAAAATGTCTGCTGGCAGCTCTCTGATCATACCATTTCTAACAGCTGTGATAGCTTTCTGCTTATTGAAACCTTTTCGCCATATGTATCTGAAAAAATAATAATAGATTTTCAGAAAAAATTCATAAAAGACCATTCAAGTTTATAGAGTTTTCCATCTAACCAGTAGGCCCCATTTCAAAAGGACAGCCTAGTGCGTGGAAATTGTTCAGTCATCGGCCCCCATGGTTCATAAAAAAAGATGGCGTTTCACAGTAAACAGACTTAAGCAACACATGCTTTTTATATTAACGTATATCATAGACATTCATTAATTAGCAGAGCTACGATTGAGGACGGAAAATACCTTACGTTTATGTACTTACGTGACAAATCTCTGTAATGACCTATTTATGAAAATTTTTGAACACTGCTAATTTGACAACCAGACCGAGGCTAGCAATGCACCCACAGTCCGTGGCGCATGTCATCTGTTTCTTTTTGGTAATTCAGGTTTCAAATAAGAAATAATATTGTTTGAAGTGACCGGTTATCAGGTTGGGGCCGATGAATGGAACATTCACCCTAGGACACCTCAATTATCAGCATTTAAATTTGTGATTTTCACAAAGGAACAAAATTAAACTTTTAATGCTGAATGTATCATTTCTACTACATGAGATTTGCACTCAATGGTAACCTCCCTGACCTTAACTGCCTAATGTATCAAATATGCTACACACTTTATTAAATGTAGCATTTTCGAATATTTTACTAAAAATATAACAAAATATAGAGTAATGTGCTCTACACATTATATACTTTCTTATGATCACTTAGATAATCTCAGTTGTGATATGGAAGTTAAATCTTCTGGACCAAACTAAGCATGACTGTCTTACAAATCTTCAACTAAATCCCAGAAGCCTTTGAAATTCAGTTAGGATTTGAATTCAACCATCAGAACAAATAAATAATTAAAATTTATGATGGAATCTCCTTCTTTAAAGGGTATCCCAAATGCTGGGACATGCTTTGATTTAATCAATAGAGCTATTCTCTCTCTAGTTGTACAGGTTATTTATTACTCTGCTATGAATACTTGTGTGGATATCACGCTTCAAAGTGCACTTCAAAGTTCAAAAAATTCTTTAGCTGTGACGTCATGCCGGGGAGTTTTGGCGGCGCGTACATGTTTTTTCATTTGATTTAGTGTTATTTCGCTACTCCGTTTTAGGTGTTTAACAAGCATAATGCCGGGGCGATGCTTAATGTACAGTTTTCCTCTCAAACCTGCAGTGCAATTCGTTGCTAAAATTACGGTTTGATTAAATTTTCAAGGTATAACAACTTCAACAAGTTTGTTTATTTGAAAAAGCTAAAAATGAGCTGATTGTACTAGTACTATTAGGCATACTGTACTACTGCCGTACTGATAGTGATACTGATGTATGGCCAATCTTGATAGTTACTGGTAAGTTCTATATCCTGTACCAAATACATTTACCGTACATTTCTTAGGTTATATATTTGAGATTAAACCGCTTAAAATAGAATGGGATCAAATAAGATGTCAACTTGAAACACACACCGTTTTCTGAAAACAATAGACTCAACTTGATCATGCTCCGATAGATAACAACAGTGTGCATAGACCGAGTGATTATCACGGAGAGAACATGCTGTGTGAGACGACAAGTGAGGCATTAATATAACAACGAATTTGAAAGTACGCTTACACACAATCATACACAGTATGTCTGATTATCAAAGAAATAAAAGAAAACATACCAATTTGTGTTCATCAAGCGATCACTTTGACAGTTTGAATAAACTGGGCCTTGCTCGCTCGTATCGGTTGACTCCTCGTCGTTATCAGCTTGAGGTTCAAATTGATACGGCTGAACTAATACGGTCTCAAGTTTAGATGCGCCGACAGTATTCTCAATCTGTTCGAGACTCCCGTCACTAAAACCACAGTCCTGATCCGAGCTCGAACTACACGTTTTGTTTGTGGGATCATCCATTTTTTGGATACGCTGATGCCCTCTGTGACGTCACAGCTCAGAATTATTTTCTCAACAGTGCAACTTCGAGTGACAATTCTGATGATCGATTTGGACAAATGATAACCTAACTTTTCTGATATGATTGTTAACCCATTGTATTCAGGTTTCAATCATGTTTTCTGAGAAAATTAAGGCATTTGGGATAACCTTTAAAGAGTTCTCTTTTTTTTTCTCCGGCTATTGAAGCAGGTGTATCATATATGATACTTATGGCAGTATAGGGTTAACAAAATTGACTGAATAATGGCTGAAAGCCCTCATTGAGTTCATTGGTATTGTCATGCTAGAGTTGAAGAAGGATTATGACTTGGCCAACCATCATTTACATGCCAGTTTAATGTATGGAATCTTATCTACCAACAAGATATCAAAGGGGAAAACCTTTTCTGAACGTATGGAACCTCAAGGGTCCATACTTGTCATATAAAGAGAAATGGGCCATCAACCTGCATATTGACTTCTGTGATGTTGACATATATGCTGATCATACATTATCAAAACTCCCCTACATAATAAGAACAAGGCTCAACATAGGAGTATCTAATACACATGACAGGTGTCTTCAAAATAAAATTGCGATCAATCCAAATAAATCAAAAACAAAACTTATTGGGTCCAAACAGAAATTAAAAAGAGAAAAACTTCTAGGTTTATACATTGATTGTAACTTGCCTTGGG
Source organism: Lepidochitona cinerea (assembly GCA_963971465.1). NCBI lineage: Eukaryota > Metazoa > Mollusca > Polyplacophora > Chitonida > Tonicellidae > Lepidochitona > Lepidochitona cinerea. Next base: position 18,475,097 of record OZ020558.1, read on the forward strand.
AAAAACATGTTGTTTATATTTGCAATACCATCACTAAATTTGACTCAATCTTAACCCTAGTCCTGTCACTGTGTATGTAGGTCAACTCAGCTGAAGGCTGTTGGCCAGTCACTGCTATACGCCAGTGCTGTATGCCACGGTGTTTCAGCTGAGTGTCTGTCAGATAAACCACGCTGGCCTAATATCTGTTTTTTTGTCGTTTTAAAAGAAAATAACTGTAAATAAAACCTGAAAAATAATGTGATGATACGGGGTAACGATGTATTCAACGAACAGGTGACAAAAATCGTCCGATATTTGTTAAATCACCAGAAAATGAGCGCCGTTTACCTGACGGGAACAACAACAACGTATTATCGGCGATCGAAAACAACGTTCTAAGCTCTTTTTGTTTAGGTAGAAAGCGTAATTTATTTATAAATGTTGAGGGAAAAGGTGTTAAATTTGATTAGATGTTCACATTTTATAAGTTTGTTTGTATTTTTTACAAACTCAATGTCAACATATCGCCGACTGGCCAAGAACAGTGTACACAGTACAGACGACAGTAGTCTGTAGACAGCCGTAAAATTAAACTAAAAGTAAAATTGGCCTGTCGTTCTTGGTCAACAACTCGGTGGAATTTAACCCTAAAACAACTAGTTTTCATTTCTAACAACTATCATACAACTATTTTTACTTTCATCTAATTTGTTTTTCGTTATTTTTTCAGAAACCGAGACTGAACTGCAACAAATGAACATTGACAGTTTTGGCGAAGATTTTCTCACTTTCCAATGCCTTTCTTTCTCTCTTGCCAAATAAAATATCATGGAAATTTTATAATAAATATTCTGTAAATCTTAAAGTATTTCACCTGTCTATGTACGTGATTATTCATATAAATCATAATTCAATCTATTTCTTTAAGTGTTCAAGAGGTGATAAAATAGTTTACCTTTAACTTCAGTTCAAGAAACCAATCAACTGTATGTTTCAGTCCAGGTAATTTTCCACGGTTTAGAAATGTTTCATAAATAAGGAATTAATAAGACTTTCTCAATAATTCAACACGTCTTACTGTGTCTTTCAGTAAATACTTATTCCCGAGTGTTGTTTGTTTTAATTTTTTGCCCTTTGTTTTATTTTTTTTACCAGGGTTATTTTACCTACAAGTTGGCTAACCCAGACTCACATTTTATATCATATTCATATAATTGTTACAATAAATTTGGTATTGGGTATTGTTACCATATAAGGGATATAAATCTTGAGCGTACAATTTACTCCAAAAAAACAATCACTCTGTAAACAAGCAAGTATGATCACTAAAACACCAGGAAATATTATTGAGAAATATTACTCGGATTTACCTACACTGCTACAGCCTACATACAGTACAGGTATATGAACCGACAGATATTTTTACAGGTATCGAAAAAAAGTTCCAATCCATAGGCCTACATGTGGCCAGTCTAAAATAAAATTCTGGTAAATAAAACAATTTCGAAATAAAATCGTTGCAGGTCTTCGACATACATCTGCGGCTAAGAATTTTCAACTGAAGTTTTCCCACTTTCACTTTCAGATTCTCATTAGAGATCAATCTCTTTCTTTATTCCTTGATCAGCTGTTGATTACATGTACAATTTTCAGAAAAATTTTAAGTGTTTAACAAACAAACACGTACGATATTACTAATTGGTGCATCTGTTTCTCAGCAAAATACATTTATTTCATTTAAAAAATAGTCATTGATGAGTTTTGAATCTTTGTCACAAAGTATTTATTCTTCACATTCACAATGTCAATGATTTGGTTGAAGAGTTCATTCGGTCGTGAGATTTCCAAAATCTGGCTGACATATCATTATCAACCCCTCCACAAAAATAGTCAACCTCATCTGTATTTATGGGTAGAACAAGAATAATAACGACAGAAATTCTGCAAAGATAATAGGATTTTATTTCCTCATCGAAGCACCGACCTGTCAAATTGTGATACATATCTACGCCGCAGACGGCGAGAAATCGAGGTCACCTTCCGTGAAAAAATTCCTCGCATGTCGGTGAAGAAACGCTTTCAATTTCAATCGTGATATTATCAAAAATGTCTTAAATCAATTCTTTCTATTCGCCAAAATTATCCTGAGTAAAAACCCGTAATAACTCTCCATTTACGGATGTCACATTCACTAAACACGAGTCGCCTCACAGCGACGCCATTTTGAACGCCTTCGCTGTGATTGGTTTAAAGTCGCGTTTCAATCGGTAACTTCAAACTATCAACATTTCTCTTTAACTGAACTCTGTGAACTCAATTTTGTTCCCGCTTAAAGAACAGGAACCGGAAATTATACTGATGTAATTTATTTCGGATGAAAAGAATTTACTTTAATTCTATTGGTCAAAATCGAACGGTATGTTGTCAGAACGAGTATACTCGTCCGTGGCAGTGAACGCCTGGAAGCGCTCCGCCCGAGTCAACTCGTGCGTGGCAGTCAAGCGACGGCAAGCAGCGGACGAGTATACTCGTCCGCGACAGGACTAGGGTTAAGAAAAAATAAAAAGCTTATTCAACAAAACATCAGGTTATTGTCTAAAGATCAAACACCAAATGAATAACTCAAATGATATTTGGATTGGACTGTTATTTGCAATAGCTTTATTCATGGAACCTACATGATCTTCCGAACTTTACATGAAAGGTTGCCCCAGCAAAACTACACAATTAGTTTGTCTGATAAGCCAGGAGGCCTGCGGGGTAACCACGGCAGAGCCCCTGGGGTAGCCCAAGTTGACCACCCTGGATTTATCAAATAAGCCCTGGGAATACCCATTCGTCCCTGGGGTCACCACAGACATGAAACATTTTAGTATTAGTATTCCCAAATCTACTAACCCAACAAGATCCTGTGCTGGGCATTTGCACTCCCAGCACCAGATAAATCCATATCCAGGCAAATTTCCGCCCTGAAGTCCGCCCGACCATTACATAAAGCTACAGCGCGATTAAAATCAATTCAACAAGAAAGAAATTATATACAGATGGTAGAATTAACCGAAAGTGTTTAACATTTAGTATTAAGCATTATTATTGACCAGGTTTGGTAGCAAGAGCATAATTGAGTGAAAATCTTTTGAAATTAGATTTAATGGTCGTAAATACCGGATTGAAAATACAGATGTCGTGAAGTAAGAACCCAAAGGCCTCCATGACCAACCAAGTAAATTGCCAGGGAGGGAGGGTTTTTTAAAGTGTTTCTGTAATTCAACCTTCGAGACACTTCGGGCAACGTGGTAGAAACACAAGGTATCCATGGAGACAAGTTGTCTCCCCTGGTACCCTAACAACCAGGCCACATCATAACTCCATTTAATCCTTATTGCTTAAATACATTTATTCTATAACGGATATATTCTTCCAATATCGGGAAACTGCTCATCCACACAACTTTATAACTGCATAGGTAAATTACAGAAAACTTCAGCAAGACTTATATTAAACAAAGTATAAAGCACCTCCACTCATTTGGTTTGGCAAGATATAACTGAACAGGAATGTGCTAATGGACATGCAAAACATGTTGTCAGAGAAACTCAGAATTCTCTACGACAAAGAGCAGCCAACAATTTATCTAGTATTAGACTTGCACATAGAGTGCATATCACCGTTCTTATCTCACTTGGTTGTTCTGTGTGAATGGGATACAGTTGTGCAACATTCCCTGTTAGTCTTGATTTTGTTTTGTCTATTTTCTATCCATGACTTTTTCTTTTGGTAATGTTTTGTTTGTTGGCCTTACTGCTACTTCAGACGATGCTATTGGTACTACTGACTTCCCTTTAGATTGGACTTTGGACTAGATTTCAAATCTTTCTTTCTTTACCTTTGTTTTTGTATGAGGTCTTTGGATTTTCAAGTTTTCTTTTCAGGATTGACGTCAAGGGTGTTATAGAGGATTGTACTGTTAATAGTTTCGTTACTTTATTTTCTGGTGGATGGAGTTTGATGCCCTGTGGTGGAGTTTGGAGTTTGCTTAAACCTTTCTTATATGCAACCAGAGTAGGAGTTGTTGATGGTGTTCGGGAATTTATGGGAGAAGCTGAACTGGTTTCTGGGATTTTGATTTAGTCTTTTACTGTGAGTGGATTGACTGAACATGACAAGCAACTGTCCTCTATGCTCAAGTCAAGTGCCTCAATGTCTACTAATTCTTCCAAAATAGTTTTAAACACATACATGAAATTGTTTTTGCATCTGGCCACACATGTGGGTATTTTATTCTTGCCTTCAAACCTCATTCATGAAAAAAGCAACATGGTCCATGGTTGAGCAAACGTAGGCAGGTGTAAAAGATAATGCTTTTTGGTATTACACAGCAATCTGGGAAACAATCCTTTATATTTTTGATAAATAAACCTGATGTAGCAGAATGATTGATGATATGTTTCATTTGTTGGTTCAGCAGGGCAGGGGTGCCATTCCCTGTAAGGTTTGTAAGATATAAAAACAACCTCAGCCTACCTAATATCTATTTATTGCAAGTGAAAAAATAAGATGAACATGAAACGGATGGAGACAATAACGAAAGTTAAAAGAAATAGGCGAAAAACATAAAAATTAATGTGGAGAGCTCTCCAAATAAAGGCACAAAGTTCTGTTCTTAAACAAAACAGCTCATGTGGAGACACCTAGCTCTGGTGTGTAGTATTACTATATTGTGCTTTATTTTCTCAGCTACCTCCTCCGTCGACAATCACACAAGCGAATTTCATCTCCATAGAGTTGGTCTAAGTGATCTCCTATGTGACTTTAACCAGTTGCCACAGTCTGTACCTACGTCATCTATGCCATCACAAACCTTAATATACACTACCATCAACACTGACTTTGGAACTGACCGCGATTGAAACTGTTCTCCGTTGACCTGTTTTGCATGCTCAGTGAGCTACTAAATAAATACGTCACTTACTTCATGAATATTCGTTGTTCATTTGCAATTCACCCTCAAGTCATTATAATTGTAAAAGGTTTAAAGTTGAACATTTTTCAAATTGCTTTATTTTCACTCCGTTCGTTAATGTTCTAGCAGTAGTCTTTTGCCAAAGTAAATGCATTGTCAACGTCGCTGTACGTGCACGAATCACGGTTTCTGTAAAAATTACATTACTAAAATTAATTTATTTGTTCGAAAATACACTAGCTGCTCCATGTTCTTAGTAGTGTTTCTATGAAATACGACCATATCAAACATGGAGAATTAAAAAATGATATCAAATTGTCCCAGCTTTATCGTTTTAGTGGATTGATAATTATCAGGCGCTTTTTTTTTTTTTTCGTTTTGTGACGAAACATTTGCTAAATACTGTTTCCAGGAAAATCCCAGTGAGCTTTCTGTTTTTTTTTTAGAAGTCTGTACTTTTTTAGAATTTTTCCTGCAATTATTTTGGATACAATCTGTTTGTTTTTCCTGACATTGCTTCTTGACAACTTTCTCTTGAGTTCCTGGGTTAAAGCAAAGTGAAAAGTGATTGTTTTACGGACAGCTTTATCGTCCGTCGCAATTCTCATCTTTTTTCGTATTTGTCTTTCGAGAGTTCCTTTATTTCCATGTTGAGTTTGTTTTTTGTCCGATATGCTTTAGTCATTGCGTATCAGTTTTCTACCTCTTTTTTTGGGCGCTTGATCCGGCAGGCACTTCCTCTCTATGTTGCTCCTCATCTTGAGCAGGCGTAGGTGAACTGGTAGGAACTTCAATATTTATAACCCATTGTTTAATGTGTATGATGATAAATAATACTAAAGAAAAACACTTGGTACAGTGCTGAAGATAAATCAGCGTAGCAGACACGATGAATACAAATCACACAATCTGCACATGGGAACAAGGCAAGTGTACTCAGCTATGACTGGTTACTGCCATGATACCACGAACATCAGTGAGTGCGTCGTTCACAGCTGCTCATACACAATGGTTTGTGTATCATGGCTTGATTAAAATACCAGCACCCCACATCTGGGCTTCTTTCTGTCAGCAGGCGTTGGAAAAATGCATCATCTTGTTTGGATCTCTTTGACAAATACAACCAGGCTGGCGACTGGGCACCTGTCATCACATTGCTCAAGGTTTCCCTACCGTCAACACCATGATGGGTCTTGTTCGCCTCATTGTAGGCTATGGCGATGAATTCCGTTCCGGTGTCATCTTTATCAAAGACTGATTATGGTGTCAGAGTCCCAAAGTGATACATAATGTCAAACCAGACTTTCTGGACAAGAGCCAGTGGATTTTTGGATGACAAAATACCGCTGTCAAAAGACCTTCTTATGTCCCCTGGCGAAATAGCTTCCTTGTGTTTTGTGGTGTTGTGCCCTTGTTACAAGACCTAAGAGAGTGTGATTACTTGAGGTGAATTCACGATCTTTCATTATGTTTACGTTCAGCTTGTGCGGCGGGGCTTGAAGGTAGTGGTTGATTGCTGCACGTATCCCAACAAGTGCTGATTTGCTGTTGCGTTTCCCATCCTTGGTCCTTGTCTCCACATAAAAGTGCCTGAGCTTCTCATTCAGCTGATTTGGACGTTAGGAGCAAAAACCCGAAGGTAATCCAGTCTATGAGTAGATTAAAAGCTTGATATGCCTAAATTAACACAGTACCTATTTCAGTTTTCTTTGTCATTTATTAATTTTCAGTTATTCTTTTCTTTTATTACTTTTCTTAAGATACCAGTGTTATTTTTTTACACTTTTCGCCGGCGAATAAAACAACACTGATTCTAGCTGATATCTGGAGAAGTGAAAGTATGTGTTTGTACAAATGTGTAATGCCATTAAACGTCCCGTTTGCAGGTTTACGCTGTTACCAAAACTGATCTTTTGAAGTAATGCACATTTTCCATCTAATTTTACATTTTTCCCAACAGGATATCCATCAACGCGCTAACAGTCATTGTGTTTAATCTATTTAGCCAGACACATGTATTTTTCAGGAATTTACGGCCTTACGGTAACAATCTAACAGTAAGACTCAAAACTTTATGTTTCACCTATAAGCTTGCTCTCTTTACTTGAAATACTGGATATGTTCCTAAAGGCCTAAATATCTCCACAATTTTGTGTTGTCTCAGTTATCTCGTCCCTACTCTCCTGTTTTACATTTTCAAGTATGTCCATGTAGTCCGGTAGATCCGTCAATTTCGATCGGTCTGTCACCTTGTGGGAAGGAGGGGGGATGGTGACGCAATGGTCATCGGTTCAAGTGGAGTGATAGACAGTATGGTGACGTCACTCAACAGAAAAAAACACATTAAAGCAGGCCCCTATTCCTTTTTGAGTGGTGGTGGGAGGAGGGCTGGGAGTGCCAGGTGGCTTGCTGTTAGTACGGGGGGGGGGGGGGGGGGGGGGTTGGTAGGTGAGCGAGTGGTAGAGAATACTTGTGCCTGGACCATGGCTTCATGGAGAATATCCACGGACATTGTAGGTGCTTCCAGGGCTTGGGCTGACAATGGTTTAGATGGTGTAGTGGACTAGACTGTGGGATCATTGGAGGATATTCCTTGGCCGGGGTTGCCGCTTGAACTGGTACCTCCGTGGAAGGTTCCGACACTGAAATTACCAGTGAATTCACAGGAAACCATTCATCTGTCTCCAGGATTGTGGTTTTTCCGCAGAAAGAAGGCAAAGACCAACGATGAATCATATTGACGTATGTTGTGAAAATCCCCAATTCGTTGTTTATTTCCTTTTTAATGTCCTCACCAGTTATTATTGTCCCAGAGCCTTTTAACTCAAGTTTGCGGTATTCCTTCAAAACGTACATTCTTCTCATAAGAGCCTGTGGTGCCTTAGGGTCAGTGTTTACAGATGATGAAATTGTGACTATACCAACTTCTTTGGCATGTTTCTTGTAAGGTCTTGAGCAACCTATAGCGGCCCATCCATCTTTCCACTTTTATCAGACGCACAAGTCTCGTCTACTGCTTCACCCATCTCTATACAACATCCCTGACAGCAGGTGCGTTGTAATTGGGACATCTCACAATACAGACATAGTCCTCAGGAGTCTGGGAAAACCACACTCCATTGGGTTCAATAAATATATGTAAAGTTCTCAAAATGTCCGGATATGTCTTGTCAATATCTTGTCTATCATCCTTCGAAATACATGCTCCTTCTCGCAGAACGAATACTCTTCAAATACAAATACAGTAGTCTAATTCAGCGTTTTAAAAACTTGAACATGCCCTTCAATTAGGTGAAAATAACAACTATGCTTCCTATACAGCAGCACTCAACCTCATAAAAGCCCTTTCAGATACGATTGACCAATCAATAACAACCAAAATGAGCAAATCTCCAGTTATTATGATTCTCATCGACGAGTGACTGACATTGTGGTTCACCATAAACTGGTTATCAACTGTCGTATTATTGACCCTATCAGTCCCAGCTCTGGTATGTAGTATTACTATATGCGCTTTAATTTCCTTTTCAGACCAGAAATATGGACATACACAGAAACAAAAGCATTATTGTCTGCTCGGGGCGAATGATAAGATCGAAGGAAAAGTTTTGACCACTGTCCGAAATGGCCCAATTTGGGAAAGTATAGCATCTCAAATGAGAAACTTTGGTCATGAGCTAAACTGGACCCAATGTAAAACGAAAATTCACAATCTCATTCATAAGTACAAGAAAATCAGATGGAAATACAAAATCTTGTCAGTGCATGTTATGGAGGGAAAAAAATTAATAATGTTGAAGCTCCGGAGGTTGAGTTTTGTGGAGCCCTACATCAAGAAACGCAAGCAGTCAGCAGAGCTTGGACAGGTAAGCATTTGCAATACTGCTGATTATCCCTTCTTTATTCTTATCCCTTTTTGTTAGTATGGCTTCTTATCCACATACAAGACTTTATAACTAATATTTGTCTTGCAAATCTGTTGTAACTTTATAGGTGCAGCGGAGTTCTGCAGGATCATTCAGTACACAGAGAGCTGATGAGGAGGGTGATGACCTGGCTGAGCCCTCCCCCAGCACCAACATCGCTTTCCGCTCCACCCAACCAGCCAGCAAGAAGAGCCCAGGGGACCTGGCTTCAGTCCTCTCCGAGTACCTTATCCAGAGCATGAAGGAGCATGAATATTTGTTTCTCTTTAACTGCTCTAAAATCCTCTATATCTGTGTTGGTTGGATAGGACAGCCTAAAATTTGGGAATTCCTTCATCACTAACTGAACGAAGTCCATTATCGTTTTTGGAACTGTTTGTGTGTGATGAGGACTCTGAAAAGAAAAGTATTGATACTTGAACTTCAATTCAAATGACTGCAATGTTTGGGAGGCCAAAATTTACAGTAAAATCTCTTTTATTAAAAGTCATTCTTTCAACTTCTAAAAAGGTGTCAGAACACTTTAGATGTCAATGGTGAGTGAAGGTTCATTTGATTTGGTCTACTGCCCGTTGATTTTGAAATGAATTTCTTCCCCCAGGCAATACATGCGAAAACTAGATATAGATACTCTAGTTCAGGTTTAATTAACTTTCCTGGCGTGTGTTTTAATGCGGATGCTATACTTCTGCTGTCCCTTGAATTGCAAAAATGTTGCTTTTTGAAATGTCTTGTTTGCTTTCTTCACTTCTGAAAAAGAAGAAAATTGCCTGCCAGTTCCATCACAGCATACTCTTTGTCCTTGATGATGACTGGATATCGAGAGATGATAAGGAAGCCTGCATTATGATGCTGCGCATGTATGTCTGACAAATAGCCATTTGACATCGGGATCTGGTATCGAGACAAATGACCATGGCGTTTATTTTTTATCTGAAGTATTTTGTCCCTTCTTTCTTGCAGTTTATTTTTTCCAGGATTTTCTGTCTCTGGGGTTCTGGATGAACATAAATCACACAGAGCTATAACATCCCCCACCCCATAGCATTGAGGCCAAAGTTCTTCAGCTGGCCATCTACCTATAATAAATAACCACTCCTTTCAATGGAAACATTTATAAACAAAAGATAGACGATTGCTGCTGAGAAAGAACAGAACCATGTTGGTATTCCTAGTTTTCTTAGGGAGTGTATCCAATTATCGTTCGTTTTTCTGTCGTCTAAAACGATTGGGAGAGACGATGGGTGTTGGATTGGATCGTCTTTTGAAAGACGATTGGTATAGAGACCGCCCGTGGTGGAGCACGGCTAGCGTCTTGAACCGGACTCGAGTCTGAAAGTAGTCCGCATGGCTAAGGCCTCCCGTGGCAGTCAACAACAACGCAGCGGCTTTATAGCTTATTTATGTTGGCTAAGCATAGGCAGTGATTAAATACCACTCACTATATGGTTTTAAACCAATTTAGTAAAAATCTAAAACGCTTTAATTAAGATTTTGTTAAATATTTATAGTCGGGAGCCTTAGACTAGCCTACGTTCTATAGACGTGGAGTTGCTAACTCGTTTGACCACAAACTCTAGAATAGACTGTGCCGCGGCAAGGGACTGAAAGGAAATCAAGCAAGTTTGTACACGGCGTTCACAATTTTTTCATTGAATAAATATTTTAAAACGAATGTTACAGCTAGTTGTAAAACTAATATCTAGCGATGAAACCGAGAGTTGCGTCCCCCTGGGCTACGTCAAAACTTACACATGTTTTCTTGGCGAACAAAGAAAGCCGTGCACAGCTATTTTTCTTTCCGGAACAACCATGTGTTTTTTTAATACGGTACGTTTTAATTAATGTGTCTATTTTAATAACCTAAGGGAACCATTGCATATTAAGACGACCAAGTCCCAGAAATAATTTTTGGCGATCGAATAAACATTACCATACCTGTTTTCGTTCCAAATCCATTTTAATAAAAGCATCATCCTGACCATAGCGGACGCCTTGAAGCATCGTAAAATGCAATGACTAGGCCCCATATATTTGAGTCTCTTCTGTACAGATTATTTTTATTTTTGGCGTGTGTAGTGCTGTATTATTAGAAATCTTTTAAGCTTTGTCACCACCATCGAAAGTGAACTGGGCCTATTTCAGATTTATTTATTATTGTGTATGTTTATCAATTTCTTCTCTTCTGTTTCAGGGAGTATCGCCGAAATGGTTACATCGATTTTCTGAGCTGATGGTCTTTGTCAATAGTCTTTTTTTTAAATGCGTTATAAAAGCTTCACAAGTGCCATCGACTAACGTTCAATTCTGATCAATATCAATTTCATTGCAATAACTGTCTTGTTAATGCTGTCTTTGTAGTTGAGCTGACAGAGTTGATTTGGGATGCGCAAGTTATATTTTCTTTAAATTTTACGTGGGACTTCTAAAATGTGCCAAACGGCAATAGCAAATTATTTGTGCCAATGATATACTTTCCAACAATGTTTTATTCATCCTCATGAATTCCTCGTACTGGATTTGAATTATATTACGGGTTCGCCACAAGTATTAATATTCTATTGGTATAAAGGTGATGTTCAGATAAATTGCATACTATTGCCGGAATACACTCACACAAGCTTGTTTCAGGATGGGCTGTAAAACGATAATCTCTTTCAATTGATGCCGAATGACAAGTATTAAAGCTTGTCAACTCATACAGGTACAGCTGAGTAAACCCTGCCAATAATATACCGCAAAATGAACGGGTCTACACATCATGTGGCAAAAATACAATTGGTGACGTTGTGCTGCCCAGCGGTGAGTTTTTTATTGAGTAAAATATATTTGAATTGAATTGTAAAAAAATGAATATCAAAATCATGTCACATGTTTTCCTTTTTTTTTTCGCATACGTTAATATCAAATAAAATGCAACAAATACATGGAAAATGGAATCTCCGAAAGGAACAGAACACAACGGGCATTATTCAAATAACATGTTTATTAATCAAATTTAACGAGCAACACTCCTGAAAACAACACTTTATAAGAGTCAATGAGTTCGTGTTAACACAAGTTTTTCTTATTTCTACACTTGATGTTGATGGCATTCCTTAGAGTTTGATCAGAATATAAGTCCTCTTGAGTCCGTTCGTAAATCACAGCTGCCTGTATCATTATAGATGTGAGTTTCGTCTTACACAAAGGTTTCTTCTGGTTTTCTTTTCCCTTGTACTTGACTGTGCCTCCACTCAAACTGCCTTCAGACATTTCCTCCGTTGAAAAAACATTGTCCATCATCGATAGTACAAATCGCTGAGCTGTCGGAAGACGGGACGATCGAGCTAACTTCCTGCGTTCCACGAGCACTGGATTTCGAACGGAACCAATGTTCAATTTCGGCGAATAATCAGTTTGCTGGAAGTTCAGTTCTCGTAAACACGTCTGGTTGATAGTTGATGGAGGGGTTACAGGCTCGATTACTGGAGATGATGTTGGCGTTGCAACTAAATCCAACAAGGATGTTGAAAACTCATACTCTTCAAGAGTTGGAATGTCTAAATCTGTTGGTATATCTACCTCATTCTCAATAGCTGGCGTGCTGTTTCCAACGACGTATAATTCTTCAGGAGTGTCCGATGTGGGGGTTTCCTCAATAGATGGCAGGTCAACAGGTGGGGTATCAGCAACTAGAGGAGCAGGAATTACTTGAACTTCTGTAATCACTTGATTGGCCTTCTTCAACTTCATGTCGAGCATCACTTGAATGTTGCGCACAGCTTCCGCAAGTACAGTCTGATTCGCCATCATCAAATCAACCTACCTTGATCGGAAGAATGCTGGTCCATTATTGAAATAGCTGTTAAAACGAAATAAAAGGATTGCAGCGTATAGTAATTGAGCGATTAAAGAGTTTGGTAGAGTGCACGAAGATTTCTTGTCGATATTGGTAAATGTTTTTATTCCCTCACCATATAAAGGAATGTAGCCAAGCCATATTTTTGAGTCACAGGAAACACGCTGACAGGGGGTCTTGAAATGACAAAATCGATGATTAACGTCGGTCACTCGATCATAACTAGCGTTTTTAGGTAATCCTGATGAATCTAAAGCCCTATAAACCCCACAATCGAACCCAGCGTGCAGTGACAGTCGTCTGTTTCTGTTTTTCAATCAAAATGTCCAAAACGAACATACAAATCAAAGAAAACGACTATAACGACACACTCCCCACCAAAATGCTAAAAGTGTTTACATTAACAAAAAACGCAAGTTTCTTTATTGTTATTTAGAAAGATATAAAAAGTTAAGAACTTTTGACATTTTTTTATTTGAAGTTTTTGTGTGCATTTCCTCTGCGAAAATATAATGACATTCTGATCAGTATTTGACATTCTAGCTGCGTGTGTGCAGCCGAATATTTATTGTCAATAGAACTTTGTTATATCTTTTCACCAAATTGTCCACACTGCCCTAAAAACAAGGACATTTAAACCAGTGACAGAAATTTTTCACAATGTATATTATTAAAGTCGAGGGGTACCAAACAACTGACGCGTTTATGTTAGCTATTGTAGACTCTTATATTTATATATTTATTGTCTTTGGTCTAGAAATACCCGAATACCGGTACGTAAAAAAGCCCTACAAGCTATTTCTATATAAAATATTTTAATTGAAATATCTTTGACATCATCAGTGGAAATATAAGTTGATAGTCGGACGGTTTATCGTAGCTTTATGAACAACACGCTCTTTAGGTGAACATTCTTCAGATTACCGGGAAATTTGGGTAATCCGTTTACCGTTATACCGTTTTATATATTCTCTTTTTCTAAAGTAACGAATTAAGCCCTATCTAGACAAGGCATTGTATGTTTGTTACCCGTGTCCTGTCTAAATTTATTTCATCTACCAATTTTTGATTTGATACTGGAGTGGAAAAAATAAAGAATATTGAAAAAAACACAACAATTCTCCCTCCACGTGAAAACATTAGCGTTCCGCCATCTTGCTAAAATAATATGGTCAATGACACAGCTTGAGATAAATCCGCTTTAATTGATCATGGCAGCTGTTACTCTCAACCTGAAACAAACAAATACATATTCTCGTAGCTCTTTATCTAGCAAGTTTATTTGCATTATGTTCATTTTGCGAACTTTTCTGCGCTCTACTTCAGCCCCGGCCGATGCAAGACAGATGAACAGCACACGAACACATTACCAGCCGATATCGATGGACGCACTGGGGTCATTTATTTATTTTTCTCAACCGGTCGCCCTGATGTTTTCGTAGCTATAGGCTATATTGACTGGCAAAAAAAAATGCTGTATGGTTCAAACTTAACGACGATCGGACTAGCTCGCCATAGCGGCACCCTGTTTACTTGCAGAGTACCTCGCACTGTAAATATCACTGCGCGATCGCAGGGCATTACACATTATCGTCTTTCAAGCGTCTGCCGTTAAAAAGACGATACCCAAGACGATGGGTGTCGTCTTACAGCGTCTTTTTCAATCGTCTAAAACGATTGAACAAAAGACGATAATTGGATACACTCCCTTAACATAGCAAACAAGTCTTTCTCCACTGCTTGCCAAATTGTGAGAGTACCTCTTATTGATTTTGGAAATTTGTAACCTTGATCAGATTTGAAAAGCTTTTCAGTTTTCCATCAACATATCTATTCAACCCTCGCAATTTAGATTTTTACCACGGCAAAAAAAAAAAAAAAAGTTGCCGCGGAAAAGTCAATTATCCACCGCAAAAGTGATTTCACCACGGCATTTTTATCCAAACAATTCTCACTGCTCTGTTAACTGTATTTAAAACGGCAAATAGCAAAAACTGACATCTAAAAGGTGCATTGACAAAAGAAAAAATGTTCAAAGATTTTTTAAATTTCTTCTTTGATTATCATAGAAACCAGCATAGAGAAAAGGCTAACTTTGTCTTAGGTCTGACCCGGAAAGGCCTTAATGCTTTCCTCATAAAATCCACATGAAATATCCTTTATTTGCATGGAAATAATTCCTTGTTAAATGTATATTCCTGGTGATAAGTCACTTCACTCGGCAAAGCATTTCTTTTTCAAATCAATCTCTAAAACCTAACCTAAAGTTTATAGCCACTGTTTGTGTAATACTCCAATACATAGTTAAATCCATACAGACACGTGCACCGCTGATCAACAAAGCCTGGTTGAGTCCATCTCTAAAGTTTATGTGGGGTGAAAGTTTTGAATGTGTTTATTTACAAGTATAATCGACAAGAACTATTTTTATTATTTTGTAAGAACCCCTTTAGATCGTTTTTTTTTAAATAAAAATTCAAATTCTATTTCTTGAACAACAATAAACATGTACATGAGGGTAACACCCCTATTAAACTGGAATGGAGATTACCCAATGAGACATAACTGACAGACAGTTGGAGACATTCTGACGCCAACCACCTGCAGAGTGAAACTTTGTTTCGATCTTGGTGTGGGAATTACATGTAGCACTTCACATAGGCCAATGTATAGAGCTGCATATGCAGAGTCCTTGGCTTTATTGTGGCCTGATTAGATACAAACGAATGAGTGGTTTCTATATTAAATACACCTTGATTCTGAACAACGGTGACGGTCGAAGGTAAAACTATTAGTTCTATTTTCTCAAGATGAATATTTTATTTTGTCTGCGGCATTTTTGATTGCCGTGGAAAAGCAGTTTTACGGCGGCAATCTCTGATTGCCGCGGTGAATTGCGAGGGTTGTCTATTGTAACTTGATGTAATGCAATTGAAACACTGAAAGATACCTATTATTGATTTAGTCAAATTTAGTTTACTAAGTGTAAAAAATATAAAAATGACGTTAGTTGCTGCAGCAATCCTACTGCTACTGGATCTCCACGATCAGCTTTTTGGCTCAGAAGAATAGTTAAGGGTTCGTAGCCAACACGGAATTTCCCATTGAGAGCCATCGAACTTCAAATATTTTTTTGAACTTTACAACATCTGTATCAAGTAAAGCTGCTATGTCTTTGAATTCCTGTTGTTTCTGTGGAGATTGGTTGGCAAAATTGTAAATTGCTGTTAGTATCTTGCTGACTGTTTCCATTTCTGGGAAAGCTTTACATGCCTGCGAAACTGCTAAACTTAACCGGTGGCATACACAATGCACATAAGTGCAGTGGGGATTCTGCGTTTCAACATAGCTCCGCAGACCATTCCTTTCACCGGACATTATTGAGGCCCCGTCAGCACCAAGCCCAACCACTTTGGTCCATGGGATTTCCAACATTTTCAAAACATAGTCTAAAGCTTCATAGTCAGCTTTAGCAGTGCCCTCGTGGATTTTTTTCCAGTGCCAAGAAGTTAGTGAGGACTTTGCCCTCCCTGGAAATATGTCGCACAATAATGGCAACGTGTTTTTCTTGTGCTCTGTCTGTATACTATCGTCAATCCTGATGCCAATGGTTGGAGACTGTTGAATTGATGATTTTAACTGCCTCCAAATAACTATGCTTTAACACTCAATCAGTTGATTGTAGACATCGGGACTGGTGTAAGTTGCGTTCTTTCCACGATTTAAATAGTTGGCCTTTTTCAGATTCAGTTCTTGTAGAAAACTGACCTAACTGCCATATTTTGGGTTTGGCATTTCCTCCTTTGCCAACCAATGTGCCGTTATGATCGCTCTTTTCCTTTCCAATTTTTCCTTTTGCAGCTGGGGTCCAATGGTCATTTGACCAGGTAGTCGACCCCTCACAGCTGTTTTATGAACGTCTGTGAAAAGATGAGAAGCAAAAAAGACTTGCATAATTTCATAAGCAGACTACTCATACTTAAGCCACTTTTGAGTTTTATCAAGTAACGTGGGACCAGAGCTCTAAGATAATTTTTCCAACAATCATTGGTTCCTATTCAACGATTATGGGGAGCGGTTGTTATCCTGTCAAATTATCATTGTTTCTTTATTTAAAACCACAGTCTTGCATCCAATTCTTGGGTCAAATACACTAAGATATTATACGTAGCTATATATAGAATCACTTTTTTTTGGACTGACAATAAAAAATTAATATTTCTAAGCCAAGCTCTAACGATGCAAAAATCACCGGATAGGTTCGCATATCTCTTAATATCTCACAGAAAAAAACAGTAGATAGACCTACAAAAGCAAAGTTTCAAACGGAGAGTCAAAGATAAAACAAGAAGACCACGGCATCACCGTAAGTGCAAGTGCCAAACGGACCACTGGCTGTTTTACCTCGAGCTTCGGTCTCGCGTGGTTTCGCTAAATACATGACTTTGGCGAAGACTAAGATCTGTAGAATATTGGGGGATTTTAACACTTTGGGTAGTTCTAAATTTTTTCTTATTCACTAACAACGACCAGACAATTAAGGTAAAAATTATTTCACTGATGTGGACTCCAAAACTTCGCTTTCTTTCACGGTTACTATGTTCAACAATAGAACATTCCACTAACAACTTTCCTTGACCGGACCAACAACAGTGCTGATGAAGTTTGATGAATGCTTTTACTTTGCGAAATTCCATTTTATTAGAAAATATAAGGATTATAAACAGTAAATAAAAGTCTGCTTTTCAACAATCATTAAAACTAGGCTACAGATTACAGGAGGCGTTAAACTGAGCGTGAGGCCTGATAGCTGGCTGGCTGTTAGGGACATCATCCCACTGCATGCAGATTTTTGCTATTTGAGCTCCAGGCGGTCCTTCCGACGGCAGTATAACATCGACAAGTACTTTGTAAATTAGAAAATATGACTCAATTATTTCGTTTATCAGACATAACAGTTGATACAAGCGACATGAAGTCTGTCGTGCCATTTTTTACGCATTTTATGAAATTTTTAGGGTGTTTTGCCCGTCCAAAATAGCCCCTGTCGGCCAATTGCCCATCCACTTGGACGGGTGTCTGGCTAACCCTATGCCATCATATTTGTCAAGTGCTCCTGTCTATCCCTATGTCCAAAGACCACACGATTTGTCATAGATAAGATATAGCTTAATCTTCATCACAACTCCAGCTGTGTATAACCAGGATGTACCAAGTTGTTTTATGGCATTTCACAATCCATTTGTGTCATCTGTCTATCTAGTGTCTTGAATCGTAAATACTACAGTTGAATACTAGTAAGTACTACTATAGTAGAGAATTTAAAGGGAAGGGTGGGGGGGGGGGGGTGCGAAATAGTTATATTAAATTTAGTTTGTCATATTTCAGCTTCTACAAAATTGAAAAATGAATAAAAATGTTCTCTCTTATTTGTAAACCAGTGGGTTTCGCTCTAACTTAAGAAATAAGTAAGTTCGTCAAACGAGTTCCCATTTGATACATTTATTTTCTTTTACAATGGAGAGTGGCATTATAATGGGTCGTGGTTACCTAATATATCTCCATAAACACAAGACAGAGAATGCCAAGTTAGTGGTATAGTATGGAGGGGGATATCCGCCAAAAGTCTATGTGGGTAACTGTGTCAGTTTCAATGTACGCAGTGCTTACTTTTACTGTGTCGCTTGCGATACTCTTGCTTGAATGCGTGAAACGTTGTCCAATGCAGCGCCTACATTCCTTAATTCGACTCTGGGCTACAGCCAGTGTGTTAAGTGGCCAGTGTAAAGCAAGCATGGTTCGTACTCCGGCTATGTCAAGAACTGCGCACGAGAGCGGCAGCATTCCAGATAGCGAAGCTAGACGAATGGGAGCTCATACAGCCTTACCCACATATGTGGCTAAGTCCCATTATGACGACAGGGGGAGCTGCTGACAAATGTTTCGGAAATTATAGACAGCCCCTAAGTCGAGCTCGGAACTTGGTTATTGTTGAATTTAATTTATTTTATTGAAATTATATTCAATGACATTAGGCACTTGAAACTTACGAGTCCCTCCCCCTACATATGTGCAAAATGATGAAGTAAAAATGCAAGATAGAAAAATAACATTTATTCTATAATTAAGTAAACCGTATTTTACGCCATCAGGGCCATATAGGAACATACAGTGAAACAGTTAAAAATTATAACAGTTTCTGGTTAAGCACAATTTTATTTTTCCTCTGATATTAACTATAATAATGATGATACTGAAAAAAAAAATAAATAAAAGAAAAAACCTTTACTCAGAAAAAAAACAAAAAAAAGAAATATATATGGACTAGAAGTAGAAATATGAACGAGAGTAGCTATAGAGTTAGTTAAAGAAGTATTTTCATTCTGTGTACATATATGTATATACATTTATGTACACGTTTCAGACAAGAAGATTTCCCCTGTGCCCGTGTGTTTTAGTGATCATAAATATATACATACATCAAATTGGAAATTCATAAATTGTTGTTGTTTCACATGTATATATATGCCCAGATAACGAGCTAAGTTATTGAATATTCACACTACCAATATAGGCTATAATGATTAGGCCAGGCCAAATTATTATAAATGTTAAAGTGGCATGAGCTGCCAAAATTCACACTTTTTGCATGATTTCTGATCGTCACGACAGTAAGGGGCTTTGAAGGCCATCGAAAAACTAATAGATTGGCTTTGGAATGAGGAAAATCCATACAGTATGTGGCCTATACGAACCGAAAACGTGTTCGAAAAGTAAACAAAATTGAAATAACCGGGACGACCATTCATTCATTCTCAGCCAAAGTTAGTTCAAAACAATACTTTATCGTACATTTTCGAGACTAAAAGCACTAAAAAGCTTCTGAATTATACGTCTTTTGAGAAAAATAGCCAATAATTTCAACATTCTGTTTTAACGTCAAAATATTAACATTTTGACAGCTTATGCCACTTTAATTATTATAATCTTTAAATCAAGGCCTTGGCCTATTTCAACTTAACTTAGGTAGGCCTATTATTAAATAGTATTATTTTATTAATATTATTCGTAGACACCCCCTATTCACGCTGGAAATACTGTCATAGACGTAAAGGGGTCGTCTATAATTTCCAATATTTTATTTAAAAGCGCCCCCTGTCGTCATAATGGTACTTAGCCACATATGTGGATAAGCCTGCACGCGGTTGTATTTGTCTAGCTTCGCGGAGCAAGATCTCCAAAGAAAAGGGCCAAAACTGCGCAGCTATCAGACACGACCGAACTACAAGCCGTACTCGCCCCTCGGTGGTCGCATTGCAGATCTCGGTAGTGACATAGCCAGGCTTACAGTAAACGTAAGCATTGCGCACGTTGAAACTGACACAGTTACACTCATACAGTCCTGCTTGCGGTGGTGACATTACAGAAGAAGCAGAGTGAACAAACACTACACACATTGAAACCGACACAGCTACACACATAGACTTTTGGCGGATATCCCCCTCCATAGTATAGCCTTACCAAGACACTTCAGACGAGAGTCCACACTTACTGAAGACAATGCTTGCCATCTAACCTGCACAGTGAATGGATTGTGCAGAGCAGTGGTTTCTCCGTTAGCTGACCTCGTTTATTCAAGTACATCTAACATGACGGCCGATCGGATGAATGTAAGCAATATCTATGCCACAGGCGGAGACCATCGCGATATTTTAATAAAGCGGAATCTCAATATACATATTTATAGTAACGACTGATTTTCAGGCATTACATATTTATGTATTTTTTTAATTGCAGGTGTCCTGTATTTCTGCGATTGATATCGCTAAAATCGAAAGGATGAGGTCAACAGAGCTCAGATTTATGGAGTCAAGAGAGGGCTAAGAGGATTACCTTCTCCAACTTGGGTACTATTTGTAAGATGACGGATAGACAAGATATTAAAGTTCTTCTCAGGGAAATAAGAAGACTTCATCTAAAGCTATAAAACATGGAAAGAAATACGAAAAGATTGCAGTTGAAAAAGAAACTGAAATAACGACGACAAAATGTGGCCTTTTCATTTCTAAATCGCACCCAATGTTTGTGGCTTCCCCAGACAGAATCATCGATGAGGTTAAATGCCCATATTCAGCCAGCAATCAGATGATCACAAGTACTGTGCCTTACTTGGAAAACTTAAAAAACAATTTTTTTCTTGGAAAAAAAGCCATAACTATTACTATCAAGTTCTAGGACAACTGTTATCGGCTGATAGAAAAATGTGTAAATTTATTGTATATACATTTAAAGACATGAAAGTTATCAACATTCCTAAAGATGATGCTTTTATCAAAGAAATGTTGAAGAACCTAGAAAACTTTTACAAATCATATTTCAAAGAAGCTGTGGTCGAAAAGTTATGTACAAAAGCTACCGTAAATCACGTAGAATTTAGACGATTTTGTTTCCAACTAAGGTCATGCGATAAGGGCGGCTGATGTTATTTCCCAGGGATTGGTGAACAAAGAATCGATTAGTGACACTAACGAGCTCACTGCAGGGTATTCATGCCTGTCGCTGGGTTGTGTTGATAGTCGCTTACCGGCCGGCTGAATGCACTCTTTTGTGTATTGTGAGTTATTAATTACAGATAAACATAAATTCAATAAAATCAAAATCCGAACCTTACTACATTTGGTTGGTTTTCTAAAATTGAATCCCGTTATAAAACTTAAAGAAAAAGAAAGAAAGTGGCTAAAAACTGACGCGTCAAACTCAACTGTGTGTATTATTGCCATATTGGTATCGGTCAAACCGTCATTTTCTCAGTGTTTTTATTCAGTTGGCCTCAGAAATGGTTACACAGTTGTTGATATCATTTTTACCTTGTATCTATACGTTCTTGTAAAACATCGGTAAATCCATGTTATTATAAGTCTGTTTTATAAGTTTGCCCTGGAAATGTACACGCGTTTCTGGCGAGTTGAAGAAAGCCAGTTGGAATATTCTATTGTCCTTCAAAAGGGGGGGGTGAAAGTCCAAAGTTCAGGAGATCGGTATATTTTTTCTTCACCAGGCTTTGTTTGAATGTCACTTGGTATGAATTTCGCTATCGCCGCAGCGAAATTAAAGTGACTTTGACAATACGGTATCTTTCGATTTAAATCTTAAAACAAAAAAAATAATATTTAATTATGGAGCTGTATCTTCTCTGATTTCGAAACTGTCAGTCGCATGGTTTCATCATACAACTATATAGTCTATAACACATTACGGCCGTAGTGCTATGGTTTCATCGGATGCAGACTTAGTTTTAGCCTACAGACTACAGTATTTTTTCAGAGCAACGACTTGATCGAAATATGGCTTGTAATCTCCGTACAGACGACGGGGAAGTGAAACAAGAAACATTAACAGGAACCAAAAACATGATCAAGAATAAGAACTATTTGAGAATTTTACAGATCAAATTCTTCGAAAACCGTTTTCGTTATTATTTGTAAGATCCAATAATGCAATATGTGATCTATTTAGTGACTCAACGTATGAACAAATGTATCGAGTCTCCGCCTTCGAACGGTAGGCTACATGGGGCCAGTCAGTTTAATATGTGGATTTTGATTACAGCAAAACACTATAGATTGGTTGAAGGTCAGCTATTTGCTGAATCTTATTGGCTGTTTCGCTTAATGAAAATTCTCTGACAGTGAGTGACATTTACCACCCCGCCCATACTGGCAATAACCCTTTGTTGTATTAAACTGTTCCAATGATACGCTACGGGTATCCGATCAGTTATCGTACAGAACCAATTAAGCGATTAAGCTTTCCCGCCGATGACAACATGCTTACGTATCGAGGCATCTTCTTGCAAAATTTAAACCTTCAAATATAATTACAACTTTTTGTGGAGTTACATTTGTCCGCCGACCCAAGAATAGTCGACTTCGGCCGTGTCGGGGACTTTTCGAACCCGAGAAATGACGTCACAACAGCTTCAACGTTGGATGTACGATAACTGGTTCCCTCTACAAAAACATGCAGACGAGTGGGTGAATGTTCGGTCACTAAAACTTTATTTCAGAATCCTGGGAGAAATTAAACTATTTCAACAAAAGTCGACTGAGCCCAGCTTCACTTCCGTGGAATTTCTTGTCAATGCAAACACTGATGTAAATTTTAGCATTGAAAAACCGGCAAAAGTGTACGATAACTGATCGGATACCCGTAGTGTCGGCAAGCGCTTTCTAAAAAAAATAAAAAATCTGCCATTAATTCCCATTATTCATGCATCGTAATTCATGGACCAGTTATAACTAAATAAGGAACAGTTGTAACTAAATAAATACAAAAATAACGATGGTTTAAACACTTCACGGGAAACTGAACTGATAGATGGACGTTCCTACAGTAAACGTAAAGAATTGAACGGGGAATGGTGCTGACGAAACTGACGACATGAACCAGCGAAATTTAAAAGAATAAGACCGCATAGAAGAAAACCATAGCATAAGTTTACCGTAGCTCCGGTATGTAGCGTTATTGACTATTGTGACGCCCGAACCGCTCCCAGCGGTTAGACCATTGTTTACTACAATTAAAGTTTACCGTTGACAAGAACAACACATTCACTTCCGTAATGATTTATTTCCTTATTCCAAAAGCGAATTTCGGGAATCTTCGAATAGTTATTAGAGAAAATCTGGTCTTCAGTCCGCAGACAGCGCTTTGTTAGTACATCTATGGCGCACGCTGAGCCAAACAACATGCCTACTTCCGCAAGTGATTAAGCTCTCAGCTGGCGCCCTCCTTTGAAGTAAGCCAGCCTTCTCGAAGTGTCGGATTTTAAGTTAAGAATTAGGTGTCGATGTTTTAAGTGATTTACGGTAAATCCTTGAATACATACAGGATATTTATCTGCCTTTCAAGAGAAAAAATAAACATGCCAACCAAACACAACTGTTCAATATTTTGTTTATTATTTATACTATCATATCATATTCTAGTCAATCTATCATTCATCTCAATATTTCCTGAAAAGGCTTTCATACGTATCTGAACACGATCATCTTCATTCACCAAGCACGGATTTGACACTATGCATTTCGTGGAATTATAGATCCTCTGAAGTTGCATAAATAAAAACATACTGAAATTATGGCATCAGCTAAATCAGACTCAGTGTTATTAAGAGGTTGTTTTAATATTTTAAATGTCTTTGCTAGTCCTATGATGCGTTCCACATGTACTCGTTTGCTGGCAATTTTTCTGTCATTCAAAACAGAGCTGGATGACATCCTGTTGTTCTTCTAGAAGATTTCTGGGATATTAACGGTCACATTAGAGAGTATAAACAAATCCTGGACATTAAAACCCTTGTCTGCCATTATTGAGTCCGCTGAATCACATAGGGTCATTAGACTACTCCTCTCACAAATTTGACGATCACTGGCGGCACTGCCATATGCCTTTGACACACAGT
Source organism: Lepidochitona cinerea (assembly GCA_963971465.1). Lineage (NCBI taxonomy): Eukaryota > Metazoa > Mollusca > Polyplacophora > Chitonida > Tonicellidae > Lepidochitona > Lepidochitona cinerea. The sequence continues at coordinate 18,499,273 of OZ020558.1, forward strand.
TTACAAGCCCTCCAGGTGTCACTCCAATAAGGACTTTAAGTGTATTTCTATTTTTGTATGTTGAGTAAGTACCTTGTTGAATAGGTGGCTGTTTTGGTTTCTTTAATGGGATTTCAGTACCCTCTATAATTGAGCGCGTGGAAGTTCCCTAGACGGCCACCAATTGATATCCTTGAAGTGAAAGTAAACAAAATTGACCCAGGTAACAAAAATGTTCATGACTTCCTTCTCGCTGATCTTGAAGATACATGAAAATTCATAGTTTGTCTTGGCCATTCTTAGTTTTGCAATCGTCAGGAAAAACGGATCCTCCAATGACATGCCTGGTTTTGTACTATTAAAGTAAGGAAAGCCCTTCTACGTCATCGCCAAAGGTATCAAAAATTGTTTTGAAGGAATCCTACCTTTCCAGACCAGTATAAAAATGATATCGTCCTGAAACATACTCGGTTGAACTGAATCCAATAGGAACTGCAGTTTGTGTGGAAGTGTCATTGAGGATTGTCTGAATAGAATCTGAAAGCAAAAATTGAATGAAGAGGTCCGTCTGAAGACTCAAATAAAAAAAAAAACTTGCCATTTACGTAATCCTTCTACTCAAGTTTGGTGTGAATAAATAGCCTATAACTTATTTAAAAAAAAATGAATTATTTTAGTAAATAAACTTTTATTTGAGCAGTTTTGTTTCATTTAAGTCTATAGACGAACAGAATGAAGAATAAGTAAATTAGTTAATGTTTGAAAGCAACAAAAAAATTCAACTATTTCAAGAAAAAGCTGACAAATAAAAAATGATTCCACTCAAGAATTAACAAAGATATTATAAGATTATATACAATGTGCAAGGAGAGAGAAGAAATTCACGAGGACAAACCTTCTCTATTTGAAAACACATCATCTTGGCTTATCGTCATCTCTATTTCAACCTTGTTTATCAAATTATTACTCAGATCAGTAAAACACGTTTCAGTGTCGATATGATTTACTGTCTTTTGTCTTTTTTCCGATCTCATTGCACGGGATTTTACATATAAATTGGGTCTTTTCCAAGGAAACAAGTGCGGAACTACACCAGGTTTTAAGATGTGGAGCTTCATTCCATCTTCTGTAAAAGTAATAAAGAAAAAAAACGTTGCAGTAAAAATTACAACGGTGTTCGGAGCGTCCTCGCCAATGTTTTGAACAGTCTCTGTCACTAAAATTAAATGTACATATACTATAATTGAATACGATAGATTATAGGAGGAATTCGAAAAAAGTATCTAACTACCAAAAGTGATCTTACTCTCTGTTTTGGTTTCATAATCCAAATCCTCAAAATGGGCACGACACACTTTTGACCATCTTGACGGAGACCAGTTCTGTTCATCCCGTTAAACAGCCTGTATCCAGCACTTTCTTTCAACTGTGTCCGCGGGAAATTTGTGCCCACCTCTTCCGATACACATGGGTACACAACAAAGACCAGGCATTTTTTTCTTAAAAAGCAAACTATATATTCACGGCAAGGCTTCGTTCGCCTCTGTACTCTGCCTCCGCCACTAGCACTATAAAGCTAGACGTCAGACTGCCTCCAAAATCAACGTTAGCAGGATAACTTTTCCCTGTTCCCATTGTGCATTTAGTCATTCAACTAGGTCATCGCAATAGTTGCTTTTAACATTTTCTTCAATATCCATCATATAATCAACAAAAGTGTGCATGCTTTGCATTGCCTTCTGATTGTCGATGGAACAGCTGCTCGAAATAAGCCCCCATCTCCTCATATGCCAACAAACCAACAAGTCCTTTCTCTAAATGTGCCAAAAGACCCTTTCGAGTGAAGACTAAAACATTTCTTGCATCACCAGGAAGATTTTGCACACGTTAATCTATGGGCCTGTGATTTGCCAGCTCCTGGATATGCTAAGGACACAATAAAGACATTTAGTGCTTCTGTATAATTCAATGAATTTGAACCAGTGTTTGAGGGCCCAGTAATGCCGAAAGGGAAGTGATACAACTCACCAGCACAAATTCTACCCTGGTATTGTGTGCATTAATTGCTGTCTAGTATTTAATTGAGCTGTTAAAGATAAGATAATGCAAACTGTAATAAACAAGTACCTGTATGAGTAAAGCTGTTTTAGCTATTATGGTTTATTAAGCATTATCACATGTGTGGTGTTCTGCTATGTTTAGCAGACGGATTTAACCGGATTACACTGAATAACAAACCAACTGATTTAACGTCTGCTATCCTGTGTATTATACCAACAACAACATACATGATACAGGTTGATACCAAAAACATAATCTGCAATAGATGCGGATATTACATCCCTCCTGTTTTCAGTTGTTTTAACCATTAAACTTTGAACATGAACAAGATTAAACAAAGCAACTAGGTGATTATGCTTATACTTAAAACTTTAAAAAAGAGTCACTTTAGCAATTACCTTTGCTTAAAATTAAAATAAAAGATGATGAAAAGTTCAAATGTCTTTGGAATGGTATACAGTTCTTTGAGTTGTGGATTTAAGAAACACAAAGTTAAACTTAGCTGTATTCAACTTAAACACTTTTGGAAGACATAATTAAAACTAGAGGGTGGAGTAGACTGCTCCAAACCCTCGTCAGTATGACAGGGATTATTCTGCCCTTTAATATCAATACCGACACAACTTAACTAACAAAGTCCTTCAAATAGGTAGGAGGTTTTGATTGCCTCCCTGAACGTCGTAATTCAGGTGGTTCAGACACTTTGATAGGGCTGTTTGGGAGAGAAACAGCAACACTTTCATTTTCACACTCTGATTCAGTGTTTTCAGGAAGATCACTCAAACACCGTTTCACATGACTGGTATTTCTAGTGTACTGACGTCCTGTTGCTGATTGAATAGTCACTTGACTTCCAAATTTATCAATAACATTGTATGGATTTTCCTCATATTCTGTACTCAGTTTGTTCTCCTTCCGTTGTCGAAGGAAAACTTTATCACCAGCTTCAATGTCACTTGTTTGAACATTTCGACGATTATCTGCATAATCCTTAACCTTTTGTTTCCGTTCCCTATCAAGGTCCCGTATTTCTGAATCATTTGTTGGGCAATTTTGAGGAAATTCAGGAATTTTAGTGCGGATTTTCCGTCCGTACAACAGTTCAGCTGGACTCCGTCCTGTTGTGGAATGTGGTGTAGATCTGTACGCCAAAAGAAACTTGTTTAGTTCCTGTCGCCGATTCTTGTTTTCAACATGAGCAATTTTTAGTACTTTCATAAGGCTTCGATTTTGCCTTTCCACCTCACCATTTGCTTGAGGCCATAATGGTGTGGTCTTTCGGTGTTGTATGTCGTTTTCCACCATGTATGTTTCAAAATCCTGGGAAATAAATTGTGGTCCATTGTCTGTTTTTAGTGACAAAGGGTATCCATGTGTGGTAAACACTCGTTCCATCGCTGATATAATTTTACTGGTTGTTGTTGTTGTAAGGAGGTCCACCTCAAAGTACCGACTATAATAGTCCACAATTACTAGGATATTTGTACCATCTGGAAGTGGTCCAAGTATGTCTGCGGCCAAATGTTGCCACGGAGCTGTTGGCAATTCGGTAGAATAAATTGGTTCCTGTGTGGATCCAGTTGTCACCAGTTGACAACTATGGCACCGTTTACACTTATTTTCAATTTGACGGTCCATTCCGGGCCACCATACCTTAGTCCTAAGGCGTTGTTTAGATTTCTGAATGCCCTGGTGACCTTCATGGGCAAGGTCAATTACTTGACTACGTAATTTACGAGGAATTATTATCCTGGTTCCTCGGAGTACCAGTTTACCAATAACAGCCAGTTCATTTCTGACCATTTTGTAGTTTGGTGGGCAGAGGGTTAAGTCACCGGATCTGACAAATGTTCTCAAATCTATTAAGTCTTCATCTTTAGCTGACTCCCGTTCGATTGTTTGTATGGGAATTGCACTTGGTGCTGCACTTTGGGCCACAAAATGTATATACTCCTCAGCAATCGTGCTCGCTGATTGGTTGCACCGAGATAACCTGGAAAGAGCATCAGCAATGTTTTGGGGTCCAGGTATATACTGTACTTTAAAACGATATTGCTGCATGCGCAGGACCCATCTTTGTATTCGTGCAGACTGGTTAGATTTTGGAGAGTATATACACTCAAGCGGTTTGTGGTCAGTAATGAGCGTAAATTCGGTCCCATAAAGATAAACATGAAAACGCTCGCAGGCCCACACGAGAGACAATGCTTCCTTCTCGGTTTGGCTATAACGACGCTCTACGTCAGTCAGACTTCTGCTAGCATAAGAAAGAACTCTCATGTTGCCATTCTGGTTCTGTAACAAAATGGCCCCCAGGCCCACAGGGCTAGCGTCGGCTATTACAGACGTTTCAGAGTTTTTGTCAAAATAAGCAAGTGTATCAGCCTTCGCCAGACATTGCTTGAGTTTATCAAAGGATTCTTGTTGTTCATTAGTCCATTCAAATGGCACAGCTTTTCGTGTCAGTTTACGTAGGGGCTCGGCTAATGTTGCAAAATCAGGGATAAACTTTGAGCTAAAATTAACCAATCCCAAGAAACTACGTACCTCCGATACAGTTTCCGGTTCCCGTGCTGAAGTTAATGCCTTAACTTTTTCTTCAGTAGGCCTAATTCCTTTACTGGACAAAACATGTCCCATGAATTCTAGTTGAGGTAATCCAAAAATACATTTTTCCTTGTTTAGTGTTAGTCCCTTATTTTGTACACGTTCCATAACTTTTATCAGACGCTGGTCATGTTCTAGTTTTGTTTTACCGTGAATTATTAAATCGTCTGAAATATTGGCAGTTCCCTCACAATCAGCAAACACTTGTTGTATTATGTGCTGATATTTTTCCGGAGCACAGGTCACACCAAACAATAGACGCCTGTAGCGATATAAGCCTTTATGTGTAGTGAAAGTAGTTATCCCTCGAGAATTTTCCTCGAGTTCAATTTGGTGAAATCCCCATTTTAAGTCAAGTTTGCTGAAAACTGTACTTTCATTTAATTCATGAAGAACTTCATCTACCGTAGGAATAGGAAATCTTTCTCTAATAATCGCTTCATTCGCTTGTCGCATGTCGACACATAGTCTGATGTCCCCATTATTTTTCGGTACAATAACTACAGGGCTGACCCATGGTGTTGGGCCTTGCACTTCCTCAATTATGTCGAGGCTTTCAAGTTCCTTTAATTTTGCTTCTACTTTGCCTCGTAAACTGAATGGAATGCGCCTTGTTCGCTGTGCTATTGGTTCAACAGTCGAATCAACATGAATTTCTGCCTGATAACCTTTAAGCTTTCCTAAGCCCTCAAAACAGTTAGCATATTTAGTTTTTAACATTTTCTCAATGTCTGTCTGTTCTTCCATAACTTGACTTACAATGTGTAAAACACCTAGTTTTTGTGCTGTGTCGCAACCCAATAGTGGCCTCCCTTGTCCATCAATGACAATGAACTCAGTTTCAGTTTCATTCTCATTATAGCACACAGTCACATAGAATTTACCTAACACATTTAATGGTTTTTTCGAACCGTAAGGAAAAAGCCTTTTATCACATTTTTCAGATTTACAGTTTATTCCCTGCCTTTTTAGATTTTGCCATAACTGTTTATCTATCACATTGCAAGAGGAGCCCGAGTCAACAAGCACATCTGAAACTTTCACCCCGCCTATAATCAAATCTAATATTCCTGACTTAGGGGTGTCATGTGATAAGCTAAAAACATACTCATCATCACTTTCTACAGCGTTGACAGATTTTCGATCAAATGTTCTTTTAGGCTTTTGCTCATATTTAGTTGTATTTGTCTGTTTAGTTTTACATTGTGAAGCATAATGTCCCCTGTAATCGCATGTGTCGCACGTAGCATTTCTGGCTGGACACTGTTTATCATTTGCAAAATGTCCCACTTTACCACACCGATAACAAGCTCTCTTTGAATTCCCTTTAAAAAATTTGCCTTTTTTCTGTTTACTTTTCTTAGTGTGTTTATGTTGAACAAAATTAACTTCAGGTTCCTTCCGGGTTTCCATAGTTTTAGCCTGAATATCTACGGCTTCCATAGCCCTTGCTATTTCCTGCAAAACAGATAAAGTTAATTCTGTCCCCTTTTGCAACAATTTCCGACGTAGGTGTGTGCTAGAACAGTGGTCAATAACCTGGTCTCTGACAAATTCTTTTTCATTACCTTTGAAATCACAGTTTGCCGCTTGTTGGTTTAATCTTGAAACAAACTGATCGACCGTTTCAGTGTCTTTTTGTTCCATTTGACGAAATATATGTCGCTCATACGGCACGTTTACTTGAGGCATAAAATACGAATCGAGAATTTGAAGAGTTTTATCATACTCACTGACATCGTCATTTGAGTCGATGCTTGGGTCGATGAGAGTGTCATAAATGTCCTGTACTTCGGTTCCCGCTGTATGGAGTAAAAGAGCCTGTTTTTGGAGATCATCTTTTATCCCCTTACTCATTAAATACAAGCCAAATGCTCTCTTCCATCTTTTCCATCGTGGTCCGATGCTGGAAGAATTACCGGTACAGTCAAATGTAGAAATACTCTGAATTTCATTTAATGCCACTGCCATCCTTATCTAAAAATGTCCCGTGGATGTTCGAATCCCATCCTCGTCGCCAATTTGTGGTGTTCTGCTATGTTTAGCAGACGGATTTAACCGGATTACACTGAATAACAAACCAACTGATTTAACGTCTGCTATCCTGTGTATTATACCAACAACAACATACATGATACAGGTTGATACCAAAAACATAATCTGCAATAGATGCGGATATTACAACATGTTACAGAACAAGCCATGTATAAACGATGTTGTATGGCTGCTCTTAGCGATATTCTATTCCATGCTTATACAAGTTAAGGAAAACTCAAGTTCAAGATCGAGTAATGTCTTCTTTAATTCCCCATTAGGTATGACGGCAGTTTGGATCCTAACCGAGTTACACATAACACTCCAATCAATCAGTCCATTAACTAAGATGATGTATGCGCTCCAAGATATTCCCCATGAGCACAATAAAGGCAAATGAGCCTATTTAACATGTAGCAGCCTAGTATCATACATGGACTGACAATCAGTGACCTCATGTTGCTGGCAACATTAAACATATTCTTAACAGGCTACATGTATCAAATTTTAATAATGATACATAATCATGTACATGTACCTGATATGGTACTCCAGGCGCGGAGATGATAGTTTATTTGCGACAGTTTGGATCGGTATCTACAAACACATAACCCTCAGTCCGCTAAAATATTGTAAGATCTCCTTTGCTATAAGTGTTAAAAAAATCTTATTCAGCCAATTCTGAATAAAAAGTAACTTCCACTGGTAGCTTGTAGTTAGGGTTTTCCGCGTTCAGTAATTCATCCCTTGCAGACTTGAACAAATTGTATCTGGAAACGAAAATTTCTAATGTCACGTCTTCTGTAATCTCACTGTCACTGGTTGATACCAATGCCTAGCCTTGATAAATTGCTTGCTAAAGTATTTCAACACCTCCACAGGATCACTGGAGTTTTTCCTGTCAACAAAGAGGTAACAGAAATGAGATACAATAAGTTAATATCTTGCACTCACCTCTGCCGTAGTCTTTCTGACATTTGTGAAGACCAGGGCTCGATTTGGCGTCCTGCGAATGGCTAAAATCTGGCGAATATTTGCCGGTAGAAGGCCACTGCCGATATGACCTGATAAAAAAAAATTAAAGTGTTAAAATAGCAGGCCAATGTTTGTTCTATTCAAATGTCTGTTTGGGGCCTGCCAGAAATGTTCACTTTATGTTGACAAAAGATCAAAGACATGGGAAAAATGATTAATTTCAAGAAAACCATGGAAGTCTAATGCCGTAATAGACTTTCTTGCAGCGTTTCTGATTTGGTAAGCGTGAAATTACATCCCCTTATTCATAGAGGGCGCTTTTAACAGCCTTGTACATTTTCTCAGCTATTTTTAGAGTAAGTATAGCACAAGCCGACAAGGTACCAGTCACAGTGAGACGATAGGAAACGACCAGAAAGAGACAGTTTTGAAGGTTAGGTGCAGTCTCTACTCAAAATATGAACAGCATGTCTGTTCAGTGAGAAACTTTCAACGGGCATGGGTGGACGGTACAACAAACGTAAAAAAAGACCCACAAAAAAGCGGAATACTTGGAAAGAAAGTGAACAATCTGTTGCTTCACAAACAGCAATAGGCCACTCCTTGAATAAACTGAGAGAGAGTGACAACACACGAATCCAAAAACTGTTTGACATAGCATTTCTTGTTGCCAAAAAAGAAATGGCGTTTACAAAGTTTGTTCCGTCGGTGAGATTAGAAAGAAAGCATGGTGTTGACATTGGAGAAACGTATCTTACAGATCACAAGTGTGCTGAATTCATAGAAAGTATTGCAGAGATCTATGAAGATGAACTGAACGATAACTTAAACAAGGTGAAATTTTTCAGTTTGTTAATAGACGGGAGCACTGATTCTTCAAAAAAAGAAAAAGAAATGATGTATGTTCTGTATTTACACCCAAGCACAGCGAGACAAACTGTTAGTTTTTTTCTCTCAAAGAAATTCCACAATCCTTGCACAGAAATGCATGGGGTTTGGTGCAAACGATGAAAAAAGTGCTTGAGGACCATTCGCTTTCTGAGAAATTAAACAATGTGGTCGATTTAGGAGTAGATGGAGCTTCAGTCAATGTGGGTCAGCAGGGAGGGGTACATGCTCTTTTGAAAACTGTAGACAAGGTTGCTGACGGTGCAAGTAGCAGGTCACATGACATTTGGCCTGGTATTTTTTTCCGGAACACCAAAAATAGCAGGCCATCTTATGTTTACTAAATCGAGCCCTGAAGACAGCCAATTACACTCTTAACACCTATCAGCATGCTTTTCGAGTCCCTTAACTCATTTGTCTCTGCGAGGGTTTACACGCGCCGGTACTGCAAGCCGTTTCACCGGCTGCTCCCGAGCAGACTGCAGTCGAGTGAACAGCTTGACCTGCATGGGTTGACATTATCGTTCGTAGTTTCGTTAATTCTTACATTTGAACAATAAAGTTGTGATTTCTGAAATAATTGGTGAAAATTCTATCAAACTATCGTAAATCCGCGCAAAAAAATATTTTGATTAACAAGTTTTGACCGTTTATTTCCGAACGGAACGAAAAAAAGCATTGACTCGTGTGCTGTGTCAAAATGTGGACTCACTTGTAAATGCTGTGAATTTTAATAATAATATTCCGCACGTAAATAATATGTGTATAGCTGAACTCGCCAGGCATTTTTCTATGGTTCATATCAATACATTAGCTAAATTAAGTATATTTTTTGTTAAAATTCCAAATATTTGAAAGAGCTACAAACTGGTTGAGCGACGGTTTTATGATTCGGTAAGCAAAACATTGGTCGGACATTCCGATTTCTTGTCGTCAAACAAACACTTCGGTTTCGTTCAACTACCAGTGTTTTAAAAAAGTAGAGTATCTTTAAAAAGGTGAGAATCTGATGATTTCAAAAAGTATTTTATCAAAACTATCACTTTTAAATCCAGTGCGTAATTAATCTTTATAATTGGTATGTTTTCTCTTCATCCAGCTCCATTCGACCGCAGGATCGACATCGCTCTCATTGATTGGATAAAGATGACCCAGATGTTAACACGTGGCAGAATTCGAGCCTGCCATTGGTTGTTTCGTCAGTGACAGACCACGCCCATATATAATTTATGTGGATTTTGTATTTTATGATTGAATTTATTTCATCAAGAAACAATAATTTATACAAAATAAAAAATATCAAAATAACCACGAGAAAGCCCTCACTTTTCATTTGAACAAAAGAACTGGATTTAAAAGATTTTATAAGGTTTCTGTAGTATAAATCTGATACTGATAGCTTGGATACTGCAAACTTAAAATTTTTATTTTTCAATAATGTTTTTTCATAGGTTTTGAAATAAATAGCTACCCTGGAATGGAGGATCAAGGAAAGGACAAATAATATATAGAATATATTTACAATTGCAATACATACATTTGACATTTTTCCACATGATAAAGCAGGTTTTTTTTCCACTGTAGAAATATTTGTTTAGTTCCCTCAAACCAAGTTCAATCTATGGATTTCAAATTGAAGAACTAATCCCAATAAAGTTAGGGAATCTTATGAATTGTTTGTTTGTTTTTTTTCAATTGATATGACAAATACTGGAGAAGAATGGTTGCCAAGAACCACACGAAGTGCAACGATTTTACTTTGCGAGGGAAAAATAATTCTTTTCTTGGCTTATAATTATATAAACCAAATAAAGTGAAATCATCTTGACATTTGCCATAACACCGTAACTTCGTAAGTCATCAAACCAAATTGTAAATGTGACAGAGACGCTATAAATAAAGACTAAAACATTTGTCTTTACACCAAAATAAATATGACACTTTTAAAACATAAAAAAATGTGTTTTTTGGTCGTTTGTTGACTTTTATTTCTCAATGAATCATGAATGAATATATTTGTGTTGATGTCTGAAAAATAGTTTCTTCTCAGCTTTTTAGAATTTATTTTTGCGGGCTAGTACTGTAGTAGTGAATAACTGGTGCAGTAAAGCTAGTATCAGGACAAATACACAATAACATTTGCGAAAAAGACAGAAATTGGGCAGCATTACTTCGAACGTCCTGCCATAGTGCCAAACCATTTCAAATACCTCATGGTGGATACTGATGCCGTGATGGTTGATAGTGATACGTACATTGATGGGTTTTGAGATTAATTTATAACTTGAATCAATAAATAAATAAAATCAATGACAATACATCTTTCCGGAAGAGTCCAGTTTACTTCCCTTCTCGTCCTAAATCGGCCTGTGTGCTTGGTGAGGTCGCCAACATTCACTATCGAAAACGAAATTTCATCGGCCGTCAACTCCAAGTTGTTGTTGCACTTCACAGACATCGGAGTTTTCCTGTTTGACTTTCCGGGTAAAATAACAAAAAATGAAGCTCATTTAAATCCATTTTGATAATTCAGGAATCCATGAAACTGTAGTTGGAGTCGTCAATGCTGTTATCATCGGTAAATCCTTAGAAATCCAACTTTTCTGTAACTGCACACGTCCGCCATTACGTGTCAGAAATCCGGAGAGATCGAGAAGGAAGATTTTAAAAAAATACGTGACGTAAAATTGAATGTTAGCAACAACCAATCAAAATTATTTTAAAACTTTATGAATACGTTCCTTATACACTTGAGAAACTATTTTTCATTGGTTTAGGCGTGAAAACCCGGTTAAATTGATATATTTACAACTAATAGACGGGCATGTAATTCTGCGCTTTTATGCGCTCCCCGGGAAATGAGACCCTCTAAAAGCTGCGCTTCTATGCGCTCCTCGGGACGAGACGGTGATCTCTGGCTGCGCTTCTATGCGCTCCTCGGGACGAATGAGTTAAATCTGATCTTCAGTCTGAATTTTTCAGAAAAAGTATGTAAAAAGATGGAACAATTTCAACATTTATGGCTTTAAAATTTTATGAATTGTGGGTGCTTTAAACAGGCTTCCATTTTGTCTCCTGATAACATGGCTGAAGGTCGAAAGAGTTCCTTTCTCATGGGTTTTAGAACTGACACATCGTCACCAATTTGAGGTTCACAAGGACAACTGTGTTGGCTTTTCTCAGCATTTTATTTCTGTTTTCTTTATGTTCTTTCTTTCATTGCAGCAGGCTCACAGCTGTTTGGTTTAGCAGGAAAGGCGGGTAACACATTTTTCATTTTAAGACTTATGTTGTACAGTAATGTTTCAAACATTTTAACATTTTAAAAAATTTTGTCTCCAAGATTCTGGTAAACTTTGCTGAAGTATTTTGTACGTCGCGTTGCAAAGGAGGAACTGGTAACGGCAATAATCACCTTTTGGAGAAGACGGACACATACAGACTGTCAAAAGTATATTTCCCATCCCAAAAAAGCTTTTCCAGCGGTCGTTGCCTATTATGGCCATCGACTTGTTTAAATTTGTTTTCATTACGCCACCATACATAGAATTCAATTTGATATATTTTAAAGGATAAATGCAAAAAATGTTGGTTATATATAAAAGACACAGATACAGATTCATATTTCTAAATATTCTGGTAGTCCTACTTCCTGTATGTATGTTTATTATATAAGAAATGGTGTGTCTTTCGACGTTTATTACTTCCTTCCCCAGACCAATTGATTCCCAAAATATTATCAATTACTTCAATGTTCAGACTGTCAGTTGATGGGGACATCAATACATTCCTCCATTCTTCTAATTTTGCCAATTAATCCCATGGATTGCAAACCTTTTTTTGAACCTAGAAAAGCATGTCACTATAATTTTTATTACATCCATGACAGAACCTTGTATTGCATTGGTTAAACCAATTTTCAATACAGGTCTATCTCAGAGTTTGAGGAAAGGACCTACCCATATATTGCTCCATATATGTATAAAATATCACATCCACATTCTAGGTTTATTACACGTAGAAATGGACGGAATAACGGATTTTCCCGAAAAGCACACTAGTTAGCATCCTTTTCAGGTGCTTGTCGTTTGCCGTTGATATTTCTAAACTGATCTATATTTGTAACAATTAGTAGAAACTTAACTATATTAAAAATTAAAGAAATGGTAGGCAAAAGTTTATGAATCACTCTTTTAATCTACTAAATTCTTTCATGGTTCATTTAAATTATAAATGATTAAATGTAGCTTGTACGTAACAGCAAAAACCACAAAAAAACCCACAGATATGTAACGCTAAACACTGGAGACGGATTGAAAACCCTTCCCATTAACTTTTGCTATTAATGCACATAAACAGAACAATGTCTCGGGATTCATTATTTGTCTATTGTTAGATTCCTATCAGAACAATCCCACATTGTAGAGAAGTTCTTGTCTTGCTGGGTTCCTATCAGAACCATCCCACATTGTAGATGAAAGTCCGTCTATCGCTGGATTCCTATCAGAACAATCCCACATTGTATACAGAAAGAAAAAAGTTAAGCTACCTGGAAAGTCTTAACCGACCGATAAAATCATTGGTGTAGGGAGATTGTTGATCATAAAAGGCAACGTTCTGACGATAAGAAATCACCATTAATGGCAATAAGCTATTCAATTTATTCAGGATATCGTCAGCCAAATCAAAACTGTCTTTTAACAAAATAAAAAGATACTTCAAAGTTCATCTGGCTTCACAGGGTGAACACATTGAAGTAAAAATGTCACTTTGAGTGTGTAGAACACATCCCTAGAGCAGAGGGTCAATAGCGCATATAGCCTCCATTAGCTTCCAACCTGCATGTGTCACCCCTCCAGTGAGACTTCGGATCTGTTGAAGGGGTTACTGCCACCAATACCGATGTAATGCGGCTTCCAATTCCGGCAGATGTTGTACAGGAGGCTCAGGGGCTTGAATGTTTCTGTCCATTCTATCCCGAATCTGTGGACCTCTCCTGGTTGAAATCTGGCAGAGTATTGTGCACCTCTGATTACTCTCTGGGGACAGTTATACAAAAAGTGGTCACCAACACCACTTGAAGCAATGAGTGCATCTTATTGATCTATCTCCACATTGCCGATACTGGAGGCAGCGTTGGTTAGCAGTATTCACATACCTTGGCGTTTGTGGCAGGCTCATGGTTGACAATTTTTCAACAGGGGTCTAAACCGTCTTCTTCTGTTCTTCAATCTCTTTTTTTAATGGGCTATTTTTGCTCAATTTCTTCTCTTTGGAGGATGACTCGGTAGGGCTAGAAATGGTGTCTTCTGACTACACACACACTTCACTGACCTTAACATTACTTGTAAGCTTCAGTGGACATACAAACTCCCAACCAGAAAGAACTGAAATTTAAGCAAAATCCTCAACATATTTTAACAAATCTGTATTTCAACTTTTTGCACAACATGCTACAAAATAATTTATCTAGGCTATTTAATTAGTCTGATTACGACATTTTTTAAAGCCTACCGCAGCATGCCTCAGGTAAATTCCTCGGCTGTTAGCTCGTCGTGTGCGGGGTATTTTTAATTAATTTCTCTCCTTGCGAGGCCTTGAGACGAACAGCTATTGATGTTGTTGGGCCCAAATTAAATCCCTAATAAATCTCAATGCTGCAATATTAGTGAAATAATAATGAGTGCAGGGTAAAACATCAAGCAGGCCAAATATTATATAACGAAAGTTCAATTTTTGCAACATACGCGTATAATACTTATTATTAGGTTATCAGAAGGACTACTGGTCATTGGTTCAGTTTGATTATCAGTGACTGGTGGAACGGACTCATTGGAGAGGTCTCCGGTTTCTTCGATAAGTGCCCGTGCGAGTTGCAATTACATAAGATCTTCCAGGGTAGTCAGTAGATAAAACTGTACCTGTAGATGAGTACGGAGTTTTGTCACTATCTAACTTTACACATACATGATCACCCTCCTCCAAGAAAGGTAATGGACGCACACCATGTCGTTGGTTAAAAAATCAAGAATAGTTCTTTTGTTTTCTTATCCTTTTGTTTCACAAAACGTTGCTTTGGTCATTTTTGGTGACAATTTTTTTCCCACAACAGGGAGAGTTGTCCTAGTTTGTCTGCCCAACATCATTTGTGTAGGACTAAAACCTGTAGCTGGGATGGGAGTGTAAACCATGTTTGGCAATTCGTACACCACTCTCGGCCTCGCCATTGGCTTGGGGAAAATGAATACTTGTTCGTGTACAATGGAATCCATACTGTTTGGAAAATAGCTAAAATTCTAAAGAGGTGAATTTAACAGTTGCACTGGTTAAATGGGTGACCATAGCATAAATAAGTGAACTCACTTGTACCACGCCATCTTCTTCGGAGACTCGGAATCTAGCGAAACGCTGTTTCCACTCAGGCCACTCGAGGTCTAACTCTATATGTATTTAGTTCGCTTCTGACACGATGTCATGATAATTAGCCGGTTACTCAAATGTGAGAGACGCAACAAACACTTGTAGTTATAGGGAAAAACTCCCAAGTGTATTCCGTCCCATAATAAGAACAATTCAACAGTCAAACAAGGTAAGAGTCCAAGGTTTGTATGTTAACAATAAACAAGTAATAAACAAATAATCAAATCTCAACACTGATAACATATAGTGTTTGCGCAGCTAGAGGTCACATGACTTTATCGAGTGACCATGCGTACGGTATGGAAAGCGTGGGCAGTCGAGTTGAGGGCAGTGACCTGATAGCATGTGTATTTGTAATATATGTTGTGAAGAAATGGAATTTGAATAGGACATGTATAAAATCAGACCTCCTGAGTTATTGTTGTTTGTGTTGACTTCACCAAAATGTATATATTTCCCATGTGTCTAGGCAACTTAATTACCTCCCCTTTGATGTCCAGTTATACTGACCATTTGTTTAGGTAACTTGGTTACCTCCCCTTTTTGGAGACCAGTGGTCTCCCTAGAGGGAGAAAGAAAGGTGTACAAGATACAGGTGGTTGTTGTTGGGTCCTTTTTTACTTTGATTGACATCGGTCAGCTATCATTGCAAGTAGCTTTATTCAGTTAACACTGGGTGCTATTGATCGTCTTTCACGTTTGCTAAAAAGTGCTGATATAAAAGACCCTGAAATATTTGACCTATTTCAAAAAACAGTTGATGCATGTGAAGTTTGTAAAAAGTTGAAAAAGCCTAGTCCAAAACCAGCTGTTGGGTTTCCACTTGCTAGTGACTTTAATGAAAGTGTGGCTGTTGATTTGCATGAGTTAGAGCCCGGGGTTTGGTACTTGCATATAATGGATGAGTTCACACATTTTAGTGCTGGAAGCATTATGTTGACCAAAAAGTGATCAGAATTCATTCAAAAATTTCTGCAATGCTGGTTGTGTGTACATGGTGCCCCAAAATGCCTCTATAGTGACAATGGGGGAGAATTTTGCAATAAAGAGGTTAGAGATATGGCTGAAATTAAAACTACCCCTGCTTATAGTCCCTGGAGTAATGCTGTTAAAAATTAAATGTGATCAAGACTGTGATTGGGAAACTGCACTGAATTGGGCCCTAATGGCAAAGAATGCTCTGAATAATGTGCATGGTTTCAGTCCATACCAACTAGTCTTTGGTCGTTTACCTAATTTGCCTAGTCTCTTGATTGATAAACCTCCTGTACTAGAAGGCACAACCATGAGTGCAATAGTAGCTAAACACATATCTATTCTTCATGCTGCTAGATCAGCTTGCACCAAAGCAGAATGTTCTGAGCGAGTTCGTCGTGCCCTAAGAAAACAGGTTCAGCCATCTAATATTAAATTTCATCCAGGTGACAAGGTCTTTTATAAAAGGCCAGATAGTAGAGAGTGGAAAGGGTCCAGGTACTGTTATTGGAACTGATGGTGTAGTGGTATTTGTCCGTCATGGTGGTTCATGTGTACGAGTTTATCAATGTCGACTAACTTTGTGTGAAAGAGATAATGTTATTAAAGATAATAAGAGTGACAAACTAGAAGGAATTGAACAAAAATCAAGCCATAAACCAAAACAGTACACACAATGTGAAAATAGTTCTGAGGATGAGTACGAGCCGACTGTATTGAACGAAGAACAATACATTAACAATGCAACTGTGAGAACATCTAATATGGACAAATTAGCTCTAAAACCAGGACAGACTGTACAATTTGATAGCTTAAAAGGGAAAAGTTGTGTTGCAGTTGTTTTAAGCAGGGCAGGCAAAGCAACTGGGAAATATAAGAACTGGTATAATCTTCAATTCTCTGTCCCTGATGAAATGTGTGGTTCGGAAATGTCAATGGATCTCAGCCGAGTGGTTGATTTACATTCTGTATATAATATTGACTCAAACTCTCATAATTAAGATGAAAATGTTCTTGTATTAGATGACATATCATTTGATGATGCCAAAAGACAGGAGCTAGAAAATTGGAATAAAAATGGTGTTTTTGTAGTAGAGAAAGATTTTGGTCAAAAATGTGTTTCCACAAGATGGGTATGTAGCATAAAAGAAACTCCTAATGGAATTATACCTAAAGCTAGGCTTGTTGCTCGTGGTTACGAAGAAATAAATAAACAAGACCTTGTGAAGGATTCTCCAACATGTGCTTCTGAATCACTGAGACTTGTTCTGTCTGTTTTTGCCCAAAATAAATGGCTTCCAAGATCTATGGACATTAAGACCGCCTTTTTGCAAGTTGCAGAACTGTCTCGAGATCTGTTTCTCAGACCACCTGTGGAAGCTAATGCATTGGGAAGTGTTTGGAAATTACAGAAATGTGTGTATGGGCTATCAGATGCTTCACTCCAGTGGTATAAACATGTGTGTGAAGTGTTAATTGCATGTGGTGGAAAAGCTTCATTAGTTCACCCTGCAGTATTTTACTGGCGTGAGAATGATAACAGTGTGTATGGTATTCTGGCATTACATGTCGATGATTTTATATGGGGTGGTTCAGAAAAGTTTGAATCCACCATTATCCAAGGTTTGAGACTCTCTTTTAATTTTGGCCGAGAAGAAAGTGAATCTTTCTCATATGTTGGCCTTGAAATTAAATGCACAGAAAATGGAATTTTTCTTGGACAACAAGAGTATTTAAATAATATTAAATCAGTGGAGTTGGAAAAAGCTCACACTCTGCAGTGACAAGTTGCATTAACACATACTGAACTTGATACATTTAGATCTAAAGTTGGTCAAATATTGTGGCTAGCATGACAAACTCGACCTGATGCTATTTTTTATGCTTCAGCCATTGAGACTAACAAAGTTATCAGAAAACTAAAATCTGAAAAGGTTGTGTTGAATTTTCAGTTTCTTGGTGATGTGAACTTGTTGGAACTTATTGTATTCAGTGATGCATCCCTTGCAAATTTACCAGATTGTAGTACCCAAGGTGGGCACTTCATATTTCTGAGGGGGAAGAATGGTCTTTTCATGGCAGTCTAAAAAAATAAGAAGAGTAGTTAGAAGCACACTAGCAGGTGAAGCTTTGGCCCTTTCAGATGCTGTTGACAATGCTCTATATTTAGCGTGGGATGGTTGCCAGTTACCAAAGGAAGGTCGTGGGTTTCCTCCGGGCATAGAGCCCGGTTTCCTCCCACAATAAAACTGGCAACGTCGCCATATAAGTGAAATAATCTTGAGCGCGGCGTAAAACACCAAACAATCAATCAATCTATATTTAGCAACACTTTTGAGTGAATTACTTCTGGGACATGCAAAACCTGAACTTTTCCCAATTATTTGTTTCACTGATAATCACTCACTTTATGATGCTATCCGTTCTACCAAATTTGTTTCTGACAAGAGACTGCGTTTAGAAATAAGTAGCCTCAAAGAGATGATTGAACGCAAACAAATTAAACAAGTGCAATGGCTCAATGCAAAGTCTCAACTAGCTGACTCGCTTACAAAACATGGAGCCTCCTCATTTAACTTAATCGAAGCTTTGAGTGAGGGACACTTACCTATTTAATATTAAATACATGCTACGGGTCTATTAAAAAAAATAATATATATATTCATGTGGACTGTAACAATTTCATGTTATTGGACTTTAATAATTTTCATACCATGATTTTTTGTTTTTATTTGTATGTCTGTTTTACTATGTTAATTTTAAAGGTTTCTATTCTTAAACAAAAACAATTTTTTTTTATGGATGAGAGTGTGTGTGTGTGTATTTAGTAACAAACACACTACCTAAAGTAGCCGTAACCCAGATAGCATACCAACGTTAAATGAACGTCGATTTTTGGTTGTGTTATCGTCGATATGACGTCGAAGATTTGCGGTTATTTTACTGTCGTTTTGCTCATCGATATGACGTTGTTACAACGTTGTTTTCAGACGTAAAAAGAACACCTTTTCAACCAAAAACAGACGTTTATTCACCTAATATAGAACGTCTTTTCAACCAAAAAAGAACGTATTTTCAACTAAAAACAGACGATTTTTCAACCACCAAAATGGATTTTTGTTTCAGCTGTAAAAGGTCACCTGTTTTCAATTGCAAAAGATAACATATTTTAAACATTTTAGAATAAAACTATCGACGACCAATTAATGCCAAAAGACCGTTTTTGCTACCAGTCTTATAATTAAAATATGGATGTTTTTTCAAGGTTATTGGCGAGAATCAAGTTCAATTCTGAAACCATTAAGAAACTATGTTTGCAACTGGTTGCTTCATTGATGTTGAAAAATGTATGCGATGTTTGTCAACCCCACCTGAGATATATGTACAACTCCAATAGTTATATGGGGTAGGCCTTCACTCTTTCGAACAGTCGCAACAATTGTTATAAACTGAACTTTACTAGAAGTAAACCAATAAAATATTTACTTATAGGCCTAATTGAGAACACAATTTAAAACAAAACAAAAATCATGCAACCAAAAACACTTATATATACATGACGCGGCAACACATTTGGTTACATTTGTATATATTTATTCGTCATTTACACAAGAAAACAATGTACGGTAATGTTCCTATTTAGGATAGAAATGTCTGTTTTTTTAATTTCTTTTTGTACACTTTGCTTTTTTCTTCTTCATGGGCTCAAAGTTAATCCAAGCCTATAGTGTAGTTCTTGATCATCTTGATTCCATCCATGCGTGGGTTAAATGATGTGGGGGAGTCTCTTCTTGGAATCTCTGAAATTATAAATGACAGACATATATATTCATTAATTGCATGATATTTCATATTATGTACAGAAAATTGCGAATTCGGACAAGCATAAGCTGTCAAATATAAGTTATAAAATAAAAAAAAAATTTCATTGAAACAGAATTACATGTAGCTACATGTGATTATTGGTCATTTTGTTGTCAAGAAGTTCTTTCCGATGATACCAGTTTTGGAGGTGTATGCTGTAAGGTAGATTTTATAAGCAACAAAACCTTTAAATGTACTCGAATACATCCCAGCTTTTTTTAATTATGTCTATTATTAGCACACATCTTTGGTTCGTATGGGATAGTGGCTTTACTGATTAGATTGACGTTATAAAAAAAGTTAGTATAGTTTCAGTTTTTCTGGGTACTTCAAACGCTCAAATAAAATCCAATTCGTTTCAACAAAAAGCATATGTAGCAAGCCTCCTGATCTCTTTCCTAGCATAGTGCAAGACTTTGGCTTAGATGCTGCAAAAAAGTTAATAAATACAGATTATCACAACATAACGTCAGTGACTTGACAATGACGCCAGTGGACTGACTGAATTTCATCTTACCACCTTCAAGTAAAATCCATTTTGAGGAGGCAACCATTACTGTTGGGGTTCCTGGCATATGTCTTGTCAGATTTATAAGACAGTGACTGCTTGGGCTTGAAAAACGTGTACCATGTGAATCGTAGAAGGAGATTTTGCAAAACTGTCATCGCTTCAGCAACAGATCCGCGCAACTCTGACTTCTGAATACACTAACCTGGCTGTTCCCAATGAAACCCCGTCCTCGCCATGAGCAAATAGGCAGATGAGTGGCTTATTGCTCTCCTAAAGTACAGATAGGCAAGTGATCACTCGCCCAAGGATTGCTCTCCTTAATGCTTCAGGGGAGTGACTAATTCTTTATATGCCCGATTTTAAAAAAAGTTGGTTGTATTATGGTATCACCAGCGCTGTCCGTCCAGGATTCCCTTCCGCTCCATAACTTGAAGAGTTTTGATCTGAACCAATAAAAGTGCTTCGAGGGAGTTGTGGTTTTAAGTGAGTCTTCTGTGATTTAATACTACTGTTAGGGCACTGAAGTCACGTTCTACTTCACTATTGGAAACACTGGTCACCATTATCAGTGACACCAGCATACATAAATTCTGACTTGTAGAACTGGAGCAGCAAACAGAAGAGAAGGACCGTTTAATGGTTACATTTATTGTTTATGTAAAAAGTTTACAATGAACCCACATTGTTGGCATATTGAATTCATCAAGCCTACCCTAATCACTCAAAATTAAGTGTTGGATTATCCTAATCAAATAGACATCTATAGTATGAAAAATATATAGTATGAACCGAAACCGCAAGATTATAACCTGGCAACCTAAAAATGAACTGTTCAAATTGAATTTAATGTATACGTCATTCCAGAAAAATAAATGGTAATGCTGAGAAAGTTTAAATAAAAATGTGATTGTTGTCAGGTTTTAATTGTTATTTATGTTTGTATTGCTTAATAATCTAAGTAAATGGCCGTAGTACTTCAGTAATTCTCAGTGAGCAATCCGCTTTGGCTGGTACTTTCTAGACAGCCAGCCTTCAATGCACAACTATAGATCCATCCGAAGAGGACGCAAGGTGGTCAGTATTAAATTAGTAACAAACGAATAGCTATATAAAGTCAAAATATATTTACCCCACTATAAAGCAAAATGACTATTTTATTGTACTCCGTATTCCAAAATATATATTTCCGTATAACACAAGTTTTAGCCATTGTTTCTTTAAACAGCTCTAAATTTGGCCTTGCTTTGGCCACTGCTGTGGACATTACTGACACATGGTTGGAGATGCTTCGGTCATCTTCACCTAAATCACCATTTTCATTCGGGGCCTGATAAAGACAAAGCACAGAATAATCAGGTACACACGCCTTTTTATATTAAACAGAATTAAGGTAAAAACAAAAATATCCTGTTTAACAGGGGTGGAAAAAATAATTCCCATAAACATCCCTATGCTGTAATTGTTCCGGGATGAGATAGGCGTGATATGAAAGTAAAATATTGACATACCAATGTTCTACAAGTTCTCATAATTTTGTCTGCCACTTCACCAGTACCCTTCCTCTTTCGTCCTGAACCATCCACTTTAAACTTCAGCATCATCAACAAGGGGACGTCGCTCTTTCTTGAAATTGTTTTTGAGCGATTCGTGTAGAGCATCCTACAAAAAAGTTGAGCATGCAGCGTTCCTAAGTCATTGACAGACTGATTAAGATCTTAAGTAACAAGTGAGAACTGGGGGGGGGGGGGGGTGCTGCTGAGTGACTGATCTGATTTTGAAGTTTTTATTTTCTCAAATAATGAATCTCTCGCGACATGTAAATAACCTAGGAAACGTACATAACTTGATCCAATTTTTTCTCTCAAGAAGGGAAACTGGGTTACCAGGGAGGACAACACTTCAACATACTGCTTGTGACATGGGTACCTGAACAAAAGTAAGATGAAACTGAATAACACTTAATCTCATTATACAATTATTTTATTTGCTTTATTAACCATGTAGGAAATGTACTATTAAGCCTCGGATTTCACCAAGGTCGCAAATACTCTTTTGCCTTTTTCTCTACATGTTATTTGATGTGACAATATGCAGGGATCGAAATAAAGCCTGTCTTCCTGTCGCCACTGCGTTTGTATAAGCGACAACTAAATTTTAATGCTACCTGTCAGTACGATCACAAGAAACGTTTACAGACGACGGACCAAGGACGAAAACCGATTTGCTATGACCAATATGAGATCATGGTAGTCTAAAAACTATTATTTTTCAAAAGATTTCTTACATGGTGAATTGACACAGATGGTCAAGCACAGAACCTGAATCAAAATATACTTAATCTTAGTTTTTCTTTGGCATTTTAGTTCCTTGTCCTGGTTTCGAAGGGCTGTTTGCAGAAGTGGGGGAAAGCTTGGCAATGTGCCCAACACTCTTGTGGGCTCCTCAAATGTACTTAGGGCATCATCACCAGAAAGACCAGGCACCACTCTAAAAAATGGTACATAAAATAACAGTATTTTGCTTTAAATCTCTACACTGAAAACTACCTGTTATGAATAAATTCACTTCATCTGAAATTCTGTTGTTCAAGGCATCAGAAATACTAATGATTCATGGACCAAAGTCACAAAATTTAATCATATATTTCAGCAAGTCGTCTAGAGGTGGCTTTAAGATTTGCTCATAGCCATATTTCTCCACAAGTTTATATCAATCAAGAATAGAAGTTAATATGTCTCACCTGAAACCTGTACTTGGGAAGGAGATTTCCAAGCATAAAATAAAAACCACACACCTTGTGGAATGATTTTTTCGATATCAGAATGCTAAACGAAACGCGTCAAAATAGATTTATGTTTTGAGTTTATATGTTTTTTCTGACCTATTTGAGCAATAAAGATGATATTTAAAAACCCCAGCCTCACATGTCTTTCCTTCTTGCTGCTCAGCTTCTGCCAATTCCTTCTTTCTAGCATCCTGACGTTTTTTTCTAACTTCTTTCATTACTTTTTGATTAGCCCTCTCGTTAACTAAAACTCTATGGCTGTCTCCAGAGGGTTTTTCTGACCATGCTAGGTCAACCAGGTTTCCTTCTTTGATAATTTCCAATGCTTCTTAGGCACTTTTTACGACTGTTTCACTAAGACCTTTTACTTGAAATTGATTTTACAGAATAAAATGGTACTGTTTGTTTTAAATTATCAACGATTTTTTTAACGTTCTGATCAACTTGGTTTCTCGCGTCAAAAGTCTTATGATGTCTTGCGTATGTCTCACTGGCGCTATCTATGCGGCCAGTGAAGATGGCTTTTTCAGTGGTTCCTCTCAATAAAATTCCACCCCAAATGTGAACCTGGATGACCCAAACAAAAAACTGTTTAGGTTAGTATAATAATAAACAGTTATTGTTTGGCTAAGTTGCCTGACCAAGTTTTCTATTAAATTCAATAGAAGTTAAGCATTTACCTGATATGGATGTTTTGGAATCCCCTTCAATCTGCGAAGTTGACCTCTTCAGCGAAAGGAACAGCTTACATGACTGTGTTTTCACAGTACTCTCATCAGTGAATATTACTCCGTTGAACCTCTCGCCGCTTCTCATACAATTGATGGCGTACTTCAACCGTTTTACCTTGTTTGTACAATCTGGCAATGCTTTGTAGTGGTAGCAGTCCAACCCAGCTGCTTCCTAGCTACCTTTATTGTTGTTGTCGAAACATCCATATTAAAACGCTGTTTAATTATTTTCTTCAAAGTTGGTGCGGTAATCTCATCATTCATCTCAATCATTTGGTCAATAAATCGAAGAAGTTCTGCTTGTAGTTTTCTCTTATTGGGTCTCTTAGTCGGGGTACTAGATGCTATATTCTTACGGGCAAGGTATAACTTGATAGAATTCGTTTTCTGATGGACAAGGGTGAAAACCCCATAACGGTCAAACGATCTATACGTGCGCGATGGTATTTAGATTGATTGATAGGAGTTTTACGCCGCACTCAAGCTTATTTCACTTATATGGGGGCGAATAGAAGTTTATCTTAGGGAGCTTATCTGAATATCGTTCGCAATCCAATCGTGAAGTGATGGCCAATTTTGCGATTCAAGCATTTTTTTGTTCTTCCCACATCCCCCCAAAATTTGCGATTATGAATAGGCACCCCGGGGCGGCTTAGCAGCAATCGCTTCTGAGAACGATTAAATGAAAACAGAAGTAGTCCCCACGTGCTTAGTAGGGCTCTTCCCACACTGTTGACAAGCTGTTCAGCTCACACTGATCGGTCTTAACTCAGTGTATGTCTGCATTTATTCTGCTCACCGAAAGCTTGTTTGAGTCATTTGTTTTTATGAATAGACCTCTCTAACTAAATGTCCATTATTTTTCTGTGTTGTAATTGTACCCTGCGTCTTCGTGCACAAATATAAAAATACGAGGGAGGAAGAACGACGCTTAGAACTGCTGCTGTTTGCTTGCAGGGAAAGCACACATTATTGTTTTAACTAGCATAGCTTTGTTCTTGTGTTTAAAGTTATCATACTAAAAACCTGTTCTGTCTCAATCATTATACAATTTATACTCACTTGTGTTAGTGTATTTTTTATCGGCAAATGCGTTTGAAAAATTTGGGATCTTTTCGTTGACCGCTTTGTGTTTATTCAACTTTGGTTTTCTAACAGGAAATACAACCTCTCTGTATAGTACTATCTCTGGCATACACAAGCTTTATGTTTAACCCTACGAATTAGTACTATGAAGAAAGACAAATGATTAAAGCTGTCTCGGGCATACAAGCTTTATGTTTAACCCTACGAATTAGCTTTAATCATTTGTCTTTCTTTATAGTACTGCCTCGGGCATACAAGCTTTATGTTTAACCCTACAAATTAGCTTTAATCATTTGCTTTCGCTGCATGAAGGCCATTGCTTCTCACTCACACATGCAAGTCGTGCACAGGAATCATATATGTGCATTCTTTAAAGAATAAGCTGTTGTTTTGTGTCAACGGTATAGAAACTAATAATGTGAAGCCTCGGATATTTCTTTCTTCTTCAACTTCATTTACTTTCATCATTATTGTGATATAAAAAGTTTACATTGATTTAAATTTGTAACAGATTAGCGTGGATTACCTGGCCTAGATAGACACAATACCACCTGATGACAGAAGCCTACGGCTCCTCGCCAACGAAGACCACTAATTGGGTCCTTTTCTTAAATCATCTGACATATATTGTTTTCAGTAGTTTCCGAGACATCAAAGAAAAACGGCAAGTCAGTATTGAATTCTTTCTCATTTATGGTCACACAGATTTTACATTTCAAAACTACTTGCATTATTTCTCTATTCAAAATGATTCAAATAAAATGGACAAATTATTAATAGTAAAATAACATTGTTAAGGGAACATTTTTATATATATAAACATAAAAGTTTAAGAGAAGCCAGTCTTTTTTAGCGACACTTTGCATTAATTTGCCGGTCAAACCGAATTTCATCTTCGCTAATGTGGAAGAGCAAAGCAGCATGTCTATAAATGGCCGTTAGTTTCTCCTTAAAAAAACACTTTCATTCTTGTATGATCTTTGACCACCTTCCAAACTTGACGTTTTCAGCCAATGGAGCCAATGTTTACCGTAGTTCCATAGGAATAGCGTCAATAGCATATGGCAGGAATGGGGTGTCTACGATTTCTGGGATACGAAGGGCTGGGCGAGAGGGATGTGTGATGGGATTGGCTACTTGTGTTGAAGTGAAGTCGAAATGTTGTGTAGGCGTGATGGGGTCGACGTCGCAGAATAGTATGGGGTCAAAGTTTTCTGGGAATGGGATATCACTTACGACTGGCGAAATGGAGTTGACGACTGGTGAAGGTGGGATGGAGTTGACGACTGGCGGAGGTGGGATGGAGTTGACGACTGGCGGAGGTAGGATGGAGTTGACGACTGGCGGAGGTGGGATGGGCTTGACGACTGGCTGATGTAGGATGGGCTCGACGACTAGCATCTGCATCATTATATCTTGGTTGCCCTTGATAATGCGGACCTCGTCAAATACATCTTCTCTGTAGACATTGATTGTCATCAAGATGGTGTCGTCAAATGTAAAATCATCTTCATGGCCAATATTTTCCAAAACAAGATATCCATCGTTCTGGTTCATGTCTTTTGCTATGGTGATGGCCTCAGATCGCGATTGTTCACAATTGTTGTTCGTCCACGACTTCTCTATATTTGTTTGGCAAACAAACATTTGTGTAAAGTGTTTTTCAATGTACGTTTTCAAATTTGGATAAAAAGATCAACAATAACGGATACTTGTTTTCAAATTCAAACAAGTCATTACTAGCAACTAAACCGGTAACTCCAAAAATAAAACTTAGTAATTTAGCGCGCTCCTTCACACCACAACCTATTTTATCTGTCCTGTGCGGTGTGATGTTATCTTTCAGGTGTTTCGAACATAACAGAAATTGAGTGTTTGGAAAACAACTTTTCATTGCTTTAACTAAAGCAAGTTCTCAGTCACTTCCAATCCTTAAATCAGCCTTCAATTTGGCGTTAAAATGAGAGATTTGTGCGGTCGAATGGGCGAGGTAATCCTCAACAACCTGTAGCTCCAATCCAGCTAAGCGACCTCATGTTGATGTTTCCATCGCTCTTCAACATTCTGATGCAGTTGCAACAGATGAGATGAGACATTTTCTAATCCTTATTAGTAAAAATAGTAGACAAATATTTAGAAGAAATATGGTACTAAATAATATAATGACCTGTCTTTGAGAATAACACCTTCAATGCAACCTATCAGAGCCTCCTCACCAACCAATAAAGTCATTCCCACTTTGTATTGTATGCCTGATTTTCAAACATTTTGTACGTTATAATTTTTTGGTAAGAGACAATAGAAATCTAGTTTTTATTGACTTTCACATCGTTACTGCATCCATTTGTTATTACATAAATGAAGCTACACTATCATATATGGGTATTGGATGAAAAAAACAAATTTCTTGCTTTGACTGTTTAGCATGGCTCTGGTGTACTCCACTATCAATCCTGTCATTTTTACGGATGAAAAACCAAATAAGAAGAACATTACTGGTGTTGGCTGCCTCTATGACCCTGAAGATTGTTTTCGCTGGGAGTTGACTTCGGATTATAACATCTGCATAACTATGCGTGGCATGCAATCCTATTCTGCAATTAAGATCAAGCCATTTTTCAATCTGGTTCAACAGCGTTGATGTCTTATGTTTGTAATGAGTAAGTTTTGGTTAGCTGCTGTTACTCAAATTGCCAATTGATATCCTCATCCTCACTCTACTCACTATCTTTAATATAAACACAAGGAGCAAAATTGATGCAATCTTAAGAGTCTTTGTTCTTTTGGGTAGAGCATGTTGCCTCAGAAAATCTACTGGATGTGCAGTTTTGGGTACTTGGAACTTCTATTCAAATTGTCATTTCTATTTAGTAAGGGACCTCGGTAATCCAGTGGGTTAGAGTGATCGTACCACAGAAACCTTCTGTCAATGCGGTGGGGGTTCGAATCACTCAGACCAAATAAAAATTAAAAATGCCTGAGTGGATTTTTCAGTTGGTTGCCATTTGTGGAAGAGTTGCCAGGTACTTGTCGAAGGTCTCCTTCGGGCAATGAGCCCGGTTTCCTCCCCTACTGAACCTGGCAACGATGCAACATAAGTGAAATAATCTTGAGTACAGAGTAAAATAATCTACATTCTATCAAGTAACTTTTCAAAATGAGTCGTATCATGAGCCTTTTAATGTTGTATCAATCCTGTCTTCTCGATATGGCTGACATCGATGTACTATTTTTTTATTATAACAAACTGTAGTCTGTCGCCCGCTCTTACAAAATTTCTTCGGACCTTAGGTGCAAATGCTTTTTCTCTCTGTAATGGTTTTGTAATCAATCATACAGCTTGGTCAGTGTCAAACAGCCTTTAAGGTCTTTTCTCATCTTTGTTCAGAGGATGCCAATTTTATGTGCCCAGTTTGGGTCCGTGTTGGATGTTGTTTCAATCACGATAGGACTTGAGCAAAAACCTTTTCTCGATGGTGCAGATAAAAGTCGGAAAGAACTTAATGGATGTGACGAGGAAAGGTCTGAGCATGTAAAATGATTAAACTGCAATTAATACTTCTGTATAGAGCAGATATGAATATATATATTTGTCATGGCAAATTTGAAACAACACTAAACTATTTATTAGGCCACCAATGGCTTAATACAGTGCTAGTTGTGTACATACATTTTGCGGAAATATTAACATTTGCATTCTACTACAAGTTAAATAACCTTTGGGTTGATATTATTTAAGTCCAAATCAAATGTCATTAGAAATTAGTTATACAAGTTCCTCAAAACTCCTATCAAATATTTATGGTTTTAGAGTTGTTGATAAATGTCTCCTAATCTTTTACCTATGGCGGTAAGCTCCTTAGGAAGGGGCCTGCCTCCTGTTCCCCCGGCATATCAAAGATTAGCGGCTTCTTTTTTTTAGCTATTGCGATTTTATTTGTTTAAAGGACCAGATGCATTGTTACCTAACACAGGGTTCATTATTAGGTAACACGGCTTCTGGTATGTTAGCAATAGCGAGAGGTTCACAAACTTTGATAAAATGTCTACGACTCCTTCTCAGATTTTTACCTTGAGTTTTGATAAGAAAGGATCGAGGTTGAGGCATTGGTTTTTGAACAGTTCCAAGTTGATTATGTCCTGAATCAGTTTGAAGTCGACCCACTTCATCTGGTTTCACTTGAGGCAATGTTTTTAATGACTTATCATAGTATTTCTATTGTTGATTTGATAACTGTTTCATTTAAAACATTTGGTTTTAGTGATGTGATGTACAACTGGGAGTCTTTACATGTGGGGTACTCATCTACATTTATTAGATTGATTTATTGATTGTTTGGTGTATTATGCCGGCCTAAATTATTACACTTACAAAACGGCGTTGCCAGTTTTATTGTAAGAGGAAACCGGGCTCTATGACCAGATGAAACCCACAAACTTCTGGTGGTAACTGGCAACCATCCCACATAGGCCGTTAGAGTGAAAACCCAGTCAGAAAATTTTCCAATTTTTGGGTGATTGAGTGGGTTCGAACCCGCAACCCATTGGTGGAAGGCCGTTCGGATTGAACGTCCAGCGCTCTACCTACTGACCACAGTTATAAGAAGACTTCTATGCAGCCTCTCCTGGGCGTGATTCCCTCGTTTGGTCCCAGCATAACCCTAGAAAAAATTTTCTGTGGAATTCCACAGTGTATATAACTGGAGTATTATTCCACTGGTAAAAATTGCTGCTGGATTCCAGTGATTATCCAGTGGAATACCAACAACACAATTGGCCTGGGTTCCAGTGGATTCCATTGGAAAATGCAATGGAATACCAGTGGAATTCCACTGTAAAATTGACCTGGATTCCAATTTGTTTCCGGTGGAAATTCATCTTAAAAAATATTCGCTAACGTGTGCATGCATGCGTTGCCGTAATACCACTATAAAATACAAAGGAATACCAGTACCTTTGCCCAGCTATATAGATTTATGAACACTATAAATCACAAGCTATATATATATGTAAGCTAATCAATCCCTTGAATCCAACTATCGATACCAACCAAATCTTACTAGAGTAAATCCAGCTCTGATATAGAAGAACGCAACACAATATTGGAAGGAAACCGACTCAATTTGGTTTATTTGGACGATTGACTGTATAGTTATATAGCCTGGTGGGAGATAGCCACAATTCTTTATAATTCAATTTCATATATTTGCATTGTGAGACCAATTAATAATTAGTCACTGTTATGCTTCAGTATTTATGAGACATTGGTCTCATATTGTGAATTGTACCTTCAAATTGATTGGTTATATTTGGGTTGTTGACACAAGGCAGGCCCTGTAGCTATCTGTCTCAGGTCTGGTTTCAGCTGCTATATATGATGTTTGTTAGTACCACATGACTCGACCAATGACTACTTTTCAATCAGCTATGAAACCATAGCTTTTGTAAACAATAATTATTCGTGGTAAAAATCCAATAAATAAGCAGGTACTTTTCATAAAATCAAGGGTGCTTTTACCCTTAGTTTCTATTTAAGGTATCACAATAAAAAGTATCACGACAGAATTAACAACAATTACAGAAAATGATAGTATGCCGCAAAACTCCTGTAACAACATGAGAACTTTGTTAGCTATACATTTGATATGGGTGGAATTCTTTAAAACAATTAACTTCTCTAATGTCAATAAACTATGAAAGCAATTATTAATACCTTACCTAAATGTAAATTTCCAGTCTCAATGAATACCAACCATGGATGCGAATAGGCCAAGAAGTACAACATAGTGTGACCGACTAGAAGTGTATAATAATGCTATGGATACAAGATGTCAAGTGAAATAACAACAAATTAACTCTTGTACATTGCTGAGATCGTGACAGTGACGTAGAAAAAAAAAAATGGCGGCCGAGGAAAACAATCATCTGCAAAGTTAGCTCTTTCATTCTATTCAATGGGTCAAATTTACGTGCTACGCCAAAATAAATGGGAATACAAATATTGTGTTCAGATTGCGCATAGGTTTTAAAACATGCCATAAAATGATCTGGTTGTCTGAATTAGAGAAAATATAATATACATGTTAGTCATTTTACATAAATTTCAGCAATCCCTCCCAACCCCAAGTTATATTTTCATTACACCCTCCCCACGTAAGTTTCTTACTGTCCCTAATAAGTCTGTTCTTGTCTTTCATCTCATGGGAACTTGTCTTTTATCTAGGATGTCAGAGAGAATCTGTTGTCTTGCCACGTTGCGGGGATGTGGATGCCAACATCTCAATAAAGGCCTCGAAGGTGCTGTTGATATCGACCTTACTGGATGCAATGTGAGCGACCACCTTGTAGTTGTAGAGCGGACTCTTTTGGAAAAGTTCCAATGAGTTGCAAGAGTCGACTTTCCTGCACTCTGGAATCTGCTTTCCAGGCAACACAAACAAACATGTTGTATTTGTCATACAGTTCCATACTCTCTGTTGGAAGGCGACCCGACACAGCCATCTCCAGCGTGGTGGTAACATAAAACCAGTGCATTTGTCTGTTATCAGGGGACAGGTTATGCCAATCTGTTGGGGGCCAGTGGATAGTGGTATCTCCGACTGGAACTTGGAACTCCCGTTGCTGCTCCCCAATCTCGCCTTGCAGGTGGCAAAAGTGGCATGCATCCCTTCCTGAGTAACTCTTTTGCCCGATCTTTTGTTTTGGAGTCTTGCTTCACAGACGTGTCTGACCTTGGCGTTGGGCTTATTTTGGAGAGGTCCATCGACTGGTCTGGCGAAATTGGGGGTAGCAGCGAGCTTTGTCTCGATACCAACTCAGTCAGTTTAGAAATTTGGTCCGTTACGGGCGTCGCCATTTCTGTTGACATGCTACCCTGCTTTACGGCAGTAGACGAGGTCTCTTTCTCAACATTACTACTTACAGTAGCTTGAGTCCCTTCTGTGCCCTTTTCTGTATTTCCAGTGTTTTCTTTCACACTTTTTAAAGTGTGTTCTGGAAAGAGACGCATGGGTAGGTCCCAGCATTATGGTAAGGGATCAAAAACTTGATCAAAGCACTGATCAAAAACTAGGCTCTATGGTGTTCCAAGATGTTGGTCCTGGTAGAGGAAATGATGTAACAGTTGCCCGTTACATCTATCAGGCGCTGAGAACCTTCATGCCCCATTTTGCTCATCATGGAAATCAGGTCTTCCAGCAGGAGAACGCACAAGCCCATACTGCTAGAGCAAACATACAAACTCTTCAATGCCTGCTCTCCGTCCAGGCTTAAATCCGATAGAACACTTGTGAAACGAGATTCAGAGGAGGCTCAATCTAGTGCGGCCAAGGCAGACAACTGCAGCTGAACTCACTCAGGCGTATCACTCAGTTTGAGCCCAAGTTCATATCATCTTTATCAACCGTCTCGTCCACTCAATGTTCAGATGATGCAACGCTGTAATCAACGCCTGTGGAGGCCATACATATTATTGACTTCTAGATCGCACTGTGGCGCCACCTGTCCTCACTTTCACTTGAAATTCTCTACCATTTGTCTGCAAATGATGATGATCAATCATGCCAAATTTGGAATCATTCCTTTGACAAGTGTGTTGTTTACATCTATTTGAAACACACTGATTATCAATATCCAAAAAGGAGTGACATTTTTTTGCGGTTCAGTATAGTTGTCATATGTAATCATGGCGGTTGTTGGGAATTGAGATCAGCTGTCGGCACCATATGGAATCAAATTAACCCACTTCCCAAGTTTGTTTCCACACATTTATGAATTGAAACCTTCAAAACACCTTACGGTGTTCTTTTTAGCAGTGTTTGACGGCAGTTGAATGTTTCAAAGTAATTTTTTTTAGCTTTTAATATCGAGGACATTAATAAAACAAATGTTTCAAGGAAAAGTTGAGTAAAGCAGAACTTAACCCCAGTGTCACGTATTTGTCTAACAACATATATTGAGGAAAGTACGTATACTTTCAAAACGGCACCGTGCTTTCTAAATTCTAATACTACGCCAATGTTTCTCTACTGTACCAGTATCCGAAAAAAATCCATATTTATTATGAACAGTCATTGGCCTTACAATCACATTTAGTATCACAAATGTCACAGCACAAATGTTTTGCTCTATTTGGATTTGATTCTGAATTGTACCCTGAAAGAAAAACCTCTACAACATTTCTCCACATTTTGAATAGAGGTTTCATTTCATAGTTTAATTTTCTACACTGCTTTTAACAAGGAGGTGACAAATTGCCCAGCTCTCCCAAACTGCCGAATGAATCCATCCGTATCATTGGTAGGATCAGAATTGATTACATGTTTCACGGATTTGAAATTGACCCCGATTCCTGCTGCAGTTGTGACAACGAAAATTTTAATTTTCCCATTTTCAATACTCATGTCTTTTATTTTTTCCTTAACGGTTCAGAATGAAACCTTGATCGATAGACAGAAGATTAAAAACCTGCGTTTCCTTGTTCTTTCTTACTCAAATGAAGAAAAACACATCAGACAAGGATAAGGTACTCTTAAATTTGTGAACAAAAAATGTAATGTTTTCTCTGTCAAGATTTTGTACGATCTCGTGACAGTGCACCATGCAAAGTTTTCTCTGCATTTCTTTTCTTGCTGATCTGTGATCCAAAGGACATGACCCTCTAACTTCTAATAATCGGCTGTACCAGATCAGTGAAAATGTGAAAAGGTTCCATTTCTGTGTCACTAAACCCTGGATTCACGCCAGATGTGTAAAGGTTCCATTTCTGTGTCACTTTCACCCCTCCCAAACTGCTGAACGAATCCATCCATATCTTTGGGAGGTCCAAAATTGATAACATGTTTCACTGATTTAAAGTTCGCCCCCATTCCTGCAGCTCTAGTGGCAACTAAAATTCAAATTTTTCCATTTTCAATACTCATGTCTTCATTTATTTTATCCTTAACGGTTTGCGAATGAAACATGTCAATGTAGGCCGGTGGCTGTAACTTGAAAAGTCGCTATAAATAGGTTTCTGTGGTCGATCTCTGGAATATACTTTTTGTATGTATTTTTATATTCCTTAGGACATACTTTAGCCAGAAAAAAAAAACCTGGCGATATCGCAAAAAAGCCATGTAAAAGGAACACTCTTGTGTACGTTGTGGCCATAGGCACACGGACTGCTCTCCCCTTACCCCTCTATCTGATACATTTGATATAGAGGTATTGAGGGGTAAGGGGAGAGCTCTCCGTGTGCCTGTGGAATTTTTTATTAAGGGTTTAATTGAAGTGGCATGAGATGCCAAAATTCACACTTTTTTCATAATTTCTGATCGTCACGACAGTAAGAGCCTTTGAATGCCATCGAAAAACTAAATGATTGGCGTTGGAATGAGGAAAATCCATACAGTATGTGGGCTGTACGAACCGAAAACGTGTTCGAAAAGTAAACAAAATTTAAAAAACCGGGACGACCTATCATTCATTCTAGACCACAGTTAGTTGAAAACAATACTTTATCGTACATTTCCGAGACTAGAAGCACTAAAAAGCTTCTGAATTATATGTCTTGAGAAAAATAGCCAATAATTTCAACATTCTGTTTTAACGTCAAAATATCAACATTTTGGCAGCTCATGCCCCTTTAAGCGGGGTCTCATTTTAAAGCATGGGATGAAGGTATGAGATATTTAATCGGGTTACTTTACCAAATTAATTGATTAACGTTTTGCGCCGCACTCAAGATCCTTTAGATGGCTTCAGTGGAATTTGAACCCACAAAGTTTTGATGAAAGGCCTGTGTCAGACAGAAGACTACCCCTCTGCCAACTGAACCACTGTACCAGAAGATGCTATAATTAACACCAGACCAGGGAACATGTGAGAAAAGGATAATAAAGAAACTTACAGCGGAGAAAAGGTTCCCACCTGGGTGAAAACGTTTTAACCGCGTTGGAAGAGAAAAGGTTCTCACAGGGGAGAAAAGGTTCCAACTGCGGAGAAAAGTTTTCTCAACGGTGTAAAAGTTAAAGCGTTCCCAAAGGAAAGTTTCTTGTCGCGGTGGAATGGTTCTCATTGCAGTAGAAATATTTACACCGCGGAGAAAAGTTTTCGCGATGATGGTTCTCAGGGCCTATGATTCGCATTACCCGGAAATATCTAGGTAATGGGAAACATGGGGTCCTTAATACAGAGTAACATATTGTATACACCCGACTCAGTTATCAGGAGGTCAATTATTGTTGTTATTAGGCGGAAAAAACGTGTAAAACAACAACTTTTCGTAATTATAATGTAATGTTTCTTAAATCCGACTAACACGCCAAATCTTGGTCATATTAGACTAGAATCTACGTGTAAACGAGATGAAAGAGACTGTTTTTTCATTTCATATTATTTCTCAGACATGAACGACCACTTCGGCTCAGACAGCTATTGGTCGGCAAACAATTAATAACCCAATTCTATAATTAATCAACTCTGGAAAAAATCTATTAACGTTTAACAATGGATTTTATTTGGAAAAGTTGTAAAATTGTTGAAGGATTGGAAAAGAATTTAGACAGTATAATATGGAGCCTGTACTTCTTTTCTCAATTTTTTTGTCTGCACAGGAAAGTAAAGATCATGGTGTGCGCATGCTTGTCCGCAATATGGCGCCTGGAAGAAAGCAT
The DNA here is from genome assembly GCA_963971465.1 of Lepidochitona cinerea. NCBI lineage: Eukaryota > Metazoa > Mollusca > Polyplacophora > Chitonida > Tonicellidae > Lepidochitona > Lepidochitona cinerea. Next base: position 18,534,844 of record OZ020558.1, read on the forward strand.
GGCGTCTTCTCACTCGTTTAAGTCTTGTGGCGTTACCTTTGAAATACGCCTTGGTGGCTGGTTCTTTGAGGGTTGGGGGGTTATACCTCGGTCCTGGATCTAGATCTTTGCTGATTTCGTCTCCTGTGACAATTGCAAGCCCGCAAGTAATATCGACCAGATTAGGAGGAAACTCGTCCAGTGGATGATTCCCGAAAACTGATGCGGACGTCTCCTTTGTCTGTCGTCTGTCCTTCCCAGACTAGAGGTTGATCCCCGATAACTGATGGGATAACACTATCGTTCTCTGTTTTCTGTCTTCCCCAGCATTTCAGGCTGTTGAGATAAGTAGTCAGTCTCCTGAACCACTGTGAAAATATAAAAATAAAACCTGATCAACATAGGCCGATTTCACACTAAGTTTTTGAAATGGAGAAAAAGACGTAAAGTTTTGCCCAGATAGAAAGATGTTCAGCTATAGATACAAACAAGACCGGTGGGAAATATTATATTTTACCAGTGTGATACAGTTTCCACGTGTATGCTCATAACCTATCTGTTTCGTGAACTTTTCTCAAAGAACAACATTAACAGTTTGAGATTCAAGAAATGTTTGCAACTCTCTTTAAACGTGGGTTCCATACTAATGAGAAAATATCTATTGTGTCCATACTGGCATATTGTTTCCACTTTTCCTGCATTTAGACAAGTATGTATCATGCTGAAAATCTTACTATTCGCCCAAAACAATTTTGATGGAACAGTTTGAGGTTGCTTCTTTGTCAGCCAAAGAATAATAGTAATGATAAAAATTTAAGACATTACCACGTCGTCAGTTGTTTTTGAACAACACAAGCTTTCGACAACTGTGCCGGTGTTTGCTCGTGTTGTTCAAAAACAACTGACGACGAGGTGATGTATTAATTTTTTATCTACATTTGACTACATGTCTTGATCGATGGACAGAAGATCAAAAAACGCTTGCAGTTTCCGTGTTCTGTCTTAATTAAATGAACAATAAAGTAAAACACGTCCGACAAGGATACGATACTCTTAAATTTGTGAACAAACAATTTAATGTTCTCTCTGTCAGGATTTTGTACGATCTCGTGACATTTCACCATGCAAAGTTTTCTCTGTATTTCTTTTCTTGCTGATCTGTGATCAAAAGGATAGGACATTCTACCAGGGAACAAACTTCTCCTGAACTGCTGTACCAAATGTGAAAAGGTTCTATTTCTGTGTCACTTCACCCTGGATTCACCCCACATTGAATATTGACAAGTATTGAGAATAATCTAAACATATATATATTTTTGAACACATAAACAGGCACAGGGAAAATAAATATAAATGTAGCTGGATGGTCCACTTAGTATTAATGTTAATCTCATCCTTCATAAATTTAGATTACACATTAATCGTACGTCGCACTCATAAACACACTAAAATGTTATTAATATTTCCTATTTTTTACATGTACACATCACCTTTTATGCATAATGAAATAGATCAATACAGTCAAACTGGCCTTGAATGACCTGTAATTTAGTAATGTACATTTATATGTATATTGAATTACATGTTTGTGAGTAACATTGTGTATGTGATCTGGCGACAACTTGATCGGTTTCCACAACAAAATAAGACTGCTACTGGTAATTAATATTGGCACCCTGTCCCCTCTGTATTTGTTTTTATCAAAAATATAAACTCCTATCATATTGTAACCCCTCTTACTAAAATGACTGAAGTTAAGATTAAACTTAAATATTCCTACTTTTTGTTAATATGAACATTGCATGAGCCTCATAAACAACAAACTGCCTGAAATATTTGCTTGAATCCAACATGTGCCTCCACTTCTTAACCGACAGGATGGCTTCGGGGGAGCTAAAAAGAAATTGGAAACTACCATTTAAAATGTCCACTATCGTCTTTCCTAATAAATGTGGCTGTAAAGCGACATGACACAAGGTGCTCCAATTGTTCCGTCATTATGCTGATCAATGGCGAAACAACGAGCACGCTGCATTCACACTCGAGGTTAATTTCAGTCCACATAGGCAGAAAACCTTCATAACAAATGCATCTTACACATTGAAGAAGGCAATCTCAGGATCAAAGCATACAATGCCGTTCCCACTGTAGATCTATCAGTAAAATCTTTTGATGTGATCTCTGAAGTGGGACAGGCACAGCCTTTTGGCCCAAAATATTGGTCTTTTCAACACCCAGAAAACCAGTGTTAGTATATTTTACAAATTTCACCGCACATACTCTTCTATGGTAACACGCTCTTTCAACTCTGTAATTCTGAAGAAAATTTGTCTAAAAAGCTTCAGTGGAACATTGGTAGAGTTTGTCAGAACTCTGTCGCACAATTAACCGATTACCGGAAAAGTTCTTTGCTAAAAGGTTCATCTGCACAAACTTTTCGGGTGTGACCTTCAACAGTTTGGCCTGTATCTTCAGGTAGATACCTTTGATTCACCCATGTTTTCCCATTAATTCTGCTTCTTGCTTTGTAGGCTTTTTCTAAAGCCTCCGCATGCAAATGAATCCTTTTCCACAAAGAACTCTACAAAAAGTGGAACTTTTGATTAAGTTAAGTGATCCATGTCAAATGAAAATATTTGTATGGCTGATGTAAACCTGTTAACTTTCCCAAGAGAAATTCAGAAACTACAATGCAAAGATAATCAGAAGTCAATGGCCTGTGGCTGTGCCATAATTGGCAACAACGGCTGGAACAGTTTTTCTTAGGTGCGAAATATACTTTCGACAGTCTGTAGGTGTCAGTCTTCTCCAAAAGGTGATTATCGCCGTTACCAGCTCCTCCCTATTCCTGGGCTTTGCAACACGACTTACAAAATACTCCAGCGAAGCCCAAACCAGTTTAATGGGGTTAAGGTCAGGTGATTCTGGCGGTGCCGGCATGACATTTACCGCATTCCTTGCCACCCATTGGGTCATTTTTCTGATATAAACGATGCCCTGATGGGTAGGCTCTTTCAATGAATGGCTAGAATATAAAATATCATATACGCAACTTATCAAAAAAATATCCTTGTACAATAATCATGTATATGAATGTATAAAACATATCAATAAACGTTCTCAAGATGTTTTGGTATACCTCACTCTCCATCCTCCCATTTAAAATGTAAATCTGGGTGGCCCCACTGCAAGAAATACTGCCCCAAACATGAACCTGGAAAAGATTTGAATTACTCATCTGTTCAAAAGTAAATCCAGTTTTCAATTTGTCAAAATTAAAGTACGATTATTTCAGGTTTATAAAAGAGAAAACTTCACACCTGGAAAGGATGTTTCGGGACTCCTTGTAAGTATCTTCGGAAAGACAAAGACACGTTTGATTAAACTTTTACAGTTGACCTCGCCTGTGAAAATGACATTCTCAAACAGTTCATTTCGCTGCTTTACCTCGTCTTTGTTTACATCGCGAATGATCTGGCAGTAGCTATTCCGAGCAGCGGTCCATCACAATATCTGGCGGGTCCTTCTCACGGTTGCGAGACTAGCGTAAATTCCAAACTGAGAACAAAGTTTTCGGACGATTCCCGGGGCTGTTGTCTGAACATCCTCTTCTATTGTCTTGTCTATAAATTCCAGGTGGACTTGCTGTAAGACGTGATTTTCAGGGCGCTGTCGACGGGTCTCCTTACCTGAGCCATTTAGAAACTCCTTTTCCTTTCTCGTGATATAACACTTTATAGCTGTAGTCGTTATCATGACATTCTCTTCCATATTTGAAGAGGGGGAAGCCCAGCATATCCCTCGATTCTGGTACAATGGTAATCAGATGTGCGTGTGATGTTAACTGGTTCCATGGTTGTTTTGAAATGTGAGAAATCTTACAAACATGTGTATTGGAGACCCCATAATATTAAGAAAATGATCAGCGGTGAACTGCACCTCCTACCTTGTTGTTGATTTCACAAAAAAGGACCCATTGTGGATGTTCCTTGAAACACTGTACGGACTCCCGGCGACCATCCCACTTAATTCAGATTCTAAATAATGCAATTGCTTTGTGGAACATACATGACATGACAAGGTTTAATATATATATATAATGTACCTAGAGAAGAACTTCGAAAGGGTGTCCTGAACTTCATTTGCTGTTTTCACTTGTGGCGTGGCTTGATTATCACTTGATTAATCGTCTTTCCACACACAATATACATAACGACTTGAACCAGGAACACATCCGATGAAAAATACAGAATTTACATTTGTGAAACCATGCTCTCATAATTTTTTTTTTAATTTATATTTTTGGGAAGGTACAACTTGGTCTGTATTTAACCGATTCGAACTAAATGTCCAAACAGGCTTAATATGGCTTCAAATGACTGTGTGGATGTAAGATTTTTAGATATGATTAGAAATTTCATCCACGTGACTTGTAAGCATTGTTTGTTGAAGATGCTTCAGTCCATGGCTTGCAAAACTGAAAAGTGAGTTGTTATAATACAAATGACCCTTCAAAAGGTTGGTCACAAGACTGTTTCAGTCTCTGAAAGAATTGTGATGATGTCGATTATACAAGCAGTCACAAACACTAACAAGAAGCAGGGTTGAAGTTAGCAATATGGCCAGCATTCAACCCAGGAAATACACCCTTCAGTTTCCAAACTAATGCATCCAAAAGTAAAATTTGACTCATTATAGCATTTCAACAGCCGAAAGTACCATAAAGCTTTCTTACTTGAACAACATACACAATTGTTTTCTAGTTCTTCTCCGCAAACTTATGTTTCCATGGAAATGGCCAAAAATAAAAATATAAAACTTTCAATAAGTTGAAAATCTCAAAAGGCACATCTGCACATGGCAATTGTTCGATACACCAAATTCGATTTAGTACGGTCTAATAATTTTTGATTTCTGCTCTAGAAACAAAATCGGATGAACAGACAGCCCATTTCAATACCCCCCCCCCCCCTCCCTCTCTAACTATGTTTGGCGGTGGATAATTAACAAGTAGGGTATGGTTAAATACAAAATTACATTAAATCTATAACTGCTTCAGTTAAAGAAGATTTGAACATGTAAGGTAGAGAAACAGATGAAATCATTTAAAGTCTATGTAATCGTACATGATTAGGAAGCGGCATTGTTAATAAAATGTTTTCTTTCTCCAAATTTGTGTATCCCCTAATAGAAGCGAATGCTTCAGAGCCAATTGATTGTAGTCCTGTCATTATGGTTAAATTCATATAGTGTGGGATTTGTGTTTCCCCCACACCTTTGCCTGTGGTAACCAAAGTGTTCTTCCAGTTCCTGGTTAAAGCATTGTGTTAACACAATGGTACATTGCTCCTTTACAAATGCTTGACACAGCTAACAACAGATTTTACTGTTATCTGTAAACCAGCTAAAGTTTGGTGACTAAGACACATAGCATCCTTTTGTTCTTTTAGTAAAGTCACCATTTCTGTGGTCTATCTTGCCTTGCCAGGTTTTAAAATAAGGCAAGAAACCTGGTAGTAACCAGTCCTGTCTGGGGTCATTTTCCGACGTGCAAGGTTGATATGTCTGTATTTAAAGTTGTCTTACTTTCGTACAAGTCTCTGTTCATCATGAATTGGACGGCTTCTTTGACTTCTTCACCATATGAGATTTCTTAGGCATTGCATCTGCCACTTAGCACTTGAGCAGCCAAATTAACCTTCATACATGGGAATGTTGGGAGATTAATATGGGAAAGAGATAGTTTTAGGGCAAGCCTATACAACCCGCTGCAATGTTGTTCTAAAAGACCAAATACATGTATCCATGAAATATCTTGTCTATTCCATAATTTTTTGTGAGACCTGGAATTTGCAAAACACTTTCTGGTAGTTTTAAGGAGATGTGGTGGGCCTGAAATAAAAACTGTCTTCCTTTCTAAATCATTTCCAGCTGCAAATTATTGCATATGCTACCTTAATGTACATTCTCAAGACTGGTATCACCCAGAAAAGGACTTCTCAGTGGATTGCACATCCAAGAGAACGGAAAGAAAAATAAATAAGGTGATGATATTTTGTCTAATGCTCACAAATACAGTCAGACCTTTTGATTGATTGTTTGGTGTTTTAGACCCTGTCAAGATTATTTCACTTATATGGCGGCGTTGCCAGTTTTATTGTGGGAGGAAACCGGGCTCTGTGCCAGGAGGAAACACACGACCTTCCGCTGGTAACTGGCAACCATCCCACATAGGTCGTTCGAGTGAAAACCCAGTCAGAAAACAGACAATTGATCATATTTGACAATACAAAAATAATTGGGTAAAAAGGTAACATGTATCTATTTTATGAGCTGAACTGCCTTGCTGGTCATTTCAATTACAATTTCAAATTAAAAATACAAAATGATGCCAAAAACCTTCAATTTTGGGCAGGAAATAGAAAGTCCCTAATTTCTTCTGTATGGGAAAAATACAGAAAACCGTTCTGTTTTTAATGTCAAAAGTATGCTAGATTTTAGCGATTTGAGTGCCTTTAAAAAACTGGATTAATGAAATAATCTTAAGTGCACATAAAACATCAATACACATAAATACAGTTGATGTATTAAGTGTAGGAGGTGGCCAGAGTTAATGTTTTCATCCATATGACAATGTGGGGCAAAGGAATGTGTGAAATAATCTTCACTTGGTATTTGTTTAGAAACCATCAAAAATCCTGAAACAATTTTGAGTGTTTAAAAGCAATTATTTAAGAGCATAATTTGGAGCGCAATGCCCGGTCCTTGTCAGATGTTTTATTGTGATGGCGTACATGATCTATGATGGTTTTGCACCTGTGATGTACCGGGAATTTAAAATACAAAGAAAGTATCTGAAAAAAACAGACCTTCCTTGCATTTGTCTTTATCCGGAGAACTTTTATAGTAAAAAACAGTCTTGCATAACTGTGTTAGCACAACATGAATCAATATACAAGCTTTCACTCACAGATGTTTGACTTGAAGGAAATAAATCTCTAAACACTTGTTACATTTCAACAAAAATACTTTTTCTTGAGGAGAGCTATTTGTCAGTTTACCTCTTGATTTTGCTGCCAAGAATGTGTTAACTTCTGGTTTAGATTCATTAATAAAACAATTTATAGTTTCCTCTTTGTTTCTCTTTTTTCTTAGTTTAGCTCCAATAAAGTGAGCTATATCGGCTTCTTCCGTTGTTATGGGCGCTGACAGATCTTCAATCGAACTTTTGCTTATGAAGAAGTAGTCTGAGACCTTCTCAAAAGTGTTAACAGCAAGCCACATTGCCAATTTCCTGTCATCAACTAAAGGGACAAGCTCTGGAAATCCTTTGGAGGCCTGTTTAAAAAAAACATTCTTGGGTTTTTTCTTTTCTATAGCCTGTTTGTAGAAATGCAGTTACCAATTACTTTATTGAGAGCGTCACTCACTTTATTAAGGGAGCGTTCCCAGTTATCGTTTGCTCTGTCAGGCGGTCGTTTTTTGAAAAACAACCGCTGGCAGTCAACACCCATCGTTTTTTGCTAGCCCGAATAAACAACTGCTGAACGGTTCAATGCTAGTCCTCGGTCGAGTTCGGCTCTCGTCGGTAAAACAGCGTGTCTTACAGTTTTGCCTCTGCCATATAGCTAGGCCTTTAAGCCTGAGTACATGTGCTGTGTTGTTGGAAGGCAGACGGCCCTCAAACAGATACATGATATATTGTATATATTCTTTGTTACGATCTTTCGCATAAACATTTAATATACTACCAAACTGTTTGTCCTCCAATTAAAATATTTCCGTATGTAACTGTTTTTCTTCAACGCAAGGCAGTTCATGTGGATTTAATAAAGAAAGAACTGGGACGATGAATTCACTGGATTTATGGGCATGTCAGTTTCCCGCGTCAGACGGTACCGGGTAGACAAACATACATATCCTCATCGTTCAAGGTTGGTTTCTCGTGTGGCAATCAGAAAAAATATTGAAAAAGTTTCTTTGACAGTGTCTGACATTTTTTTTTCTCTTATGCCGTGCACATTTTTCACGTTCGCTATCTATCACATTTTATAGTAGATCTACCACTGAAAGAAAAGTAAGAATTTGGATGAAAAAAATATTGTTAAAATAAAAAAAATACCGAGGAAAATCAATTTTGTCATGGAAGATGGGCGTTTTGGTTGGATAAATCTGAATTGGGAGGGAGGTTGTATTTTTAAATAAATGCACACAGACAATTAATGAAAAGTCTACGGTTTCAATTTTTATTTTTCCGACATTTGTAAGTTCAGTAGCAAAAACTTCCGGTATATCACCACCCGTTTCATCGCATTCGATATATACTCGGTAATGAAGAAGATACTATGTCTGTAGTTAGGAACTGCCCCGAAACAAAATATAATACTTTGATAGTTCTTTAATTCAGTAAATATAAAAATGACAGATAAACAGATAAAGTTAGGTTTAAAACTCGAAGCTGAAAAACGTTTAGTGTGTTGAGATCTAAATACATCAGAATACTTTCGAAACATTTTTGATTTGACAAAGTAACGTTGAAAGTTTATCCGAGACAACAAAATTTAATTGTTTTTAAAAAGAACACTTTAAATATTTGCCTACATTGGTCACTAGAACAATACTCATACAATACCAGTTGGTCAACTGAAGTCAAGTCAGTCGAAAGTTGATTAGAGCTTGACTGGTTGTTATCAAACTGGGCCTTTAATCCAGACCTGCTGCAGAGGTTATGTTATTGAGATTTGCAGTAAGCGATTTCACCACATGGGGCAGCTATCGATCGACTGAACATAAAACGACCGCTGGCAACACCTACCGTTTTTTCTAGCGTGCGTTTTTTCTAAATCAAACGCTAAGCAAACGAACGATAACTGGGGACAGTCCCTAACTGAAAGATAAAATGTAATATGTGCTTAATGAACTAGTCTTGAGATAATGACTATGGATTAATATGGTCCAAATTATTATCATATTATATAATCTAATATGGTGTCCACTGACTGAAACTAATAAAAATATTACTAGTTCAAAAGTATAGGCTTACCTATAAGGACATTTTTTTTTAATTAATTTTAGATTTAATTTCATTATTTAAAATCTCACTCCAGAATACTGCTTACATAAAAAAAATAGTGGGTGTTTCCTGTATTCTTCTCAGACAGAAGTAGTTAGGAACTCTCTATTTTTACCAAAAATTTGAAATTGAAAATTAGATTTTTCAAATACCCACAATGTAAACAAACCCTGAACCTAATATTTTGAGTCGTAGGAGTGATTTAACGACACAGTATCATTTTACGTACTTTGTCTGAGAAATACGGACTGACCATCGGGTTAGAGGGTCTCGAAAATTCTGCCGATAATTTTTTTAGTGTAAACCACAGATTAAAAGGCCTGAAATAAGGGTAATCCAACAATTAAAGTGGCATGAGCTGCCAAAATGTTGATATTTTGCCGTAAAAACAGAATGTTGAAATTATCAGCTATTTTTCTCAGACGTATAATTCAGAAGCTTTTTAGTGCTTCTAGTCTCGAGAATGTACGATAAAGTATTGTTTTGACCTAACTTTGGCTTAGAATTTTGTTTACTTTTCGAACACTATTCCGGTTCGTATAGATCACATACTGTCTGGATTTTCCTCATTCGAACGAATCATCCTATATCAACGCTGACCAACTATCTGTTAAATGTTAACTTTCTAGTCAAACTGAGGCTACTGAATATCAACTACCGTAAATCACGTGAAATTAAGTCACATTTTTTTCCAGCTATGGTCACGTGATAAAGCTGGCCAAATGTTAGTTTGTTGTGATTGAGGGACAAAGAACCGATTAGTGATACTAATGAGCTGACTGTGGGAGATCGATTGCCTGCTGCGTTGTGTTGACAGCTGTTCACAGACCGTTTGAATTCAGCCCTCAGTCTATGGCCTAATTACTAGATGGAACTAGCCGCACTCATGTGACATCCTGCTTTACTTGTCCGTCAGGAATACACGCAAGCACCGACGCGATTTTGTCTACAATTCTTTCTTTTTTTCTGAGTGTCTCTCTATTATAAAAATTAATGTGTGTATCAAATTAGACAGACGTATTAGAGTATAAAAGTAAAAATCCAGTATATGTTTGCTAGAAACTCTGACTTTACATATATGTTAGTCCGAGTTTGTGAATCCACATTCGAATTCACGCTGATTAGACTAGTCTCGCGTAATAGAGCAACGTAAGCACTCCGAGGAATGACAAAGACTCAACATTTCGGTTTATTAGATCTCCTGATGATGGTTTGATGTAATAAATCGAAATATTGAGTATTGGTCATTCTTCGGGGTGCTTACGTTGCTCTATTTGTGAACCAAACATTTCTATTTTTAATACTGGTGGGGCGTATTTTGGAGTCCGTGTTCATTGCATTGTTGACGTAACACTGACGCGTGACTTGAAAAGCCTGTTTGTGTGTAATTCTACCCCTCCTGCATGTGCGTGCCGTGTGCAAATATACATGTTAAGTAGAGATGACTTTTCAAACGACATCGAGTCTGCACGTGACCAAAGCTTATCGTTGATTGGTTAAAAGTTCCCAATCTGTCCGTCACTTTTTCCTCATTTTTCTCAATTATCGGGGTAGAATCGACTTTAATACCTTCGTCTTGGTGTTTATTGCGTAACCCGATACCGCTGGACGTTGGTTCGCACCTCGTCAAACCCCTCGAATGCTGCGCATTCTCGTGGTTTGACTCGGTACGAACCAACGTTTAGCGGTATCGGGTTACGCAACAAACACCGCTACGGCGGTATTAAACCCTTAAACCACCCATAAAAAGGCCTACGATACTAACCAACCGCAAAGTTAACCGACATTGATCGTTGTGGTTGTAATCAGGCTTCGATTCCTTGTTTTTCATGCCCATTTCTACATTCTAAACCTGTTTTAATTTACGAGTCATGTGTTTAATTTTAGTGGTAGTAAGGTCATGTAAATTGGTTTACTTTACACATGTTCAGCAGTCTACGGCGGCAAGATTCTATATACAAAAGGCTAAATTATTCATGAATGTCGTAATGACACTATTTGAGTTAGTTATATTGTTATTTTATGTATATATCTGATCACAAACTACCCAACAGAAGCGGGCTTTATGATTGCAATGAGCCCGACATCAGTGTAAAACAATAGTCATTTTGGAGTCCGGACTATATATCTTTAACAGCATGAAAAATGTAACAAACCGCAATTACAATAGAAGAAAGTGATTATCAGTTTATTTACATCTAATAATAACGAAACCAGAAACAAGTACTGTACACTACAAAGTCAGTTTGTGGCGATAATTAATTTACGCTAGGAAGGGGTCTTCACTATCCCAATAGGCCCTTGGGACATCTTCAGGTAGAAACCCTAGAAATTCCTCCTCATCTGAATCACTGTCCAGGGCCAAACGGCAGGCATCTACTTCTGTTTTGCCGGCATCCAAAGCTTGCGACAAGCCACTGGCGGTAAAGGATTGGGTTATCATGGCGGGGTTCTCAGATATTCTTTGCCAAGCCAAGTCAACCCAATCCAATACCACCTGGCGACTTGCCGAAGGTACGCGACCCGAGGGGCCTGCAGGGGTGTTGGTGATGTATGTTATCCACAACTTCCTCAAGTGGTCTTTAAATGGTTTATTGATAGATACGTCCAAGGGTTGCAACTGAAACACAAATCAATACGATTAGGTTGAATTCTACAGCAATTATCAACTGGGTTAATGCATATTGAAATAATGAAATTGAAAAATTAAAATCACCAATCGGTCTTACCTTAGATGTGCAGCCCCCAGGAATAATAGCCGGAGTTACATTGGCTGCCTCCAACTTGTCCCGTACGGCTGGAGTTGTATGCCCGGCAAATGAATCCATAATAAGCAGACAGGATTGGTGTTTAGTGAATGGAAGGAGGATGTGGTCTATCCATTTCATCATCAGTATTTCAGTCATCCAGCCCTTTTCCTGTAATTCCACCTTAATTCCACCAGGAACAGACTCGATGTCCGATGGCCATCTTTTACCTGCAATAGAGTAAAATAACAATATTTAATAACCTTCATTCAATTATATAGATTTGATTGACTTTACATAACATCAGCAAGTTAATATGTTTATCTCTAAGCATTTACAGATAATTACCTTTGAAAATTACGAAAGGCGGTAGTGTTTCTCCAGTTTCAGATATTGCTAAAGTCACTGTGAGATGCCTTTTCTCTGCCCCTGTGGTTCGGATTTAGCAATGGTTCTCGTGGGCACTTGGTCAAAATAACTGGCGGTTTCATCCATGTTTATAACATGCTGGAACTCTCTTTCCTGACGCAGTTCCTTGAGGTGCCCTCTAAAAACCGCTAACCTCCGTTCCGAATCTGCAGGCAATTGTTGAGCAACGCTTGTCTTTGTTCTAAGGCTAAGGTTGTGCCGAGTTAGGAAATGCCTCATCCAACCATCTGTTGCTTTAAACTCGGGTTTGTCCACCTTCCTCCTGGCGAATTCAGACAAACTTGCCCTGGAAACAGGCAGATTGCCTTGTCTCTGGCGAAGCACCCAATCCCTTATTTCCAGATCCACTTCCACGTTGTATGTCAAGGCCTTTCCCGAACCTTTCTTTGTCCCAATCCCTCCGTTTTCCAGTTCTGTTCTCCAAGTGTTGATGGTTGTTCTCGGTATCTTCAATTGACGAGCAGCAAAGGCAAAGGAGTGCTCTTTCGCCATTTCCACAGCTTTTACCTTCTGGTCCATTGTATAATGTTTATAATTTCCACGGATAATGGAAGACATGATGGTAGATTAACTGAATTGTAGCGTGAGTGATAGAAGAGATAGATAGTTATGTGAATACGGTAACAAGACGCCAGCTTTTATAGTGCTTACGGATTAGGGATTAAAATAGGCACCTTATGATCTTGTCACTAAAGACTCAAAGGCAGCATGAAGCCATTTTTAATCCGGATAGAGTAATTATATATGTTCTCACTCAAGTGACATTTTTTAGACAGAAGGGTTTCTTTGTTTTATTTCCATAGTCATATTTTTTTCCATTTTTGAAAATTAATTGAAGTTGTCGTAATAAACCAAAACCTGTGATAATTTGAAAACAGACAAGAGCTTGGCTTTACTCAGTATAACTTTCGGTAACACTTAAATGATATCATATTGACAAGATTGTATGTACGGATCTTCAACTGCTGAATTAAAACCAAACGAAACCCGAAAAAGACAATAATTAATTAAACCCACGCCAAATGGTCCACTAGGATGTGGTCCGAAAATTATCCTGTTAAAATGTGGTCAGTACGAACTTCAAAAGTTTCGATATTTGTTGTATCAATGTAAATTCATTTGCTATTATTCATAGGTGCAAATTACAAACTTTCGTATGACGTCCGACTGTAGTACCTGTATTTTAGTCCCTGCGGAGAAACCCTCCGAGAAAAAAATAGATGCTTGACGGGTTATCTGAGGATTAATTTCAGATTTAAGTTGAGCACAAATCAACTAACTTACATCTTGGTTTCTTAATAGCGCACTTGCCGGGAAAATCCAGAATAGTGTTTACATGAAAAACAGTGGGCGGTTTTTCTGTATTTTTCCCAGACAGCAGAAGTTAAATACTATCTATTTTTACCAAATATTGAAAGTTTTGCGATTTAGTATTTTTAATTCGAATCGAAAATTAGATTTATCAGGTACCAGCAATGTAAACAAACTCCAAATCTGGAAGAATACAACGCCAGACTCTGAGGCATGTATGTACTTCATTAATGTTTTCATTATTAATGGTTGGACATGGCAATATTATTTCTGTTGATCTGTATTGCTAGACAAACGCGTTTTAATGTCTGATTTTATTAACTTTAATAACCTATTCCAACTGTGGTAGCGAATATAAATAAATATAAAAAAAACAGTAGCCCATGGGAATCCTCGAAGTGTCACACAACATGAACGAAAGGACAGTTTAAAACAAAAACCGGTGTAAATTGCAATTACTAATAAAAATGATATACGTGTACTTGTGAAAATATGAGACTGTTCGACACAATTTCTTTCTTCATGGATTTTATATTTATCTGGTGTCACCATGTTTTAAATAAATCAAGCTGAAAATCCCCTGGCTGGTGATGACGCATGTTAAAGGCCCACTTGCCGCCGTAGCCTGTTTAAATTTGCTAAGAAAACCAATTTACATGAGCTTACTACGACTATTACAACTAAACTTAAACATGGGACACATAAAACATGTCTCGTTAGCTTTAGAATGTAGAAATGGGGTGAAAAACAAACGAAGAATCGAAGCCTGATCACAACAACAACGATCAGTGTCGGTCAACTTTCGTCTTGGACTACCCTCATTTCAGGCCTTTTTATCTGTTTTTTTGCACTCAAACAATTATCAGCAGGCTTTTCCAGTCGCTGTTAACCGATCGTCAGTCTGTATTTCTCAGATAAATAGGCCTACGTAAAATTACACTGTGCCGTTAGTTCACTCACTCGACTGAAACATAAAATCGCCAATAGGGGGCAGTTTGGTTTGTTTACGTTACGGGCATCTAACAATTCAAATTTTCAAATTAAAAATACAAAGTGACGTCCAAACTTTTAAATTTTGGTAAAAATAGAAAGTTCCTAACTTATATTGTCTGGGAAAAATACAGAAAACGGACTTTAATGTAAACAATATTCCTGATTTTCGCGGCAAGTGTGCCTTTAAATTAAGATTGCAATGCTTGCTATGTCTGATTTCAGCGCAAGTGAAAAAAAGGAAGGGGGAGGCTTTTTATATACACGCCAAATAATACTTATGTGTCTTTTTGATTTATCCAAAGAACAGTTTTTAAAAAATATTCCAATAGTTGACATTTAAAGCAGATTAAAAAGAATTCAACAAGAGATTACTATACAGAATTTTCCTTTGTTTGCGTATGATTTTAATCTAAAATACGCTGACGAGTCGCCTATCTGTGTAGTTATATAAATCAAGCTTGGTTCCTTTGTTAAAAAAGATTGTGTGAGATTTACTAGTCAGTTTATTATCTGCCTAATTAAAATACAATGAGTATTGGTAGTTAGGACCAGGCCTATGGCGGCTAAAACTAATCCGGTATTGTCTCGGGATAATATAAAAGAATACACTGTAGATGTAATGTCAGTCAAGTCACATTCGTCACAATGCCTAAATACGTATTTGCTTCAGCTGTACGAGGTTACCACGTCTACAAAACCTTTTGGAGCCCTAAAGAGAATGAAATACTGGGTACACGACGTGATGTTGGTAATGAATATGACATCTACGCAATTGCAGTTAAAAAGGGGCAGATAACTGTAGGCCATTTGCCGAAGGAAATATCGCGAATTGCCTGGTTTTTCATCAAGAACGGCGGGATAATCGAGTGCCGGATATCTTCCTCTAAGAAACGGCGATCAACTATCGACAAAGGGGGGTTGGAAATTCCATGCAATTATATATTTTCGGGAAAACGGGCCATTGTAACCAGATTAGAGAGTCTTCTTCGGCGGGCCGTTCAAGAAAACGAAGTTGCAAAAAGAAGAGAACAACAACAACATTGAATCTGTACGCTGTTTTAGTTTTGTACTTTATTTCTTCACTCCTAAGAGCTCTTTTCAGAGCCACCAAATCTTTCGAAAAGTTTCAATCTGAAATATTGCACTTAGTTCCTGGACTTGCAGTAAGAGTTGTCTAGTAGTCTGCTGAAAAAGTATCCTGCTGGGCCATCAACACTTACGCTTCCGTAAGTGATTAAGCTCTCAGCTGGCGCGCGTCTTTCAACAAAGCCGACTCTGCTTAGTGACGGATTTTTAAGTTGTAAAAAATGTGACTTAATTTCACGTGATTTACGGTAGTCCAAATACCAAACGGTGGCTAAGGGGAGGGAGTTGACTCCAGTTGGGAATGTGTGTTTCATGTTGTACAGTTGTGTATTTGTTTAGTGTCCTTTGTATGGAGAATATAGTGTTTTATCTGAAAAGTTTATGCCCAGACTTTGTTATATTGTTTACAATATGGTAGCAGAACGTGGTTATACAGTTTTACACCAGTTTTTGAAATAATTAATGGAATTTTGTTGGAGTGGACTTTGATTAAGACAGTTGCTGTTGTTGTTGTTTGCCCTCCACATTTCAAGAAAGATGGCTAGTGCTGGGAATTATAAAACTCCACCTACATTTTCAGAAAGTAAACCATATAACAGGTGGGTGGATGAACTCAAAGTATGGCAGACAGTTACTGAATTAGATAAAAAAAAGCAAGCTTCAGTTATAGCACTTTCTTTACCTGAAGACGAAGGATCTGTCAGAGACAAAGTGTTTAGTGAACTTGGTGTTGAGAAACTAAATCAAGAAATGGTGTAGAAATCTTTTGGCTGCATATGAGACTTACACAGATTTTGATAGGTTCAAGAGACAAGAAAAGGTTTCAATGGAAAATTACATTGCAGAATTTGAGAAACTCGATAACAAAACCAAGAAATATAGTATGACTCTACCTCAGTCTGTGTTGGCTTTTAAATTATTAGACGGAGCTGATCTTGATCATAAAGACCGGCAATTGGTTTTAACAGGGGTTGATTACACTGACTCAGAACACCTCTTTGTTCACAGTACCAAACTGAGGCTACTGAATATCAACTAGTCCAAATACCAAAAGGTGGCTAAGGGGAGGGAGTTGAGTTCAGTTGGGAATGTGTGTTTCATGTTGTACAGTTGTGTATTTGTTTAGTGTCCTTTGTATGGAGAATATAGAGTTTTATCTGAAAAGTTTATGTCCAGACTTTGTTATATTGTTTACACTATCTGATATCATTGGTCATGGTGATTGAATAGAATTGGGTTGCCTACCTTGCTGTAGGTCTCTCAAACATTTTTTACCCTCACCACTCATGTGTCCTAACTTGTTACAGTTGTAACACACAATACCTCGCTGTCCTGGATGACAGGGCGTGTAACGAAAGACGAGTGATCATTCGGACGCACCTCACACTCGCCTAAAATTTCAAAATAGCGAGTGCATAACCACTCACCTGGTTAAATGTCCACCTTATAAATGCGCTGTATAAGATCAAATGGATGTATAGCTCGTTTAATTAAGTTGTAAAAACTTGTCAGGCCAATTCGCAACACTACTTCACAAGGTTGACCGTGGACAACTGTGCTTCAATATCGATGGGGAAAGGCTATGTTTCATAAAAGTATAATGCAATAAGCATACCGCTGCATGGTACCGAATCAAAACTGCTACAAATCGGAATGGGTTTATTACGGTGAAAAACTTATTTTGTATATTATTTTCGTAGACCATCAGAACTGATTTTTTACTGCATGTAGAAAGCTAGAATAAATTCGCTTGTAACTTGATTACATTTTTTTTGTTTTTTTTCTTTTGCTTTCGTGGCATTGCCGGGTTCTGTTTTCAAAACTACTCCACACAAAGCATGAAGTGATACGATTTGACGTAGTACTCCAGTAGGAGTTTCTGCAATCTAAACTTTAGGTAGCATATTTTTTAAAACGAACTTTAGTTATGGCTAAAGGTAAGCCAGTTGAGCTGTCCACATACTTAAAATGGGAAGAAGTTACCACCTGTTTCCGAATTAAGGAAGAATACAACAACGCAGCCAACAAATCGCATGTGACTCATATTTTTTGTATCAGAAATTGTGATAAAATCAAAGTCGATCCATCATGCCAGTGGAAGGCGAACAGAGAAATGCTATCCTAAGTCATATGGACAAGCTATATCTCAAAGTTTAACTCAAAGCAACATTTACTTGGAAAAACCCATAAAATCGCTTTAACTAATGATATTGGTAATCCTGCCAGTGATACTGATAGTTGGCAGCCAAAGATAGGTACAGCCATAAACAAGTCTGTGAAAAAAGATTATCTTATAACATATAGTAATTCATGGAAAACCCTTTCTGGATTTCGATTATATCGTTTCAATTCAAAAGGAAAATGGTGTTAAATTGCTCTGAAATGGCTGCTTATATATCTGAAGTAATTAAAGAAGAAATTGTCCAAGTGATAACAACTAGTTTGGCATTTTCAGTCTTGAATGACGGCAGCCAGCCAAAGAAAACTGGCTCTAAAATGGAACTTATGTGAGAAATGGTTTACCAGTATATTACTGTTCTGGTCGGGTCCGTCTAAAGACTCAAATGAAACAAAATCTACTCAAACGAAAGCAAGTGAGCTCAAATGAAACGAAATATACCAAAAAATGCTAATATAATCATGTTATAAGCTGCTAATTCAATTATAACACGCCCGCGTTCATCTATTCATATTAAATTGATTGATTGATTGATTGTTTGGTGTTTTACGCTGTGCTCAAGATTATTTCACTTATATGGCGGCGTTGCCAGTTTTATTGTGGGAGGAAACCGGGCTCTATGCCCGGAGGAAACCCACAACCTTCCGTTGGTAACTGACAACCATCCCACATAGGTCGTCTAATCATATCAAAGATTGTAAAAGCAATAACTGGATATAGGAATTGGGGCCTACATAAAAAAATCTTATTCCAGGGAGATAACTATTGTTGAGGAAAATTAAATTGTGAATTGCAAAGTAAGCTCCCCTTGAAAATTTGGTTGAAAACAACATTGCCACCTGGTAGCCATCTTCAATATGCTAATGAGATGATAATGTACAGTGCACAGCTAGAACTTAGCCAAACATGACACACATCGTCCCCCTAAGGTCAGGTCAGTAGTTTTCTTGGAATAATGATAATAAGTTTCATTTTAAAAAACAACATTGCTTCCTGGCGGCCATATTTAATTTATGCAAACGAGATGAAAATGTAGGGTGCACAACTAGATCATAGGGAGACAATGTGGGCCAAGTTTGGTCAAAATCAGACCAGTACATTGTAGTTTTCTTGGAATAAAAGTATTCAATATGGCGGCCATATTGAATATGCAAATGAGATGGAAATGAACAGTGCATAACTAGACCATAGGGTGATAATGTATGTTGAGTTTTATTAAGATTGGACTGGTAGTTTTCTTGGAATAAAGGTAACAAGCAAAAGTTAACGGACGGACCACGGAAAAGCGATTTGAATAGCCCTCCATCAGAATGATGGCGGGCTAAAAAGTTCAGGGGTTGTTGATTACTTAAAAAAAAAAAAAAAATGCTCAAATGAAAGACTGCCTTCGCCAAGTTGACCGCCATTACATGTCTAAGAAGGTTGCTTTGAAAGTTAAAATACAAGAGGCACCCAAGGGCAGGATTACTTATATTATGATATTATTCTACCATACCTGCTTGTGTAGAGAAGAATACTTAAAAAATAGATGTTTTTTATCTCTTATTTTGTAAAACAAAACCACAATTGGCAAATGTACACCATTTTGTTTTTGTCGCCGTTAGACTACGGTGGTAGATGCTTCGAATGAACGGAACTGTCTAATGTTTGGTGTTGTAAATAAGCTGCTATGTAAATACGACACTAGATATATTGTTTTTTGTGTGTGTGTGTCCATTAAATTTACAGATTGTGAGGATTGAGAGGCGAAATCATTCGTGGGCAAATAGGGGTGGTCATGTTCTTAATATGGGAATGACGTAACCCGCCAGAGCGCGTGCGTGTCTTCATAGCAAAACAAACCGTTTATTAACTTTTTATCAAATTCCGACAGAGACGTGGTTCAGGCTCTGTGGTGCATACGTCAAGGAGTGTGTTAGATTCTAAGCACCACTGAGACTGATTATTAGGACTAATTGATGTATTCTAAAGAAAGTTACAAATTTCCCCTGATGAATATGTACATCAGTATGTGGATATTACCGCAGATGGTAAATCTGTTAATACAGGACAATATAACAGCGTCTTTACTAGGATGAAATAATCAAGATCGTGGCTACTTTCATTCATTGCATATCATGCAGAGTTAGCAGCTAAAGTAATCTCAAGTAAAGACTTTCAAGAAGTGGAAGAATTTTATCT
Organism: Lepidochitona cinerea; assembly: GCA_963971465.1. Lineage (NCBI taxonomy): Eukaryota > Metazoa > Mollusca > Polyplacophora > Chitonida > Tonicellidae > Lepidochitona > Lepidochitona cinerea. Next base: position 18,554,822 of record OZ020558.1, read on the forward strand.
TAGAAAATTCAGGAAAACTCAAATCCGAATTAAAAGCTTCATGTGAAGCTATTGGCATCACTCGTTACACACTCCCTAAGGTCCATGGTAAAAAAAAATTTCATCACAAACAGATGGGACTTGAACGATTAATCCACATGTGGATTCCCCTTAAAATGACCTTTCTACCAGTAGTGGTTACACTGCTGACACACAAGCTAAAATGCAAGTTTGTTTTTTTTAAGTTAGAACAGTATGATTTTCTGACAACAGTTTGTACTTTCAAAGTAATCTTAGACCATGTTGCAAAAACGTACAAGTTTTATTCCAACTCACGAGTTTTGTTACAAGGTCGATGCATTTTGTCACAACCTACGAGTTTTGTTCCAACCTTGACGAGTTTTGTTCTAAACGCGTCACGTGTTTTGATACAAACAGGCGACAGATTTTGTACCAAATTTTACATGTCCCGAGTTTTGATACAAACAGTCGACAGGATTTGTAACAACTTTTGCCTGATGTTTGTAACCATTTTGAAAAAGTAGATGGAGTAAATTAGATTACCATTATTTGTTTTGAGAAGGTATTAAATCAAGAAAAAGAAATAAAATCCAATTGCTATTTATTGATTTTTATATGATCGACCAATTAGTAATATATCACATAGGCCTAATCCTGGTGACACTCTAAAGTTCGAAGTAGCGATATGTTTTATTTTCTCTTAAATCTATCCTCGAGTCGGGACGATATATTGGGATTCCACTGTAGGACCTTTTACTAGCCTTCATCTCGATTTCAACATGGCGGAGAGTGGTTGGTCACCGTGAGCTCTCGAGCGTTTGTGAGGCTATTACTCTGAAAATATGTCCTTATGTGCTGACTAATTTATCCCTTATATGATTTTGTTGCTGTCCTACTGCCGTATTTATTACTTTGAGGATTTCTGGTCTCCAAATACTTCAAGTGAAATGTCCCAAATGTGATACCTGGACAACTACAACGTTCGACAGTACCCGATCCCAAGGAAAGGATAATGACGATACTGAACAAGAAGTCAACATGCACCTGCCTACATCTACTCCTCCTGTAAGACTGATTCACAAATAACTGATCAAAAACTCATTTAGTACCCTCTGTACACAATTAGCTTCTATGCAACTTATGCTCAACTCCATAGCTACTCGTCAGGACGAATTTCAGGAAAGGCTTGTGAAAGTTGAGAAAACACAAATTGACCTTATCAATAGCGTTGAATGTTTCGATAAATCTTTAGTAGACCTGACTAAACGTATTGATGAATCAATCGGACCACAAATGGAAGTTTTACAAATCTCCGTGAAATACCTTCAAAGCGAAAATGAACGTTTAACATTCAAACTTATTGAACAAGAAAGGTATAGTTGAAGTTATAATTTGCGATTCGGTGGAGTTCTTGAGGCGGAAAACAAAAATCCCCTTGCTGTGATCAATGACATAATAACAAATACCTTAAAACAACCAGTAATACTGTCGAAAATGCCCATAGAACGGGATTTAAAAAAAATGGTCAAATTAATTTACCAACGCCAGCAGCGAGAAATTCTTTTTCAGTCTAAAAAAAATCCTAAAGGAGGAGGCCGATTGGCTGAATGGATAAGGCAGTCGGCATTTAGTGCTGGCTATAGGTGCCATACTCTCGGGCGTCACCCAAAAATCGGTAGAAGAGTTTCTACCATATTTTCAAGAAAGTGTCATCCCAAAATAACGAGAATACTGTTATATTCACTTTCTAAAAGACTAACTAATTAAACTCAAATATATTTGGGATAAATTCTGGCCACAGCTTTTATTAATTTAAATGAAAGGTGAGGCATACCTCTAAATTATGAAAATAATAAATGAGAATATATGTATATATTCCAGCAACAATTGAACCAGATGGGCCCCATGCAACAATGGACTGGTGGGTCCCAACAACAATAAAAAGCAAGCATGCTTCAGCAATTTAATGTAAACCAACAAATTCATGGTAAAAAAGACAAATTAACCCTGGTGATGCGCATATGCCAAACCAAGAAGGTTCGCCCCAAGGAAAGCAGAGGAAACGCCACCAAGGAAAAGAAAGCTGTGGCCAATCACAAAAATTTAAACAGTACAAATGTCACATGGGATTTATTTATTTATTTCCGGATTGCACATTAGCCGCTGAGTGGAATGTCACACCAACCAAGGGAAAACTATTGACGTAGGGCAGGAAATGAAGGAGTCTAAGGCCCCTTGAATTGTGTTAAGGAGAACATCATTTCCCAGTTGGGTAAGGTGAACCCCATCCTCCAAATATAGCTTGAGTGTGACTTTTGACAGCTCTGGGTTTGTTTGTTTGTTTATTCACCACAAAATGCATTTATGTACCTACAGATGAAAGAAAATATATTAGTCCATAACAATAAGCCAATTGATATGGTGGCGGGAATAAAGTCCCTAAGGACTTGTTCTATCCCTTGAGATATAATACATTGGATTCCGTAGGGTAAACAATAATAATCATGACAAAACATAGGTACATTGATAAGAGATGGTCTTTGAGTTTGGACTTAAATAATGAAATGGAAGTAGTACTTTTTAAAACTGTTGATAATCAGTTCCATTCAATAGGTCCAACTAATCTCACTGAATGAAAAGAATAATTAGATTTATAAAATGGTCGATAAAGATTATATTGTTAGGATCTTGTTGAGTATGAATGTATATTGGTTTGTTGAATGAAGAGAGATAAACATGATTTCGGTAACAAGTCTGGTCGGTGAAAATATTTAGACCCTAAAAGAAGGATTGACTGAATAGCTAAGTTTCTGACATTAAGAATACCAAGAGATTTAAAAAGGGGAGCTGTGTGGTCAAACTTCTCGTTTTTGTAGCAATAACAATGGTTTGGTATGACTGGAATATGAAATTGCCCAAAGAATATTACCATAAGTTACAAACAGATGAATAAGTGAGTAATACAATAATAACAATGACTTTTTATTCAATTGTTTTTTTAATATGCTTAATCAGTCCTAAATTCCTTGAAATCTTGCTGCTGATGAAGCTAATATGAGCAGTCCAGGAGAGTGTTGATTGGAACACAATACCCAAGAATTTAAATTGCCAAACACGATTGATTTCAGTACCATTCAGAATCAAGGGGATTGTGGGATCGGCTGAATGAGTTGAGGGTTTTATTAACATATATTTAGTTTTACTTATGTTTAGTGAAAGACGGTTTGATAATAGCCATTGGTAAACTGACTCAAGCTCATGGTTCAATAGCTCAAACAACTCAGCGCAAGATGGCGAGGAACAAAACACACTTGTGTCGTCAGCGAATAAAACATACTTCAACGAATGGGAAGTGTTCCTATTGTCATTGATATAAATTCAAAACAATATGGGTCCTAGGACAGATCCTTGAGGAACTCCTAGGTTTATATAATTTTGTGGAGAGAATATGGAGCTTATGTGAACAATTTGTGAACGGTCGGTTAAATAGCTCTTAAACCAAGAGCACATAGGCTCCCCCTAAGCTTATTGTGCACGCTGCCAAACAACTGTTCAATCTTTTCAAGGAAGACGACATAGCATTATTATTGGAGCTAAATCTCAACTGGGATCTCTGCAAAAAATGTGACCAAACAATCAGTGCCTTAGGGAAAATAAGTCGCAAGTATGTCACCTCCAATTTTAAATGGTTTCGCAGCTCTAATAAGGAAACCCTCCCCAGATCATTAGCACCACAATGTAACAACAGGCAAGCTGGTTCGTCTTCAAACTTCATCAGGTAGTTGATTGTTTTTCTTAGTTTGAAGGCTGATAATCCGCTCCTAGCTTGCCACCAAACTGAAAACTTAGGCCCGTCAAGTTAATGCCACCAGCCCAGACTTGTCGTGTGTGGACAAAACCGTGTTTTAAGATTGAAGATCCCACGCACCATATATGCTTTCTGTCTCCTGAAAAAAAAAACTAAATACAATATATAACAACAGATTTTTTTTTTTTTTTTTTTTTTTTACATGTGATCATACAAAGCTGGCAAACGAATAAAGGTCTTGAAGACATCACTTCGCCATCTCCCCATTGATTTTATTTGTTTGTCTCCCAAACCTCTCATAACTGCATCTGATGCTGCCCCAATGCGAAAAGAATTTTAAGCAATTTGAATCCCATCCTAGTAACCGGATTGACCTGGTTAACATGGTGGAGAACGGATACCTTGTCAAGGGGGTTCCACTAAAATGGCAAAATAAGGGGCCCTGATTTTTGTTCTTATGGACAGAAAGTTGTTTAACGACTGGAACGGACACACAGAGGACGTATTCGAACACTTTAATTAATCTAATTTGTGACCCTTTGCCAGCTTGATCAGTTTTTGAGTTTTCAAGGTACAAGTCTACTGAATTAGGAAGGAAGTGGACATTCCGACCCAACAGTACCCGGTTTATTGGTGTGTTCCCAGAAACTTAACTCACCCACCCGTAAGAAGGCATGGAATACGAGGGAGAAAGCTGCTGCAAACATGGCCGTCTCATATTTCGATAAACAGATGTGAGACAAAGATGAAATTATCTTAACAAGTAAATCCCTGGTAATGGGGTGTCTTGTATCTTTACTCGTCATTGTTCGTTTAAAACCTTCGAACAATTTTTGAACAATAAAGAAAGAAGTGTTGTCAACATGATTTTTTAATTTACTATAGAAGCTAATTCCCGCTAAGTAACATTTCACTGTTGCATATGAGGAGCCCCTCAGGGATAGAAATGATACAAATTTCATGTGTTAGTGGAATGGGCCACACAGTATGCAAACTGTGCGTCGTTCGAAACTGTTCTGTTAGTCCAGTGTTGTAAGTTTTCCAAGTGTTACTGGATAAGATCATTTATTTGATGCTGGATATCAGTTTTTAGAAAACGTTGGTGTAACAGAGTGGGATGGTAATCTGCCTGTGGTGCTAGACATCGAAAACGCTTCCACTGAAACCAAGAGATTGAGTCTGCTGTCTGATTTGCAATACCAGAAATGTGTTTTGCTTCTATTTGAAACTCATTGATCATTGTAAATAGAATCACTTGTCTCAAAATTACCATTATTCTACTTGAACTGGAAGTTGATCTATTTAAAATATGTACTAAGGCCTGATTATCAGTATGAACTGTTACTTTTTGATGAATAAATAGAGCCATTATAACGGGTATAATCTCTAAAAATGTTACTTGTTTCAGTATGTCGGACCTCACCAATAATGGGGCCACTAGCAACGGGTCATCGGTACTGTCTGTGTATAAATGAATTGTACTTGTCAGTGGTTCACATATTGCGTATGTGCCATTAAACTGTTCTAGAAATTGTGTCCCGCTTCATAGCAGCAGAAACTCAAACTTTGTGGTGTCGGGCTCGAACACCAATCATTGCATCACAAAATCGACGGTTTAATGCTCTTGCTGGCTCAAGCACAAAAGGCTAGAAGACCAACGCACGATTGTAGTTCTTTTAAGGTTACTTTTTTGGCCGACAATCTTTACCGGAAAAATGGATAGTGAAGTTTACCAGGGAATCTTAAGAAAATGTTTACTTGTAAGTCAGCGTGTTATATTTTCCGTTTCGTTTGCACATACTTTTATAAGCCTACAATATTGTTTAACATAATATTTATCCTTGTTTCAGCCATTCATAGAGAGAGCTTATCCCAATGGACATCGGTTATACCAAGACAACGACCCAAAGCACAAGAGTAAATCTACAAAGGAATGGATGGTCAATAATGGGGTAACAGCAATGCTCTCTCCACCAAAGTCCCCAGATTTAAACCCCATCAAACTTGTATGGGGCGCCATGAAGTATTACATACAACGCACAGTGAGACCCAGAAATAAGGAACAACTGGTCAGGGCAATACTCATCTTTTGGGGAAGGTTGACCCCAGAGGTTTGTAGGAGGTACATTTCTCACCTCAGGAAAAGTGTCCCTGCTGTGGTATCTGCTTATGGAGCAGCCACAGGACATTAAAACAAGAGACGTTTATTGTGGTTCATTTATTCAAACGTAGTTTATTAGTTTATCAAAGTGAATAAACAGTTTAGTATTAAACACTTTGTTGATATATATACATTGAACCATAATTATATGCATTTGATATATAAATATGTACTTGTTGAACTGTGTGTGTGAAAATGGTTATCCTTGAACACAACTCCATGTCTCCGTCGATCAGGCCCGACACTGCCTCGTGGTATATAAAGTATATAGTGGCTAAGTTCTATTTATAGTAAAAGTGACCTCGTTTTTGATCGCAGGAAGTTGAAACGTGAACTTGTACAAGGGGTGATGATTGTGAACATATGTATGAAGTTTCGTGACGATCTGATAAGAATTGTGGTCTGTAGAGCGATGACGCCATTTGGGATACGTACATCCGTACGGGCAGATCCCTATATACCCTCACGACTTTTGTCGCGAGGGTATAATGATAGGGTCGCAATATATAGACATATAAATGCTGAGGTGCTCCGACAATTTGTCTGAAGTTTCTTTGATTGAATATGAATTCATTTTCCGTGACTATAAGTTCAGCAATGTTCATTAGGGTTTTGCTTTTAGTTAGTTCATATTCAGAATTTGTAGTTGACCTTAGGTTGGCAGACAGGGCGTTTAAGATTTCATTGAAAGGCAAGTTTGTATACAGTGATGTTACATCATAGGTAATAAGTAATGTACCTTTAGGTACGATTTGTCTTTCAATATCATCGATGAATTTGTCCGATATATAGGTGGTTTGAGTTTGTACAATAGGTAGAAGAAAATAATCCAAGTATCTGCCCAGCTTTTCAGTGGGTGAATTGCATTGCGCAATAATGGGGCGTCCAGGTATTTTTAGACATTTGTTTTTATAAGGCAAGCACAGGTTTTGCTGAAGTTGGTTGGCCTTAAGCTTGTGTATTTTAGGCAAGAAATAAAGTGTAGGGCTTGACTTTGTTACATAGGGTCATATAAATATTTGTACACTTTAGGACTGACTAATTCCAGTTTAGATTTTAGTTAGGTGTAGGTACAAAACGTAGGTCTTTGGCCTGGAGTGAGATGTCGTGGTCCGTTAGGTCACAGCTGGATAGGTTAAGGACGAAAGTTTTGTTTGACTCAAGGCGCGAATGTTTAGTAGCCGTCTTCACTCTCTTTATGAAAAGTTTGTGTTTCCGATTAGACTTCTTGGATTTGTATATACGTCTAGTCATGTTTACAATGCTGAGACAAAAGGTTCTTCCGAATAGATGATAGCTTCGGTCAGATCTAGTTTGGAGGGTATGAAGCTCCTTAGTTTGAAGTAAACGTTAAGAAGGTTGAGAGAGGGGGTGACCGACTGTTATCATTGGATGTTCAATTGGCGGGAGCATGTCTGATTGGTTTCCGATTAAGCATGACGATTGGTCTAAGATGGAGCCTTCTGATTTGGTCTTTACCCTATTGGAGAGAGTAGCTTAGAATCATGAAGCTTGTAAGCATAAAGAGCTATAACAGTATATAAATTTGTGTATGGCGTGAACTCGCTTTTTAGCTCGGTAGACAAATATCAGTGGAGTCTAATGAAGTAAAGATGATCGGTTATGAGAAATATATATAGAATAGTTTATTATATAATATGGTAGACATAAAATGTAAAGCACAGGAATGGTGTACATAGAATATCTCACAAGTAGTAAAAGGTTAGCACGGAAAGTGTCCATAGTAAAAGATAAACAAAGTGCTTAGTAGCGCCAGTTTCGCCTTCTGTCGGCACTGGAGGGTTTTCTATCAACTTTGGAGGAGTTTCTATCCTCGGGCCCCCGTGTGAGTTCCGGGGGATAAGAATTGGCTCACAGTTCCCAGGCAAGCTTGATCGTAAAAGGCGACTAACCTGGGGAAATTTTTTAATTATTATGGTATAAACCTATCTGTTAACATTACACTCTATCAGAACAAAAACACATATTTACAAATCTGTATATTATAAAAAATAGTTATTTATATAAATTGTTTATTGTTGCTCCATTGGAGATAATTGTGATATTTCTTGTTTTTAATCTCCGAAAATGATTTACAGTGTTTTACCAGTTTTTATTATTTCTGTTCCAATGTATTTTTGATGTAAAAAATGTGATGATGATTTAATTTTTTTTTCGCCGCCATATAAGTGAAATAATCTTGAGCGCGGCGTTAAACTCTAATCAATCAATCTATCCACGGCCCTGTGGTTACGGGAATTGGAGGGGCCTCTATGGGCCGGTCTGGAATAGGGCGTGTCTGTGGCTTTTGAGGAGGGGTGGTCATCAGTATTTGATGACTTCGGCTGTCTAAGCTTTCTAGCGAATTGTAGGACCTCCTTGTCGGATTTCGCCAAGAGGTCCCTTGCCTTCTTGAAAAAGGTACTTCGGGACTCTCCTGATGCTGGACTGGATGTTCCAAGATCCTTTGTAGTTGAAGTAATCAGCTCCTTCATTCTAGTGGTTTCTTCGTCTATGTGAAGATTCACCATAGAGAGCATTTTGCTGGTGGCTATCTCTTTAAGGTCCTTCTTTAGTTGATCAATCTTAGGTCCAAGTTTGTCTAGATTATACTCTGACTGGCCGAGGAATGGATTAAGGTCAATGTTTATAAAACCTGGGCATCTGTCCATTACAGAGTTGAATTTAATTGCCTCATTTCGTAGTGGATGCCTCTGTTTTGCCATGTTCTCCAGTCTGGCAAAGGTTGCTTCAACTTTGTCCTGTTGTGGTGAAATAGGTTTAGGTGGACTGGCGGGTGGCTCAGATAAGGTAGGTGACATGGAAGTGAAAAGTTTGTCAATCAGCTCATCTGTAATTTCCAATTCAACAGCTTTTGAAAAGTTTGCCATGGTGTATATAGAGTTGGAGTAGTGGTTAATTAAGAGTTCGCTGAGGTGTGCAAAAATGGAGTGTAGCTGATTGGGACCTTATATATCCAAGAGAATGGCTTGAGTGAGATCTGTCAGCTATCATGAGTACAGAACAACGGGTGCCGACAGGAAGAGAGGGGTGAGCGGTCGCACACACATGTAGAGTGCACCAAAGATGTCCCCTGGAGGTGGTCTCTAATGAAGAGACAATGGGCTTGAATTTATAGCTTATGGTTGGTATAGAGTGAAAGTCGACGAAGCCCGAGCATAGCCAAGTATGGCTAGTTCATTTTTTTTTTTTTTTTCATTTCATTTTATTCACCAGTTTTAACAAGGATATTTACAGAACATTTAACATAAATGACATTTAACATGAAACATTCAGAAAAAATATCTGGCGGGATGAAAACCCCAGGGGGCTTGTTTTATCCCATTATAAAATTAATTGTAATGTTAACATTGTAGGAAATAAATAAATTAGTCTTCTCATTGTATAAAGAAAAAGGTGAGTTAATTGGAAAGAACTAAGGAATTATTTTTCTTTTACTATCAGCGAGGCTTCTACTGTTTTTGTAACCTGCAGGTTCTATAATAATTACATGTGCTATAAATCTTTCAAGAGGTGGATTTTCAGATGTGATTTGAACATGGATGTTGATGTAAGTTGTTTTAGGTTTCGGGGGAGTGTATTCCAGTTTTGGGGAACGGACGAACGGACAAAGTAAAAAGAGTGGGTTGAGCGATATATTGGACGATATAAGTTTAGGTCCACATTTCTTGTTGGATAACGATGGACTGTAGATAATCAGGTAAATAATGCCTGCATCTTTAGGGGTATTTGGGCTATATGGTGAATAAAAACATGAGCCATTCTCAACAGGTGAGAGCAATTTAGCTTATCTAGAGGGAGAATATTTAATTTCTTAAATAGTGGTGTGGTATGGGCATATTTGTGGGCCATAGAGATGATCCTAACTGCTCTTTTTTGTAACAATTCAATAGGTCTTAAATGGGTTGGAAAAGTCTTTCCCCAGACAACATTACAATAATTCATATAGGGAAAAATGAAAGAATAATAAAGTATGAATAGGCTCTTTTTGTTTAGACATTGCTTTAAGTGATTCAGGACGCCTATGTTTCTGGTGATCTTCTTACTAATTTCGTGAATATGAGTTTGCCAATTTAATCTATCATTGAAAAAAACACCTAGAAATTTATACGAGTTAGTCTGTTTCAGATTAATCTTATTAAGGACAACCCTTATTTCTTTAGCCCTATTCGTTTTCTTTGGGTTTATTAACATAAATTGTGTTTTAGTTACGTTAAGGGTTAACCTATTACTGCAGAACCAGTCATTTATCCTACTTAGTTCACTGGTGTTGTCATCTATTAGCTGATTAAGGTTATTGTTTGATATGCACACGCTTGTGTCGTCCGCAAACAGGGTTAAATTTAACAATTTTGTTGATGAAGGTAAGTCATTGATGTAAAGTAAAAACAACAACGGTCCAAGAATGGACCCCTGGGGAACTCCGTGTTTTATGTCTTGTGACTCAGATAGGACATTTTTGACATAAACCTTCTGTCAGCGGGAAGTTAAGTAATCGCGCAAGAAATTGTTTGCGGTTCCGCGAAAGCCGTAATGGTTTAATTTTGCGAGAAGAATTTCGTGGTCAACTGAGTCGAAAGCTTTCGCGATATCCAGAAATGTGACAATACTATATTTGTTTTCATCTTTCGATTTGATTAGCATGTCATGTAAGGTCAATGCAGCAGCAGCAGTTGAGTGGTGGGCTCTGAAGCCAAATTGTTGGGGACAGATTGTGTCATGATTAAGCAGGAAATCGTTTATCCTTATTGCAACTAGCTTTTCAATGATCTTACTAAAACAGGGTAAGACTGATATCGGTCGGTAGTTAGAAAAAAACAGTTTTCTCACCACCTTTATGGACTGGGGTAACCTTAGCAATTTTTTGTGAGTCGGGGAAGACACCTTGGTCAAAAGCCAAATTAATAACCCGAGACAGGGGAATAGAAATCTTGTCTGCGATGGGCTTTATTAATGATATGCGCACACCATCCAGGCCAGCTGCAGCATTTTTAAAACCCTTTATTATATTGCTAACTTCTGTTGGCGTACAAGGTTCAAACTGACAGTCGGGATAGGGTTGTCCCAGATATGTGGCATAATGCACCGTGGGACTGGGCAATTTGCTAACAAGGTCACTAGCTATTGTAGTGAAGTAGGCATTGAAGCTATTGGCAATTTCTACAGGATTGCTGATCTCTTTATCATTATGGACAAAGGTGTCCGGTAGAGGATTAGGGCGCGTTTTATTCAAAAGTTCATTTAGGATTTTCCAAGTGCTTTTTATATCGTTGTTAAATTTATTTAGTTTCTCCTGATAGTGATGCTTTTTGGCAGTTTTTAGGATGTGATTTAGTTTATTACGAAATACGCGATAGTCCTCTCTACTTTGAGTATCTTTGTTTTGGATATAGTCCCGGTAGAGTCTATTTTTTTCCCGTATTGAGTTTAGAATACCTTTTGTTACCCAAGGTTTGAGGATTCTCTGACTGGAAACATTTCTAGTCAGAATTGGAAATGATGCATTATAGATGGAGTTGAACTCTTCTTCAAAAGCACTAAAGACGGAGTTTGAGTCACCAATTCCAACGTCTTCTAACCAAGACTTTTCATTTATTTTTTGTTTGAATATGCGTTCATTTTCTGGAGTTATTTGTCTATATGTAACATGCTCATTTGGAGTATATTTGGTTTGGTTAAGTTTCGAGATATGGAAAATTGGAAAGTGATCTGTGGTATCGGAGATTATTATTCCGGATGTCATTTAGTTGTCTTGTTGGTTCGTAAAAATATTGTCAATAAGGGTGGCTGAGTGAGAGGTTACTCTAGTGGGTTTTGTTATGCTAGGAAATAAATAGAAGGAGGTCATTATGTCAAGAAATGTTTGTGTTGGTTGTGTTGGTTGATGACTATCGCTTTGAAGTAAATCAATATTGAAATCTCCAAGGAGAAAACATTTCCTTTCTTCTGTCTTAATATGTTCGAGTGTTGATTGTAGGTATTCATTAAATATATTCACATTTTTTCCAGGCGGCCTATAAAATGCTCCAACTACATATTTTATCCTAGAAATTTCGAAATTGATTAGAAGAGATTCATACTGGCCGTCATCATTAAGTGAAGATAAGTTATTGACTGAACAGTTTTTTATGTCATTGCGAATAAATATCATAATACCACCGCCGCGTTTGTTCACTCTGCTTGAGGAAAATAACTGATACCCTGGAATGTCAAATAAGTGTTCAATTGAATGATGGGCCCATGTTTCTGTAATAGCTATGATAGAGAAATTTAATTTGAGGTTTGAAACTAAACATATTATCTCCAGATAGTTTTTCTTGAGACTGCGCGCGTTTAAATGTAGGACAGATAAGGAATGGTCGGGGATAGATTGCTCATTAATGTGGGAGACAAACGAGACCTCAGTAAAATATTTAGACTGGTGACTATTAATGCGAGACCAGTGGTTAACTTCAGCCGGACAATCGTCAGTTGTATATTTAGTATCACATAGTTCGTTTAGTCGCAATGGATTGAAGCAGAGGGACTCAAAATCCTGGGGGAATACATTGATATTGGCAAGGGGTGGCTGAGTATCACTTAGTTGAACTGAATCCTCACCAAAAAATGGTAAGGCAGAAAGAAGGGAATAACACTCACCGATTGTTACTTGATCGCTATCCATATTCAAAAGAGCATAATAGAAATGTCTTAAGGATGCTGAATGGTGAGAAGATGTAGGTTAGTTTATAAACAGGTAGAAGCCTCGCTGATAAATATGCATGTATAGATATGGGAACACAATACATTCTGAAAGTTAACATAGTTTAGACTATGTCTGGTAAGATTAGTAAAATAGCTTAACTTCACTCTGAAGCATGAGTGGACAGGATACTTGGGAGACACCCCATTAATATGTATATCTTTGCTTAAGTGATTAATCTAAATGGTAATCATATTAACTGCTTGTAAAGACAGATTCATATACTAGACATACATTTGAAGGCTGGCAGGTACATTACTAGAACGCTAAGTAGAAAGTGTGAACTTAAGAGAAAAAGATTTTTAAACAGATGACAGACTGTGTTGATGGCTTACTAATAGTTATAGAAAAACAATATAAGTTAGCACTGGAAAAATCAATAGATGAACAAAGAAAGGAATAAAATAAAAAATAAAAGTCACTGATCTTCAACAAGGGAAACAACCTACAGGCTGCGAATTAACTTTAGATAAAGGAAAGGCTTTGGATATACGAAAATTTACATACTACAATTGGCTGGGGTAAATAAAGTGTCACACATATAAATAAGATACTTTATGTAATAGAATTGTATAGAGGAGAATGAATCGAGGTTATTAATTAATAAATATTCCTAAATAATAAAATTAGCATTTCAGCAGAATAGAATGGATCAAGTTATTACATGGATTAAATGGTGATGGAATCAGAAACCTATGTCTGATATTAACCCTCACTCAGGTCATTTGGCATTTTGGTAAGTTTTGGAAAATATTAAGTTGATTGATTGGTGTTTTACGCCGCACTCAAGATTATTGAAAAATATTAAGAGATAATAAAGATAACGTTGGGATGAAGTTGAGTTGAATTATTTATCAGCTTAAAAAAAAATAAAATAAAAATAAATAAATAAAAAATAAAAAATTTACAACTAAATAATATATGTAACTAAAGGGATAAACTAACTAAAGGAATTAACTAAGACATAACTAACATAACATTGACATAATAGTTAATAACTATTCCTCAAAATTAAATTGATTGGACACTTTAGATTAGAATAGAATAAGTCAGATTGTTACATGAATTAACGATGATGAACTCAGAATTATGTCTATGTCTGGTATTAACCCTCACTTTAGTAATTTGGCATATTGGTATAATTTACGGAAATTTCAAAAGATAGTAACAGAGCGAGATTTGACCCAACTAAAGGAGATAACTAAGATGTTTGTCTGCGATGGAGATCCGTACAAAAATAACACTTAGAGATACATAACACTTACAGATACATCACAAATACATTACAAATACAACTGGCGTAGAGCAAATGATGCAGACAGAATGAAATGTAGATATGTTATAATTATTTACATTATTTTTTTTAATACGATATAATTAAATAAGATATAACTATATGCAGTAAATACTAGTGTTTGGTTCTTAATATTTAGATCAATGGAAACAGTCTATCAATTAGGAATATCAACTTGTATCACAGTAACATAATTACTTATCTTGGGGCGGGCCAGTAATTAGTCAACAGTCCAAACGTCAGGGAAGTTGACGCCGTAGCGTAGGGAAATTTCCCCGCGACGCGGCGTCACTCAACTCTTCTGGCCAGCTGGTACATGAACAACCGCCCCCAGGTATCAGAATGCTTGAAGAGCCCTGCACACAAGAATTGACCTAAATAGTTAGTAGATATAACACAAGGTAGTGACTACAATTGAACTAAAACAAATCTGACTGAGGAAAAAAAAAAAAAAAAAAAAAAAAAAAAAAAAAATTAAATACATATTTATACATATATATATATATATATATATATATATACATACATATACATATATGAACATATATATATACATATACACATACATACATACATATACATGTACACACATACATACATATACACACACATATACATATATATATAACTAAAGGAATTAACTAAAACTTGACTAACATAACATTGACATAAATTAATAACTATTCCTCAATATTAAATTGATCGGACACTTTAGAATATAATAGAATAAGTCCGATTGTTACATGAGTTAATGCTGATGAACTCAGGATCTTTGAGTCTATGTCTGGTATTATTGGTATATTACAAGAATTTCAAAAGATAGTAACAATAGAGAGGGTTGACCCAACTAAGGGAGATAATTAAGATTTTTACCTGCGATGGAGATCAGTACAAAAAAAACACTTACAGATACATCACAAATACATTACAAATACAACTGGCGTAAAGCATAAGTGGACAATATGAAATATGGATATGTTATAATTATTTACATAATTTTTTAATACGATATATAATAACTAGATATAACTTTGCAGTAAATACTAGTGTTTGATTCTTAATATTAAGATCAGTGGAAACAATATAAACTTAATATCACAGTAACATAATTACTTATCTTAGGGCGGTCCAGTTATTAGTCAGCAGTCCAAACTTCAGGGAAGTTGACGCCGCAGCGTAGGGAACTTTCCCCGCAATGCGGCGTCCCTCAACCCTTCTGGCCAGCTGGTACATGAACAACCACCCCCAGGTATCAGGGTGCTTGAAAAGCCCTGCACACAAGAATTGACCTATTAAACTAGTTGGTTGATAAAATAACACAAAACAGTGACTACAGATGAACAAACACATAGGACTGAAAAAAAGTAAATAATATATATATGCGACTAAAAGAATTAACTAAAAGATAGCTAACCTAACATTGACATAAATAGTTAACAACTATTCCTCAAAATTAAATTGATTAGACACTTTAGAATAGAATAGGATAAGTCAGATTGTTACGTGAATTGACGCTGATGATTCAGAATCTTAGAGTTTATGTCTGGTATTAACCCTTACTTAGGTAATTTGGCACATTGGTATATTACGGAAATTTCAAAAGATAGTAACAATATAGAGGTTTGACCCAACTAAGGGAGATAACTAAGATTTTTACCTGTGATGGAGACCCGTACAAAAAATAACAGATACATTACAAATACAACTGGCGTAGAGCATATAATGTAGACAGAATGAAATGTAGATATGTTATAATTATTTACATTTTTATTTTTTTGTTTTAATATGATATAATTAGATATAACTTTGCAATAAATACTAGTGTTTGATTCTTAATATTGAGATCAGTGGAAACAATCTATCAATTAGGAATATCAACTTATATCACAGTAACATAATTACTTATCTTGGGGCGGGCCAGTAATTAGTCAACAGTCCAAACGCCAGGGAAATTGACGCCGCAGCGTAGGGAAATTTCCCAGCGATGCGGCGTCACTCAACCCTTCTGGCCAGCTGGCACATAAAACAACCGCCCCCAGGTACATGTATCAGGATGCTTGAAGAGCCCTGCACACAAAAAATTATCTAAATAATTGGTTGATAAAATAATACAAGATAGTGACTACAAATGAACAAAAACAAATATGACTGGGGAAAAAAACTCAAACAAAATCAATAGAATACATCAATCTTAAAGGCGAGATCTAAGGTTGTAGGCTTTTGGCTCTGCAAAAGTATGGCTTAATATGTTCCCCATCAAAAGTGATTGATTAAAAAGACTACATGTATCATGCGAAATTATGTAATTGATTCTTAATTCATTACACCGGAATAATAAGAAAATAAGCTATATAAGAACTATGATAAATCAGATTGTGGACTGGATAATAAGCTAAGAGTAATGAATATTTGGGGGAATATATAATGAATTGGTCAGTTTATTATATATAAATATTAATTATTGTAGAATCTAATCCTATGGTCACCCTTGAGTAAGATCATTGGTACAGCAATAATAACATTCAAGACTAGAAAATAGTATTCATTGCGTTGGTATTTTAGGTCCGTCTGAATACAATATAGTAATGGGAATTTCTGTAGACTGGCTTACATTCAGTTTTAAGGATCAAGATATTGTTAAGTCCAACCAAAGGGAGGTAACTAAGGCTATTGTCAGTTTTGTTGAAATTACAATGATTTTTGGATTAAAAATAAGGAAGAAAGTAATAATAAGCATATCGGGAGTTCATTTGTAGCACAAGATTCCTGATTAATAAGATTTTGCTTTCACGTCTTTAACTTAGGATTTCACCTCAAGAACAACTGTCATTGAACCGGATAGAATTTTTTTAGACTCACAAGAAAAAAACATACGAGTGGTCGTCTATACAGGCGACAGCCTTAGCTATGTTTCACATAGGTTTGCTGGACAGGTCCCCTCTCAATAACTGCATCGCACACACTATACGTTGATCGATACTCAGGGTATCAATCAGCCAGTTATTTGGTCCGGGATATAAGCTGATTACTTAGACTTGATTATTACAAACGGAGGGTCGCGTATCTGTTGGATTTTCAGTTTAGCCTGGTCATCCGGGGGCATATTTTTTAATTTTTGGGTTAGTTCATACCTTGTCTGGGCCACAATTGGTGGTAAGTCTGGGATGGCACTAAATCCAGTGCCTCGTGGGAGTTTACGAGCAGCTTCAAGAACTTTATCACGGTCACTTAGTTTAACAAAGCGAACAATTATATTGTTTTTTCCATCTTGGCCTCCTGGGAGACGATGGACAGCCTGTAATAATATAGAACTAACAACAGACTCTGATAATTTCAGTTTCACTTTTAAGGCTTCAAGAACAAGGCCCTCAGTCACGGAGGAGTCCTCTTTGCTATCTCCGTTTATTCCTTTTATAATCAGATTCCATTTGCGTCCCCAAATGTCTAATTTCAGTCTCTCGTTCCGTTCATTTTCTATTTTAGAGTTTATCATGGGTATATTGTGTTCATGGATTTCAGTGATATCATTCGCGATTGATTCAACAGATGTTTCTATTTCGTTGACTTGTTTCTTAACTGTAGTCAGAGTATCGGTTATGGAGTGTATCTCAGTACTGAAGGAAAAATGAAGTTTAGCAAAACATTTGCTGATATCGCTAATGTTTGTGACGGCATAGGCTTTTTCAAGAGATAAGCAAATAGGGTTACCATCTTCAAAAGTGGGTTGAATTAGACCGGGGATATCGGTATGGGTCAAGTTTTCGTCATTACATGTTGTAGGTGAACTCATGGTGGTTTTCCTCTTGTTTGAATTCATGGCCATAGTTCGTAAATATGTGGTTATATGTGATTACCTTTTCAAAATAGGAACATGTCAAGTTGAGATAAGGTTGGATGGCTGTTCAGAAGAGTTGATACTAAAGGATTAGGGCGGAGCTCCCACGAAACACGTCCACTCAGTTGTTCGCCATAACCGGTATATGTAGTTTGTACATATACAGTATGTGGGAAACCAAGGGATGGCGGATAGTATAGGTCATTTGATAGCCATGGTATAAGTAATTTCTATCATATAATATGTAGTAAGTTGCAGTGGAATGAACTTAGTACAGCTGGAAAGTAGGTAGGTGGGCTTTAGGTCCAACTGTGCAGTCCAAGAGCCGATGTTAGAAATCCCAACAGGTATACAAGATACCTATAAAGCAAGGTGTGAAAATGGTTATCCTTGAACACAACTCCATGTCTCCGTCGATCTGGCCCGACACTGCCTGGTGGTATATAAAGTATATAGCTGTATGTGCGCTGGGCCCCTGATGAGTGAATAAGCACTGGTAATTATAATGATTTATTTACCTGAAATATTCCAAAACACTGCCTGTAATTCACTTAACACCACTCTACTACAGCTATATACTTTATATACCACGAGGCAGTGTCGGGCCCGATAGACTGAGACATGGAGTTTTGTTCAAGGACAACCATTTTCACACAATTCTCCTATGGAAAAGCCATGAAAAAGCAAATTCTTGGCGAAATGCTGAGAGCTGTGGGATCTTTTTCTGATATCCATCAAGGTCTCTGTGTTGATTTCCATAACTTTAGTGGGGTCGGGAAGGTTCACACTACAAATAGAAGTAATACTCTCAGGGGTGAGTGATGTCTTTTCCAACTGATAAGGGTGCAGTTTCCAAAAATTCTGCGTTGGATAGGCGCGGTGAATTAACGGGGGCGTTGTTGGGTTCTGTGTGGGGTCCTCGGGTATAGCAGGTTCCATAAAGGGGGCAGGTTCTGGTTGGGAAGTAGGGTGGCATGGTGTTGGATCCACGGGAACTCCAGCTGACTGGGAAGGGATAGTTGTGGGAATGGATAGTTCCATGGTCGGGATCAGTTCCACTTGGACTGGTTCAACGGGAGCTGGGTATGTTCGCTGAACTTCTGTCGTTCAACGACAGTTCACTGGCACATGTAAGGTGGGTAAAGTGACTTCATCTAATAGGGAAGGGGTGACTGTGTATGGCTGGATCCATGGGCAATGTCATCGGGGTCGGATCCTCTGGGACTGATTGGACGGTGGCTGGCCGTTGAACTGTTGTTCGATGACGTTTAGCTGATATAGACAAGGTGGTCAAAGGCTGCTGCTGTCTAGATTCGAGAAGATGGTCCACTTTCCCTTTAATGGAGAACATGGCAAAACAGAGATGGCACTTCGTCAGTCGGTAAAGGGGTAAGTATGCGCCTTACTGATCCAACATTCGGTACTTTCTCAGTTGCAAAATTGTCGAAAGGTGATTGGCTTGTCCCAGACGTCGGAAGCGCTCCGATTGCCTTTACTTGGATTTTCTGTTAATAAAAGAGGAATTAATTGATAAAACTGTTTAACCCATTGCTCCCGGCGAGCGGCTTAACCCGCATGCAGCCAACCCCCCTTACTCCCGGCGAGCGGGTTTATCCGCTCTTCGTCTGGCAGTCCCATTTCCCGAGGAGCAGATAAACCTGCGCATATAACATCATTCTCGATTGGTCTGTTTTATGAAATAAATATTTTATTTTTACACAATAGCCAATGAAATTCATTATATTAAATGTCTTTGGGTTTAATTGAGCGTGATTTTGGTAACATTCCATTGGTTGAATCAATATTCTGCTAAATTTTAGAGTAAGCACTTTCAGTTACGGACAGTCTCGACAAAATTGCGGATTGTACAATCCGGAGTGAAGGCAAGGAGTTCTTCAGCTTCACTGACGCCGATATATTTGGAGTTAAAAGTGTTTCTGACAGCGATTTAAGTCTATCAGATACTGATTCTGAGGAAGAAGATATTCGTTCGAGTTGTTTTCTTGGGAATGCAGTGAAAAACTGAGTTGAAAATTCAACTAGTCCGGGGACGTGTGCAACAACAACCGCGAGTGCGAATGGCACGTTGAAATGGTGCACCGATCTAAATAAGATCTCCGTGGTGGAATTCAAGGAACTGACAGGGCCTGACAACATTTTAGACACCGACAGTAATGAATTTGGATTCCTAAATGTCTTATTTCCGTACAAACTACACTTTTTTTGGACTCGTCAAACCAACTTGAATGCCACACATGCAATGGATGATTTGTAAAACCGAATAGCAAATAATAAGTGTAACCGAAATTAAAGCTTTTATTGGTATTCACTATTCAGTGATTCGATTGGCTTTATACAATCAATACAGGTTTAGTCGGAGAGGAAACCGGGCTCATTGCCCAGATGAAACCCCCGACCTTCGACAATTATCCACTCAGAAATTTTTCTATTTTTTTTATTTGGTCTGAGTCGGATTTGAACCCGCGCCACATATTTATCGTTGAAATGAATGTACCGAGGTAAAGCCGAGAACGGTCATAAAAAATGAAAACTTTATTATGTCCGTTTGGTAGGAATGATCTATTTGAGAGGTACACTGTATGATTATCATTAGCTATCCACAATAGGTGCCTACTTACCTGTAAAGCCCTGCAAATTTGGTGTAAAATTGTGGGAGATGACATATACTAGTACAGTCAAATGGCTATATGTTTATCCGCTCCAAGCGTACACGGAAAATGAGAAATAATGAGTGATTGAGAGCTCGGTTTGGTGTGAACTGCTAAAATCATTATATTTACATGGATAACCATTTTTCAAGTCCGTAATAGTTCAAAGAGCTGTTCGAGGACAGAATTCATGCCTGTAGAACGTGTCGATCAAATCGTAATAGCTGGCCGGGCAGACTTCACAAAATTTGGTTGCCAAAACTGAAGGGAAAATCATAAATATTAATCTTTCCAGAAAGGGAACAAGTTGGCCACAATGACATCATGGTTTCTTTTTGATACAGCTGTGTTATACATATTCATCTTGATACGAGGACCGCCCATCCAACAACAGACGAGCAGAAGGGGCAAATTGTTTTTAGGACAAAACTTTCAACAAAAAGGAATGTTTCTTTTTTTGCACAAATAAAAATCATAAAAAAAGGTCCCACACCCCCTTACACTGAACATTTCTATGCAATTTTCATTCCAAATGTCAATATTATTTTCATTTCTAACACTGAAACACTTTGTGAAATAATAATTTTTATTATATACACTTATTTGATGAAAATGAAGAAGCAATAATGGGAAAAACAATGTAAAAATAGTAATATCAATATTTTACCCAAAATAAATAAAAATAATGTAAGGAATGTTATGTAAGGAAGAGCACATATTTTAGAGACAGAATGAATAACAAACTGGCGAAAATGTTTTTTTTTAAATATATGTATATACCAGAATATTACAACAAATATTCAGTAAAAACCATCAAAAGTGCTTCGAAATGTCAAACTCGGGTCAGCCAATGAAAACACTTGAATGTGTCACGTGATGTAAAACATGACTGCATTGACCAATCAGCAAGTAGCTTCGCGAAATGGCGGAAAGCGATTCGAAAGATCAGTAGAAATCAGTGCAAAATAGACATCTTCTGATGACGATTTTTTATTCTTCACTCAACTTTACTCAACATCGATTAGATAAATGGATACTGGATACAACATTCTTTTAGAGGTTACGTTATTTCTTTTCAAACGGCCTTCTAAGAAGTTGAGGTAAGGCCTTTTTCACACACGTGTCCCGGCATAAACTGCCGGCATTTTACTTGTTGACGGACATTTTAGATCTGCATCAGCGTCTGATAACTTCGATCTCATTGAAAATAAACCCTGTTTATCTAAAAAAAAAAAATGTCTCTGGACACCCTCAACTTAAAGACAATGGTTTATGAGTACAAATTGGGTCCCTGTAAAATAAAATAAGACGACAACAAACTTTTTCGTACATGTAAAAACATGAACAGCCCGATTCAGTTTTATTTTTTTTCTATTTGAGCGTTTCTTATCGTTCAAAATGAAATATTGTGGGGAACAAAGCATTTGAAAAAGTGACCAACTGAAAACGCAGACATCAATAATTCAAAATATATATACTTCAACATTCAATTCCAACGGTAAGCGAACTTATCGAGAAATATCCGACTGCTGGGAAAAGGACCAGCAAAACCTGTGGAAACAGTTTTTCAAAGACCACTAGGTAGTACGGTCATTTCTAACGGAGTACGGCTATCACCGTTACTAGTGCTAGCCTGACACGGAATACATTCCTTAACTTTTGATTCAGTCATTTTGTCGATTCCAGGGAACCACACTTTTTCACGAATTAAACACTTGGTCTTGACAACACCCTGGTGACCAACATGTGCTAAATTCACAGCTTTATCACGTAGTGATGTTGGCACCACAAGGCGATGTCCCCTTAACACCATTAACCACACTTAACTCATCCTGGACCTTCGAAAATTCTGAAAGGTCACTATCACAAAAATTTCCTGTTTGAATTGCGGTTTTCAATTTTGTCATGATCGGGTCAGAATCAGTTTCTGATTTGATTTCAAACAAAGTCATGGCTTTGGGAACCGCATTTTTGCAGACCTAATTCACAAATTCTTCTGCAATACTCCGTCACACTGGTTGACCATTTGGATAACGGCTTATGTAATCAGCCGGGTTATTGTCGTCACGTCCGGGTCTGTACTGTATTTCACAATTATATGGCACAATCTCCATCTCTCCAATCGTGGAGATGTTGGTTTCTGAGACTTAAAAATTCCCAATAAAGGTTTATGATCAGTTAATATACGACAATGCCAACCATACTTGTACAAATGGAAATGTTCAACACTCCAGACTACAGCGAGCATCTCACGCCTTGTCTGAGAATAACGCGTTTCCACGCGCGACTAGCGTAACTTGCAACTTGTCCCTTTTGAGTAAAGATCGCCCTAAGTCCCACGGGACTGGCATTGACCAAAAGTTCAGTTTCTTTCCGAGGATCGAAGTACTCCATGACATGCATACTTGATATGGCTGATTTGAGGTCATCAAGTGCACATTGTTGACTTTCACCCCAAACCCACTCGACGTCTTTCTGAGTTAATTTACGCAAGGGCGCTGTAATCGTGGCGTAACTTTGCATGAATCTGGACAGATATTGGCACATACCAAGAAGAGATTTTACTTCAGACACATTCTGCGGAGCAGACAGGCAAGTAATGGTTTTTATTTTATTTTCATCTGGTTTTAGTCCATGTTTACCAAATGTATGACCGTAAAAACTGATCTCTTGTTGAGAAAATACACACTTTTCTTTATTTAATGTTACATTGTTTATTCTTAATCTTTCTAGGACCTGACGGGGGTTGTTATCATGTTCACTTTGATCTTTGCCGTAAATAATAATGTCATCTGAGATATTTCTACATCCAGGTAAGTCTTGAAGCATTTCGGCAATCGCATTTTCGAACAATTCAGATGCTGCGTTGACTCCAAATAAAAGTTGTTTATAACGCCTGAGTCCAACGTGTGTGCTGAACGTTGTAATATATCTACTTTCTGGGGTTAATTCCAACTGGTGATAACCAGCGTTCAAATCTAGCTTGCTGAATATTGTTGCACCATTTAAATCAGTAATAAGTTCATCGATGGTTGGCATTAAATGTTTTACACGTTTGACAGCTTTGTTGGCTTCACCCATATCGACGCACATGCGCACTCCTCCAGACTTCTTAGGAACCACAACAATGGGGCTTACCCAAGGAGTAGGTCCATCAACCTTTTCAATAATATCTAAATGTTCTAGTCTCTCTATTTCTCTTTCGACGTCTTTCCTCATGTGAAATGGAATACGCCGATGAGATTGTTGTTTTGGCTGAACATCTTTGTCGATGTGAAGTTTTATTTGTTTATTTTTCAGCTTCCCAATTCCTGTGAATAAATCTGAGAACTCACTTTGAATGTTTTGATTGTCAATTAACTGTTTAATTTTCGTATCACTTTTAGTAGAGCCATTATTGAGGGTTTGTGCCAGTTGTAAAATTTGTAAATCCTGAGCTGTTTGACATCCCAGCAAATTTCCAGAATTTCCATTCACAATAGGAAATTTTGCCTCCATACATTTATCACCATACTTATTTCTGTTTTCATGACTCCTCTGACCACCGATGGAGTGTCACATCCATATGAATATAAAGTTGATCTGGATGGTTGAAGTGTTATGTCAGAATTAGTGGAATCCACAAGTTGTTCATACGTTTTACTGTCTAACAGATTTACAGAAGCACCTGAATCAATTGTCATTTTAATTGTTTGGCTTTTAATTTTAACATGGCATTTGGGCAATCTACTGTGACTCGTACCAGTGCCTAAGATATGTTCACGTGACTCACTTCTCTGATAATCACATGATTTAGAATTCTACCGAGTCATAGGTCAGGAACGAGGAATTACGTGAGATTGCATCCGCGTGCTTCTAGTCAGTCTTTAGAGTCAATTGGTCACAACCGAGGAATTATATGGGTTGGGTTAGAGTGTAAACAATGTAAGGGAGGGCACGTAATTCCTTGTTCCTGACCTATGCCTCGGTAGAATTCCAATCAAACTTCAACTTAAGGGTAAGTTTCGTTTAATTTTCTAATTCTACCTCGTCATAGGTCTACGTCACTTTAGGAATCACGTGAGATTTTAGAGCTTGTGGCAATTGACAAGCAAGAAAAAAACATTGAATAACGAAAACAAAGTAGTCAGTTATATTATATACCCATGAATTTAATAACACAAAATAACATTCAGTTTGGAGCCAATTACTCATACCATCTGTAATGATTTATGATTATGAAAAAGTATTCAGTATCGAAAGTCCATAATTCACATTTTCCACAACTGGTTTGTTATAGTATTGAGCAAACGTTTCTTCAGTTTGCCAACCAGCACTTGATGAAATGACGTTTAAAGGGACATTACTCTTCCGAGCATACGACGTGGAAGCTGCTCTTGTGCTGTGGGCTTGGAAAACATTTGTGTCAACTGTGTTCGGATCCATCGAGAAATTGTCTCTGTCGAAACTGGATTGTACGGTTTCTGATAGCTCAGTAATAGAGATGAGTGTGAACCTCTAGTAGACGTAGTTCGACGAAGATACTCCTTCAAATAAGTAACAACACAAAGAGATTCGTCTGCGTGATAGGCTAATAGCTCAATTGGTTTCAAATGTCTGCCTGGCTTTCTGGTCTTGAGTAATGCAGGAATAGTTATAACACACTTTGAATCAGAAAATTCCATGAAATTAATATCTAAACAATGTAACGTCTGACTTCGCTGGGGAGTTAGCAATGCCAATAAAACTGTAACTTTTAACGTGAGATTCTTAATGCTTAACTGTGAAGGAGGTGATAAAGTACGAAGATATTGAAAAACACAACTAACATCCCAAGTTTGAATATACCTAGGGAAACTTGGCTTCTTTTCAAAAACCCCTTTCATCAGTCTTTTGACTTAGAGGATGATTTCCAAATGTATCACCGTTTGGTAAAACAATAAAAGTTGACAAGGCAGACCTGGCGGTATTAGCGGCACTGTATCCTAAGCCCATGGCTGCTAATTCAGCTAAGAAATTGATAGCCTCACTCAAATGTGGCGATAACGAATTAATCCCTTTATCTGAGCAAAAGAGTTCCCATCGTTGCAGGAAGGTCTTATATGACCATGAGGAGAGGATAAAGCCTGTAGCCTCAGATGAAACGCCTGTACGTGAGATGACTTGCCTGACAAATGGCAGATCATTAGAACCATCTTGTGTCTGAGTGGATGAAGTATGTCTGGGTGACCAGGTAACTGTAGAGTTTGTGCCTCCTTCGGGAATAAAACCGGGTGGTCTATCAACATCTGAAGAAGCCTGGGAAACCAAACTTGAGTTGGCCACCTTGGTACCACAATAACTCCTGTCGCTTGTTCCTCCTTGATCTTCTTCAGCAATCTGGTGATTATACTGAAAGGAGGGAAGGCATAGAAAATGTTATCAGCCCAGTTTATAGAAAACGCATCAACAGCAAATGGGTCTGGTCTGTAGGAGATGTATTTTTCAAACTGAACATTTAACCTGGATGCAAACAAATCTATATTTGGGTTTACTTGAAGCTTTAATACAGCTTTTTGGAGCAACGTGGGATTTAATTTCCACTCTACGTCAACATTATGTGTTCTAGATTCTTTATCTGCTGTGACATTTTTTATTCCTGAAACATGATTACTGCTAAGCCATATATTCTGGCTTATACACCAATTTCAAATCTGAACACAGAGCTCGTGGCATTTTTCAGAATGGCTGGTTCCCATATGATTAATAACAGATACCGCTGTGGTGTTATCCATCATTAAACGGACATGTTTGTTAGTAAGACAGGACTTAAAGCTTTTAAGGCCCCTGAACCCTGCAAGTAACTGATTTTCCACTGACCACCTGTGGCCATATCAGCTGTTGTCGCATCCCACCCTTTTTTAGAGGCATCTGTATACACAAGCACGTCTGGCTTTGGTTCATATGCTAAATTATAGCTAATGTCAATATTATTGCACCACCAATGCAATTCAGCCCGAGAGAGAGAAGACAGGACAATTTTCTTATCAAAATTCCAGCCATTGCTTTTGAGGGCTATAACTTTATCCCTCTCCAGGTATCGATAGTGGAGAGGGCCATATCGGACACCAGGTAAACTGGATACAATTAAACCAATGACTTTCGCTACATCCCTCACAGTGTTGGAGTGAGAGCAAATGAGTTTTTCACACTCGGTCTTCAGTTTTAACATTTTCTTTGTTGTCAACTTGACAGTCATGGTTTGAGAGTTCAGAACAAAACCCAGGTAAGTAATAGACTTGGAAGGAACCAGGCTAGATTTGGTTGGGTGAATAAGGAAACCTAGTTTGTCGAAAATTAGTAAAGTTTCTTTGAGATTTTCAATACACTCGTTATAGGTGTCATCTTGTAAATAACAGTCATCAAGATATCCTGAAGATATCAGACCTTTGGCCCTTAGTGTGGCGAATACTGGTTTCAAAAGTTTCGTGAACATACGACGACATGAACAAAGGCCATTAGGCAGACATGTAAACTGATAAAGTTTACTTTAGGTATTTCCTATAGCTTTGCGCCACATTAACAGAATAGTAGGCATCTTTCAAATCAATTGTTGCCATAAAACAGTTGCGTGTCATCAATTTAATAGCAGACTAAAGACAATCCATTTTAAAATGATGGTATACAACATGACTGTTGAGCTGTTTAAGATTCAAAATTAGTCTGGACGAGCCATCCTTTTTCGGTGTTGTAAATATAGGGGAAATGAACTCTTTTTCATGATCAGAAAATTCGATGAACCCAAGTCAAGTAAGTTAGAAATCTTAGATCTATACTAGCTATTTCAGTTATGTTATGCGTATTGGATATCGGCGCGAAAGGTTGAAAAGGTAAATTTTCAAATTCAATAGCCACGCCTTTCACCAGGATTAGAATGTCTGTGTCAGATGATATTTCTTCCCAATTTTCAAAGAAATCACGAATTCTTCCTGCTTTGAAAACTGTTATTTTGTTTTCCAAATAAGCCAAAAGTTTAGGACAAAGGGAAAAAAAACTACAGAGGCTAACTGGTCCAACACGGTTACTTCTTGTCTGTTTGTTTCCGCTTGAAGTTGTTGGATTTCCTCCCTAAAAAAGGCTTGTTGTATTTGTTATTCTGGTTCTGACCTCTATATTGAGAATGAGAGGACTTGCTGAAGTTATGACCTCTGCCCTTCCATGGCACACTGCCGGCTCCAGTAAATTTTCCACCGAAAAGCAGAATGTCCGATTTTATCGGCCTCTTTAGCAAATTATCACCAAATAATAGTTCGGTGACGGGGACATCTTGTGTACAAATTCCGGCATATTCTCTTCCTAGAGAAGGACGAATGGCATCACGTCTTTTCAATGAAAGATCATGTGATGCGTGACCTAGCAAGGCAAGTGCATCTGTCGCCAAGGGGACGATCGACTTGAGGTCGGCGGAAGTCGCAACATTGCAACAAAGTATCTGTCAGCTGAGTCACTACAATAGATGCTTTTAGAATAGTTTTCTGTACATTGGACAATCTCAGGTCCACACGTTTGACAAATGGGTTAGCTTTCTCCACAGAGGTGGGTTGACTCTAGGCACAAATAATTTTGCGCAATTTTCAGGGCGATTGTATTTCTTCAATTTAGCTTGAAGCTTATCATCTGATAATTTATTTCCCCATCGGTTGTCAACAATCTTGGCCAGTTTCGGTGAAATTTTAGGCCCAATAGCCTCATCTGAATCTAGCTCTTGTTCAATTTCATCCAATAAATCCATTTCATTTGAATTGTTTGGGGTATTAACCGTAGAGGCCCTAGAAGGGGTACTAGACTTTAGTCGCTTTTTCTGAGGGGACAAAGTCAAAAGAGCGACTTCATCGTCACTACACGTAGACCTTATTTCGCCATTGTCCGACTGGTAGTCAGACTTATCCCCATCAGAATCGTCCAGTGGACGTTTTCTGTTCCCTTTCTGTGCAATTGCTTGCCATGCATCCCCCATTTTAGCAACAGACTGTGCTAACAATTTGAAGTTTTGTTGTTGAGATTCCCCTTCTGACTTAAGGAGAGAAACCATACTTTGTACGGTACTCACGTCACATGATTCCGCAGGTAGCTTATCATTGTCATTGATTGGGATCTGAGTCAAACCTAACAAGTTATTTTCAAACTTGTCATCAATACCCAGTGGGTCTGATAACGAGGAGGTGCCGGGGCAAGGCTCCATACAGCTGCTATCAGAGTACGTTTTAACCGAGTCATTGAATGTACTCAACTTCACAAGTGCGTCTGCTGCCTCCAGTGGAGGGTGTTTTACGAACAATTTAGCTATCGCTGCTAATGTTCAGTAACTGAAAAATAAGTTAGATTACAGGGTCTGTAATCATTTAACTTATACTCCCATAGAAAAGTTATCTTCTAAACAGAAAGATAATTTCCGAAAACCGGGAGAAAATATTGACTCCGACTGGTCGCAATGAAGCAGGTCGGTGCACTGACTAGAAGCAGGCGGATGCAATCTCACATGATTCCTAAAGTGACGTAGACCTATGACGAGGTAGAATTCCTTTGTTTGTCTGTTTCTTATGTTCGGTTTTCTGGAAGTTTTACCAACACTAGCATAATGTCCAAATGCGTAACATGCATTACACTGTCTACCCTTGGCTGGACAACCTTTATTTTTATGAGGAAAAGTACCACCACAATTGTAACATTGAGAACTTTGTTTTGTCTTTGTTTTTATTTGTTACGGGTTTACTGTTGTACCTTGGGACAGATTTTCTGAACTGTGAATGATGAGGGCGATTGCGATTTTGTCTATACTGTCTTGGATTAACGTTGTTGATATTTTGACTGTATTCATTGTAATTGTTGTTTTCAACCTCACCAGCCAGTTTTTCACCTATTTCCAGAGCCCGACCTGCTTCTAATAATTTATGTGTCAAATTTTTGCGTAAAGCTCTGCGTCTGAGTCTTGAGGATTTACCATGTAGCATAATTTGTTAGGCTATTTCCTTATCTACGTTAGAAAAGTCACATGTTTGAGCCTGTTGCCTTAATCTTGTATGAAATTCGTCTAGTGTTTCATTTTCATTTTATTTTAAATTTCGAAAATTAAATTCTTCAATTGCTGTATTTGTTCTGGGCGTGAAATGATCTGTTAGGCGTGATTTAGCCGTATCGTAGTCATCATCTTCACTGGTGTTGGCTAATGTGTCAAAAATATTGTCCACTTCTGGACCAGCATAGTGAAGCATCAACGCTCGTTTCCGCTTGGTTTCATCATCTTTAATGTCCATAGCGATGGTTAGCCGCTCGAACCTGGAAAGCCATTTTTTCCATCTAAGTCCGGCAATACCCCCTTCGGCGTGAACTTCAAACTGCTGAAAATCAGGCAGAGACGAAGCCATAACACTGATGTTGTTGTTGTATCGCGTGCCCTAGCTATGCTCACAAGTAATTAATTTTGTTACTTTTACAGTTCGTTTCCCTTACTCAGAGTGTTGCACAAGTGTCTCAACATCCTCGTCGCCAGATATATAGAGGATATTTGTTGTGTATCAGGTAAATACCATTTTTATTTCATCGAGTGGATTAAAAAATACAAGATTTTTTAATTCATGAGATGAAATATAAATGATATTTACCGATAATACATCAAACATTCTATTTATTAGTGAGATTTGAGTATTTTCTGCGACAAACTGAATGATTCGCGGTCGCTACTTGACCTAGAAAATTACCTAAATTTGGGCCTTCACACACATAGGCATGTACGGCCTAGGATAAAATAGCGCGTCGTTTGGGGGTTCAACACAACAAAAACATAAATTTGCATCGAAAATTCTTATTTTCGCGTTGCAATTCATACATGTCATTAATGAAACAAGTTACAGTTAGAACAAAATACTTATTTCGTGAGAAAAACCTGCCTTTGCCTGTGCGGAAGGACACACGGTGCACATGCGATAACAAACATCGAGGTTCGCTGTCATCGACGGTGAAGTTGAACATTTCCTATACTTCAGTTTTAAAATAAACTTTTAAGTGGCGAAGTCTTGTTATTTTAAAATGAAGATTTACTAGATTAAGTGTGTTGAAATGTGCTAGGATAAATTAGATCTTTAATTTCGGTTACCAGAATCAAATCGAGTCGCTCTTTTCACACTGGCATTTTCGCCCAGAGCGAGCGTGACGATCAGCCGGCACTCAGACCACATCCCACAGTCTTCGGTTGCAATGATTTGCGTCGGTTCTCAATACATTTTCTATATTTTTGAAAATAACCACATTGTTTTACATAAGGCCCTAACGTGGGGTAGACTTGCAACAAGTTTTCACATTTAGTGAATCTTGCTGGCCCAGGCCTAAGTAATACCCTGGCGAGCACCACAGAAAGGCCAAAGCGAAAAAAATGTTTGGTTTCTGTAAAAGTGTTTAACACCCAATTAATAATGCTAAGAAGTGTTCGATAATATATAAAAGGAGACTTGATACACATTTTAGCAATTTTCACAAATTAAAGATTCGATCATGAAAAGATAATTGCAATTCCAATGAAAATAGTTCCGGCACTGGCAGTGATGATATTAATGTTATCGGTAAAAGTGGTGATATCACTTATATCAGAGCTGTATAACTCAATATCTCACTACTAATTATATAATAAAATGTTGTTACAGGGTTCGTAAGGGAAAGAAGAGAAGACATGAAGAGCTTGGAACACTGTTTATTACTCTATGGGTACATGTGGTTGACTGACTCCCATTTACGGCAGTTAGTGTTATACATATGGAATGTCGTAATACATGCTTGGATATTACAACCAGAAAGAGAAATCAAGGGTTCAAATATCAGTGCAAATATCACTGAAGCACAGCAAGTTTTAAGTAATGAAGGACCTTTACAAGGAAGATCTGGCAACAAAGTGAATGCTGGCCCACACAATGAAAACTGAATGACAAGGAATGAGAGTGTTAAAAAGTGATGTAGTTCAAATTCTTCAGTACTAGTATGGCTAGAATCTGGTAATATTTGTATCTTTTAGATATTTATTTTATTTCCCTTCACAGTTTTCTCTTAATTCTAATTTTTTCTTTTGATAAAAGTTATGTTGACTGAATCAAAAAAAAAAACCTCCACGATGACACATACCCCTCCAGATTGAATATTCGTCAAATGCAAAAAATGAAACTAAGAGCCTGCTGTAAAAGAATATCCCTGTCCGCTCACATATCCGTGCTGGAGAGGTTTTTTATTTAATGCAGATATAATAAAGGTCATCTTTGAGAATACTGTGTAACCATAGAAAGGTTGTTAAGAGGTACTGTCTCTTCCAAGGCCTTCTGGAATATCTTGGTAACAAGAAATTTGAGCTCCAAGTTTTTCCACGTTGCCCTGGTAAGTCGGGAAGGAAACCACGGACCTTCGGCGAGTACCAGGCAACTCTTCCCAGGCGTGCGCGCGCCAGACCTCTGCCAGGCTGTCTCCCCTGACCAAATGTCACTTGTCAGACGAGAAGATTGACCGTTTACAGAAGACAGCTATTAGAATATGTCAAGACGGCCACAATTTGTGTTTAACTTGACAATCCCCAACTGTCAAATCAACCGTCTTGAGGAGTCTGGCGCGCTTAAGCCTAGGAAGTTTCCGGAACTCTACGAAGTGAGAGCGAGCGCTTTCGGGTTGACGGTTAGGCCAGATGACTTTGATTCCTGGGATGAATATTGAATTGCGCACTATTACTGAACATTTTGGCGGCAAATCTTCTGTGTTGCTTTTGGGAATACCTTTAGGGGAAGCATATGCAGTTTAAAGTAGGTGTATGAAATATTTTATATTTTTTGGCTGATTTTGTGAGCTCAGCTCAGAGAAGTGTTTCCTGCCATGTCCCCCGTGTGGGTTCCGGGGAGATAAGAATAGACCCTCAGCAGGATACGAATTGGGCTCACAGGCAAGCTTGATTGTATAAGGCGACTAATCTGTGGCAAATTGAGTGCCTTATTGTTTCTTATTCTTTGTCTGTGCATTAGAAACTATATTGTTAGTACAAGTTACAATTACGGTTTATTAATATCTTGTTCCATAAATGCAACATGCCGTGGACACCCTGATCACGTGGCCCGGCACTGAATTGTAAAACCATGATTTATATGAATAAACGCCTGTGCACTTATACCGGCTTCGCTAAAAAAAAAAAAATGTTGGTACTGTTTAAGGAAATTTTTTGTACTTTATTTTTTAACATTATTTTATTTATATATATATCCCTAGGATCCCTTCCATCAATGGGTCATGGGTTCGATTCCCACCCCATCTTTAGCAACAAAATTTGGCTTGTTCTATACTTGATCATCAAATATTATATGGTTGCTAGGTTACTGTGGAGTGTCTCGGGGGTCCTGTAGTCAGAGAGCTTGGTTTTCTCTCAATTAAATTTCGCTAGGCTGCCTAACAAGTAAAAAATGTCCTGAGTATGAAGTAAAACACTAAGAAACCTGCAAGTACCAAGAAACTTGCATATCCATATACCCCCCCCCCCCCCCCCCCCTCTCGGCCGATTCCTTTAATATGTATAGTGTTTCTGAGTTTGAAATAAGGAAATAGCCAACAGAAAGTACAAGAGCCTGATGCAATTTCTACAGCGTTAAGATTGAAAGATGCAACATTTCTGAACAAGGCAGCCAAATCTCAGTATACAAGTCCAGATGTTTTAACCAGCTTCTTGAGTGTTTGAAAGACATTTCCACCAACAAACTCAAGCAAGCAATTAGAAAATTGTCATTGAGACTGATAAAAGTACGAATAGGTCACAAGAGAAGCATATAGCTGTAATTATCTGATATGTATCACTTTATGGGAAGGTAATTACAACTTTCACTGTTAAAGATGGAAAGGCAGTCAGCATATTCACAGCAATCTCTAAAGACTTTGATATCCCTTTCCAAAAGGTTGTAGAACTTGGGGTCAATGTGACCAAAGTGGACTGAATTGTCTAATCAAACTCGAAAATCCATTCTGTATTTACGTTTATCACAGATTTGCATTACCAGTGAGCTATCTTACTTCAAGCTTTCCAATTTTGGACAACATTACCAGACTAGGTGGTGTATGCAGTATAGTAAACTTGAGCAGTTCAAAGCAATTCCCTCTATATTGACGCTATCCAAGCTTGTCAGACACTTAAGGCTGAACAGGTAAAATTAACGAACCCTTTTGAATGGCCTAAATGGTTTTGCAGATGGTCTACAAATATTTTATAATTTTAGCTGATTATTTGTCTTTGTGGCTCCATCGGTCAAAAATCTGATTTTTTGTAGTTTTACGGTGCACTCAATTCTATTTCATTTATTAGGTGGCGTTGTTACAATTATTGGTTATATCCTGGGGAAACTTCTGAAGGGACCTTCGGTTGTATACTTGGCAACCCTCACATATGTCACTAGTCCGAGTTTCTGACTCCAAAATTACTATTTTTTTATACTGACGGCCGTATTTTGGAGTCAGGGTTCACTGCAATCAAAAAGCCGGAGTTGGCTGCCCGCTCAGAAGCGGGCAGTATGTTGTCCGATTTAGACAAAGAAATAGCAATATAACCTACTCAGATCGTGTCTAAACGGTGATAATCACGTTCATGGATAATTTCGCTACCTACCAGTGCCTGATATGGACGAGGATCGGCCAGTAAACATTTATCTTCCCCTGAATTCACTTTTGCCTTCTCCAGTCTCAAACTCTCCGCCATTGATGACGTAACACTGTTTATCGGTTTTTCAGTTTTTAAACGTTAAATTCTCTTTACAAAAGGCTAAATTATTAATGAATGGCGTACTGACACTATTTGAGTTAGTTATGTTGTTATTTACTGTGTAAATCAGACCGCATACTGTCCGACCAGAAGGGGGCAGCCAACTCCGACTTTTTGATTGCAATGAGCCCTGACTCCAAAATACGCCGTCAGTATAAAAAATAGTAATTTTGGAGTCAGAAACCCGGACTAATACGTCACTTGAAAATCGGTAGAGTTGGACGTTCACGCCAACAAGCATTCCAATTATGTCTTACAAAATGAGTTCCATCCTCCGTTATAAAACAGAACATCTCATTGATAAATTCAAATAATCTTAGAGTGTGGTTTTTATAATCCAAAAAATCAGCATAAGGCTTATATGGATACATGAAATTCAATGAATGATGGAGGATTTTAATTTAGTAAAAAAGTTAACACGCACATGTTTTGTCATAAAGTAAATAAATTTATTATTAACAAAATAATGCATGACATTCCTGCTTCAGGAATTGCTATCTGAGGAAGCTGGAAAAGCCAGATTTGTGGAATCGTTTGGACAAAGGGCAGGCAGCCACAGAATCTGAACCGCCAGGCAGATACCCCCCACCAGGCCGTCTGTAAAAGAAGCACTGCAATGTAGTGTCAAAAATCACAATGGCCGATAGCCGCCAAACAGCATTTTGAACAACTCAAAGCAAGCAATTTGAATCAACTGAAGATATCCTGAGTAAGAAAGATAGTTTGTGGACACGACATGGCCTGATCATCTAAAGGAGCTTTTGTCTTATGCTGTCAATGATGTGAAAGACCTAAAAGCGAAATAAGCCTTCTTCAAGAATTTAGAAGTTTAAAAATGTAGTTTGGACCCCGGCTGACGTCCGAAGAACTCAAGAAGAGCCCACATGAATTTTGTCATGGGCCTTTACAAACAACCGTGAGAAATACAAAAATTTGTTTTTTCTTGTAGGATTTGATCATTTGCATACCTTTCTCAACTGCAGTGGTTGAGCGTGGGCTCTCGACGGTAAGAAGAATTGTAAGGGGTGTCATTGTCACAAAAGCTTATTCAATACTGCCTTCAGTTCAGCATCCGAAAGCTTCAGTAGTCTGACAGAAATTACTGCAATCCACTTTCAAACTCATCCTGTGACAAGTTTCTTGCTATAACTGAGCAATAAAATAGCGTAGACGGGCTTGGAACTAACCAAGTTAGTCAATAAAACTCTAACCGGCCTTCAGCAAAGAAAGAATGTTTCTCGAATTGCCCACCATTACTCCCCAGCCTTAAGACAACAGCGATGATGACATTGTTACAATTTGAAGTTTGGTTTTAACTTCGCTAAATGAATCCCACAGATATCAGCCTGTCAGAATGACGTTACTGCAATTTGACTTCCATTGTTTTTCATTCCACAGTTTATGTTCTAATTTGAAACAAGTTTCATTCATTAAACTTACTAGTCAAGAATTTAAGATCAGCTTAATTTTTTAGGTTTAACTTTTGCATTATTTAAATAACTTCCAAAAAGTCTGTAAGAATATTTTTTGATTGTTTGGAAATAAAACAAAGAGTCTCCTTACCGAAGCCGGTGTAAATTATGAATAGTATAGTTACAAGCAGAATCCTTCTTTTGAGGCAACATGTAGTCGGACCGGGGAAGTTCTCTCCATATCCCGATGAAGCAAGTATGTGGTAGTTATGAAAGAAGCTAGATTGACAAATTTTCAATAAGTAAAAACTCGTAGAAATCGCAAATCAGTAGGTTTCAGGTGCGATAATAAGCCCATTCTATTGTTGTTAAACCAGCATCTTTCATTATAACGGCGATACAATTTCAGCACGATTTGCCGAGAACTACCGCCTAGCACATGACGGCTCCAAAGTATAATTCGCTTAACTAGTAGTGTACATGAAGTGTAGTCTCACTAACTTAATTGTTATAGAAAAATGCTAAGAGGGATAGCTGAAGCTTAAGAAAAAGGACTGATGATGGTAGTAAATCACTTCAGCCCCTATTAATCATTAATCAGGTTGATTTTAAGATTTGTACTTTTTTTAATGTTTAGGGGTGAATTTTATTTGAATTGCGTAACTGTCCCAGTGAGGATTTTCGATTCATTTGCCATATTGCAAAATTCAGGCCCTGGGTTTTCATTTCCTTCTGATGTCCGTCTAAAGACTCAAATGAAACAAAATCTGCTCAAATGAAACGATATTCGCTCAAATGAAAGTGAATATACTGGTCCGATATCTATAATTTTCATCACTTTATTCATTTGAACTCGAGCGGCTGCTTCAAGGGAGAAAGTAATTCTACAGGAAAGATCAAATGAGCTTAACCCAAGTGCAAAACAAAGCGGTTAAGAGAAACAACCAAACTCTCTTTTAGAGCGGGAAAACAGAGATTCAATCACAAACAAATTGTAGCCAGACATTGCTATTGAGTGTGATTTGGAATGTTAAAGTAATGGTAAATTTGCCATCTTGTTACTCAGCTTTCTCCAGCTTAACTGAAGAGATGTGATGACCAAACATCGATCCAAACAATAAACAAAATCTACAGGAGTCTCCCTTCCCATTAGAGCCATCAGCATAACAATAATCAAACAGACCCACAATCAGAAGCTTGTTCATTTAGCTTTTGCCATGTGGGGGTTCAGGGGGTTAAGAAGAGGCCCATAGTTTCCCTTGAGCTGTCTGTTGGCCGTGGGCAGTTGACCTGTGTTGGGTGATTAAGGGATCCTGGTGGTTGAGGAGCTCTGATGTCGAGCCCTACAATGATACTATAAAACAACAATCCATGGTACTCCAAACCTGGATATAGACAAGATGTAACGCCCAAAATATTGCCTCTCCCTGCAGGGGCATCACCCTTGTTGGTGCTTCGAGGCGGGTGGGAAACAGGGATGGTGAAACAAAAAATACACCAAACTATGGCTTCTTCTAAAACGCCAAAAAAGGGTAAGAACTGAGTCACTGGAGGACGATCCATCTGGTCGGTGGTACAGATTTCTTGTTATTTCAAGTAACCACCGATCAACCGTGACAATAGTTCTTTATTACAAAAAGTACATTGAAGCCTGTGCTGGCTTCTCTTGAAAGGCTTCCCCTCACAAACCATTGAACAGTTGTAAACGCATTATTCGAGATTGAGATCAAGACCTTGTTGAGATATCCGAGGATGATATCTGCTCAGAACTCAGCAACCAGGCGGTCACGAATGTGAATCGCTTCTCTACTAAAAGAGTGGTCCTACTAAATACATACCTCTTGACATTCAACACACTGACCATCCCTGATCACATCTATATAGGCCCGGAGAAGATATAACTATTAGCACTGTACAAACATCGCAATTTGAACGCAAGGATTTTGTTTCTGTATCCTCTTATAATCCAAGAAACATTTGCTGAGATTAAAAATAACTTTGCAGAACACAGCTTCCTTTTAACAGATGGATCGAGTTGCTGCTGTGGCAGTGTTTTGCCATAATGTTAATTCCCTCAGTCTTCCTACAGTTCAATTTTTTTTGACGAGACTCATTCTTCTTGCCATGGACATGATCGCTACACATGACTTGGGCCCATCTGTAGTGATTCCTTGTCAAGCCTCTTGGCTAATGAACATAAGAAATGTAAAACCCGCTTATTCGTAATGTTTACACCTACACGATCTATTAACATCTGCGGGTAAGGAAGTTCTGTTCTGCTGGCTGCCCAGTCATTGTGGCATCTATGGTAACACAGTCGCGGACAGGGAGGCCAAGTCTTTGACCAAACCAATATCTTCTGTGGAAGTACCATATTCTGACTTCAGACTGAAGATAATCAAATACAGATTTGGCAAACTTCTTGGTATGAACAAGAACGACAAAATAATAAACTAGCTCAAATCCAGGCAGAGATCGGTCCCAACACTTTCTCTTCTTCTCTTGGAAGAAAAGAAACAGTGATTTTATCCAGATGTTGAATCGGCCATTCCTTATTATCACACCGGGGGATCTCCATTTGTGGTTTGACTGTACCCCCAATACATCATTCGTTTATTTTTGAATTGGCTAGAAGGACCATCTGACCAGATGTGAACAGTTTTAACAGTTAATTATTTGTAATAGTTTTGATGTGCAGGGGTCAAAATCCTCAGCAGGACAATTGTCCTGCTCATCAAGAAAGTTATAGGACATTCTTGACTTTGTCAGGACAAATATTTGTGCAAGACAAAGTTATGCTTTTTACAAGTATGTTGTAATTCTCAAATCCAATTAACTACACAGACTGCCTCTTTTCTTTATACACACGCTTTATCTCTGTTAACATTCTGTATCATGCAAGCATGGTTCAAGCTGAAAGAACCAAAACTAGGTGTGAGAAAATTGTAACTAAATTGTACTGATTCAGTTATTGACATATTACTTATGTATGTCTACCAGGGCATAATATTATATGACCATAATGGAAAGCATCAAAGACTGGAGTTGAGAAAAGATAATTCTCCAATATTTAACGCCTTACATTGCAGACACACAAGAGCAACAATTACATGATATATTAATATGGCAAATATTCAAATTACAATTTAATATCATATGAATCCAATTTTAGTTTATACCTGTGTAGATAGAAGTTATTAAATCTAACTTTAGTCTAATATTCTAGTAACAAATAGGCCTCTGTTTGTAATGATGTAAGGTCCCAACGACACAGGCATAACAACAACATCACAACAAAGTACTTTAGTTATAGTAAAAAGGTAAAAATAAAGGCAGAACTTACAAATTTTCCTGGCAGTCTTTGTCTAGTGTAACACTCTTACTATAGGCTAACTTTACTGATAGCCACCTCTTACTGGGAGGATTTTATAGGCCCATAAACTGTTCTAAACTGGCCTTTCTAATCACTGACAATGTAATCTAGCCTGAGTAACTACCAAAAACTGAACTAGGAAAAGAACCAAAAAATAATTGTCAAAAAATGCGAAAACGGACCAAAAAATAATTTTTCAATCTTACACCGGCCCCTTTAAATGTGTAGGAAAAATCTTTCTGAAACATTTAACAAACATTTCACACATATATGACATTAACTCTTAAAAGGCATGGCAACACATTTAGTTTCGTACAAAAGAAAAAATAGCAATTGAAATATGATTTCTTAAATATTTTGCGTTTGGAACTTGAAGGAAAGTTTATCTCATTTAATCAATAATGGTCACATATTGAATTACGTTAAAGACCTTAGAAAATGCAAATGACCAAACAAAGTTAGTGTTCTTCACTGTGGGGGTAGTTCCAGATGCCACAGTTTACTGACTGGGCGTTTTAAACAAGTTCCTTTTGTCTTAACGTCAACTGAACGAACAAGTCCATCTCTCCCTGGATAAACACGAATAATCCTACCAAGGGGCCAGTTACCCCTTGTGCTGTTTTCTTCCAAAACAAGGACGAGATCACCCACGCACAGATTGCAACGAAAGTTTGGAAGCGTCTATCTTGTTTGATCATGTACCGAAGGACTATCTCACTGTCGGTCCAAAACAGTGATTTGTCAATTGGGGTTTCTAACTCAGCACGTAATGTCGAGTCCATACGTGTAGCGAGAATAGCAGCAGTGAGCTCTAGACGTGGGATGGTGAGAGTTTTGATGGGAGCAAGCCTGGACTTGGCTGTCACTAGGGAACAATGAACTGTACTGTTAATGTCAATCGGACGAATATAACTGGTCACTCCATAGCCCACACCACTGGCATCAGAGAAATGGTGCAATTCGGTCGAGAGAATTTCTCCAAAGACTTTTGGAAACAGACAGCGATCAATCCAGAAATTGTCTAGCTTAGGGAGATTCTTCTGCCAGTTTTGCCAGCTAGATATGTTTTCAGGCTCCAAAGGTAAGTCCCATGATTTTCCAGCTTTTGTTTCTCTTTGGAAGATTTGCTTGGCTAGCAGAATGTACGGGCTCACAAACCCCAATGGATCGTACACCGATGTCATTACACTTAACAAACCTGTTCGGGTTAGGGGCTTATCTTTATGACGGATACTGTATCCAAAGCTGTCTTGCTCAATATCCCATTGGACACCAAGGGCTCTCTCAGTGGGCAGACAGCTCTGGGACATGTCGATTGATTTCAATCCTGTAGCTCTCTTGTGGGCAGGCACAGACTCAAGCACAGTTCGATCATTTCTTACCCATTTGTTGAGTTGAAATCCTCCTCTGCTCAGAAGTGAACAGAGATCTTTCACGACACCAATTGCCTCGATATCAGATGATACCGATTTGAGACAGTCATCTACATAAAAGTTCTGCTGGACTATATAGGAGACATTGGGGTGGTAAGTATCTTTATTGGTTTCTGCTGTCAATTGTAGAGCGTAGTTAACACAGCTGGGGCTCCACACCCCACCAAAGATATGCACAGTCATTCTGTAGATCTCTGCGTTTCCGCTTGGTTTTCCATCCTGCCACCAAAGAAAACGTAACACACCACGATCATCTGGATGAACCTTCACTTGGTGGAACATAGCTTGAATGTCACCCATTACTGTTCCGCTGCCTTTCCGGAATCGCAACAGAACACCAAATAAGTTGTTAGCTAAGCCCTGTAGGGCCTCACTGTTCAAAGAGACTCCACCAAAGGTAGCAGCACAGTCAAAGACGACTCTTAGTTTACTTAGTTTGTTTACATTTGTGACGCTATGATGGGGTAAGTACCAAATTTTTCCTCGGTTGATATTTAAATGCATGCTATTGTCTGGCACTCTTTCGGCGTATCCATTAGGTATGAGTCCGTCAATTTCCTGTTTATACTTATCTAATTTTTCATTGTCATGTGACAGCTTTCTTCCAAGTGATTCCAGGCGACTTTTTGCGACACTGTAGTTATCAGGTAAGTTAGGATTGTCATTTCGAAAAGGTATTCTCATTTGGAAATGCCCATCTTCCATCGTAGTGGTTTCCTTCCACAGACTTACTACTTTTAAATCATTCCTCGAAAGAGTTTTGTTTTCCTTGGATGTATTAGGACACGTATCTAATTTCCAAAAGTTTTCAACTTGAAGGGACAGGTCATCCTTAGCCTGCACAAAATTGCTCACGATTGCACCGTTGTGATATTTGCCAACTGGACCGTTTAGAGACCATCCCAGCATTGTCCTAGTTGCGTAAGGTTCACCAGGTTTTCCATATCGTACTTCGATAGGTAATAGGGCTTGTGGGACATCCTGTCCAATAATAAGAGCCACTTTTGCTCCTCTGCTGGAAGAGAATGGAATATCACTCAAATGAGACCATTTTCGTATATCTGTCAAATTAGCAACATTATCCCTCAAGGTTGGGAAATGAGGAGTTGCAAATACTCTTGGAAGAATCAACGACTGTCGACCACTGAGATCAGTCAGTTGTAACGAGGTTGTAGTGAGCTGTAAAGGGGTGTTGTCTTTAACTAAGGTGGTTAGGGATAAACTTGTTTGATGGCCACTCAGACCTAGGCATTGGAAAAGTTCTTCTGAGCAAAATGTACTGGTACTTCCACTGTCCAGAAGTGCATATGTATGTATATAACAATCTCGCGCATCTTTAATCTTCACCAACACAATAGGAAGAGCCACCTGAAATTCCCCGGCCCCTGTGGAGTGCGACGACAATCCTGCAGTCTGAATGTGAGTATTATGTGCAGTGTCAAATTTGTGTTGCTGCTTTATAATGTCATTGTTTTGAAGGTAATCATGAAGAAAGCGAGAGTGGTTTTTGTTACAGCCATTTACAGAGCAGCGACTGTTCTTGGTGCAGTTGTTGGACCAGTGTTTTGATGAAAAGCAGTTAAAACAGAGCTGTTTGTTTCTAACAAAGTCAAACCTATTCTCTGCAGGCAGCT
The DNA here is from genome assembly GCA_963971465.1 of Lepidochitona cinerea. NCBI lineage: Eukaryota > Metazoa > Mollusca > Polyplacophora > Chitonida > Tonicellidae > Lepidochitona > Lepidochitona cinerea. Next base: position 18,596,984 of record OZ020558.1, read on the forward strand.
GTTGAAAGGCTTCACATCTTAATAGTGGGTGCTCTTGTTGGCAGAAATGACAGGTAAATGGTTGGAGTGAAATGTCAGGTTTTTTTTGAAGTTTTGTACTAGTGGACTGGATTGCAAAAATTGTATCTTTCTTCTTTGTAAAGCTACGGTGTTGTTTAAAGTCTTTTGTGGGAGCAGTAAGGGACCCAAAGACAGGATCTGTAGCTTCTTGGGCAGCTATCTCTACAAAGTCAACCAGTTGAGAAATAGTTGGGTACATGCCATTTTGTCGTAAACATCTCACAGCTAACTTACGCCACTGACCTTGCAAAGAGTATGGTAACTTTTCGGTAATTTGCACCATACGTATTTGGTTGTCTACTTCAGATAATCGTCCCATTGCATTAAGAGTTAACATACAGCCTCTGAGATCATCAGCAAATTGCCGGAGTAGTTGTCCATTATTTGGTTTGAGGCTTTCACCTTCTGTGACCTTTGAAATCCAGGCCTTAGCTATAGTGTATGGATTCCCAAACCTTTCAAACAACAGTCTTTTTGCTTCAATATATCCATCATTCGGTTCCATGACAGAACAACACTTGATTACCTCCCTTGCCTTTCCTGTGCAATATTGAAGTAGACGTGTGAGCTTTCCTGTTGCATGCAATTCTGTGTTATCAACGGTACTTTCGAAGGACCTCATGAATGTCCAATATATTAATGGATCACCGTCAAAAGTTATTAACTCCGCCCTTGGCATGTGCATGGAGTCTAACATTGCTTTTTGAAAATGGAGAAAATTATCAGAAGTGTTGTTATTATGTACATAAGCAGGTATCTGAGGAGATTTGTTATGTTCTGGTAAGTATACTGGTAATGGTGGTTGGTGTAAAGCTCCAGTATTGTTTTGTTGAAATTGATTTGATGGTGATGGCTGAACATATCCTGGATTTATTTGAGCTGGAGATACAGGTAAGTTTGCTGATGAATTGTAAACAGGATAATTCGCTGTGCCAGAAGGGTAAGTATTGTTAGGTTGCATTGTTTGATTGTAAATGTTCATGTCGTCCATTTTAGATTTCACATTGGATAACATGTGGTTGAGTTGCTCTGCTGATTTTATTAATGATGCACGTTCCTTTGATAGTGTTGTTTCAATCTGACTATCCTTTTGTATTTCTGAATTCAGTGGTGGATTTTGCCATGTTTTTGCTAGAGGATTTAATTGACCTTTCTTGGTGGATGACCTTGACCGTTTGACCCCACTAGTACTGCTATGATTTGCATAGACTTGTTCCTCCGCTTCTGCAACTTTTATTTGTCCTTCTAATGTAAGTCGTTCTGTTTCTTGTTCTAATTCCAATTGTTTTAATTTAAGGTCCTGTCTTTTCTTTAAATTTTCTGCTTGTGCTAGGAGAGCAGCTTTCTGAGCCTTAGCCTTTAATCTCAAAGATGATGTTGAACTTGAGCTTTTGCCAGCTTGACTGACAGAGTCCTCAGGGTTTATGTTATCCTCAATGTTAGTGTGATTTGCTTTGGCCTCTAACCATTTACGTGTTATGCTCTGAATTTGTTCAAACTGTGCAGTCACATTTGCATAATATGACAAAGCTGTTGAAATTTCATTGGCATTGTATCAATTCCATGTACTGTGTATGAACTCTGTTGAACTGTTTATAAGAAGCAATAATCTGGTCTAGTTTTAATTTAACCTCTTCTATATCTGTAGATGTAAGCATCAATTCTTCAATTTCTCTGTGTTTTATTGTTATTGATGACTTATGTCCCCCTCTTTCCTGTCGAAGGTGTCTGAGTGTTTCTGTGAGGTTTTGATAAACATTTGGAATGGTATTGCTTGATTCCCTTAAGCTATATCTGGCTTCTGAATGTGCCATACTTGTAATTTGAATGTTCAATGTCAATTATCTGTAATCCGTTGTTTACTGTCAACTGAAAATTTCTTGAACTGATGTAATTCTCAAATCCAATTAACTACACAGACTGCCTCTTTTCTTTATACACACGCTTTATTTCTGTTAACATTCTGTATCATGCAAGCATGGTTCAAGCTGAAAGAACCAAAACTAGGTGTGAGAAAATTGTAACTAAATTGTACTGATTCAGTTATTGACATATTACTTATGTATGTCTACCAGGGCATAATATTATATGACCATAATGGAAAGCATCAAAGACTGGAGTTGAGAAAAGATAATTCTCCAATATTTAACGCCTTACATTGCAGACACACAAGAGCAACAATTACATGATATATTAATATGGCAAATATTCAAATTACAATTTAATATCATATGAATCCAATTTTAGTTTATACCTGTGTAGATAGAAGTTATTAAATCTAACTTTAGTCTAATATTCTAGTAACAAATAGGCCTCTGTTTGTAATGATGTAAGGTCCCAACGACACAGGCATAACAACAACATCACAACAAAGTACTTTAGTTATAGTAAAAAGGTAAAAATAAAGGCAGAACTTACAAATTTTCCTGGCAGTCTTTGTCTAGTGTAACACTCTTACTATAGGCTAACTTTACTGATAGCCACCTCTTACTGGGAGGATTTTATAGGCCCATAAACTGTTCTAAACTGGCCTTTCTAATCACTGACAATGTAATCTAGCCTGAGTAACTACCAAAAACTGAACTAGGAAAAGAACCAAAAAATAATTGTCAAAAAATGCGAAAACGGACCAAAAAATAATTTTTCAATCTTACATATGTTAATGTCTCCAATAATTTGATCACTTTAGAAGCTGATTCCAGAAAATATTCTGACAATATTCCACTGTAATTGCTCAAACTTGTTCACATATGATATGGCCTGGTCTGAAACGTTTTTGCAAGAGAAAATGCTCTCCAGTCTAAGTGCCTGTCTTAATCAATTTTAACGGTGGTTTTAAAGTGGTCAAATTATAGGACACATCACCACAGCAATTAATAAAGGAAAGTTGAACACCAAAATTAGAGTTTGTTTTTTACTTCGCTAATAGTTCACTGCACTGTTTATTCTAATATGGTTTTGAACAAACTTTGAGTTTATGGATGACAGCACATAAATTTGTGATTCAAACTTTGAGTGATTTACATGTCTGAGTCGGATCCACTCTCACTGAGTCCACCTGAGTCTGAAGATGCCTCTGAACGTTTCTGTTTTTTTCTGTGGCTGCCGTGTGGCATTACCATTCTTCTACCTCGCTTTGAGCTTTCGTGCCACAGTTCATTCAGACAAGTGTTTGTTAGTTTAGCCCTCCATTCATTCTTCACATTTCCCATATGGGAGAAGCATCTCTCTGGCTCAGCAGAGGAAACAGGTATTGTTAACATTATCACAACTAATGCAAGGACTGCTGTGCCATGAAAGGGTGCATCTCCTGTCTCCTCATGCGTACCTTTTAGCACATGAGCCCAAAGAGAGATGGGGCTGCTCACATACATTTTGTCCACAGCACAGATTCTTTTACAATGTAGCAGAATTTCAAGGAAATTTGTCTGACACTGGTCAAGGTCTATGCTGAAACCTTTCATTTCTAACAAATTGCTAAAGTGGTCAAGTAAACGTTCTAACTCATTGTGGCCAGTTACTGGGCATGAAAATCTGAAATGCTCCCAGGACATTCAGAAACTCAGAAAATCTGGATTCTACAGTGTCTTTTTAGTCTTTCTGATCAAATTCCCTGTTTCTGATTTGTTACCTCTTGACCTTGTCTGTCCAGACAGTGTCAGTGTGTGGCCCTTGTAAGACAAGTTTTCATCTACTTCTTTATCAACAAACTTGTTAATTTTCTTTGTGATGTCAGTCCCTAACATTCTGGACTGACAGATGTTAACCTTATCTGACACATCATTCACTGTGGACTCGTTATCCTGTTAAGCGCAACTCAAAACTGCTAAGCGCAACTCAAAACTGCTATGTTGGGCAGAACTACAGAGAGAAGTATGTACATGAACCAGACAAATTTGAATGATATCAGTGTAGCATAAAGTCCAGCAGCTTTCTGGCCTCTCTCTGAAAGTTTTACTTGCAGTAAGTGTTCAACTAGTGCCAGTTGTGATGCACCACTTTCAAAGCTCGCTCTGTGTGAGCCACCCATCTCGTACCACACTGCTTGACTGGCCTTTGAACCTTGATAGATTTGGCTCCTGTCCAGTTTTGAGGTGAATAATGATAATACTGCCACAATTGTTCCAGAAAAGTTTATGTTACCCGGGGGTGGAGGGTAATTTGAGCGTATTCAATGAAGCCGAAGACAAACTGAAAATATATATAAAAAGATGTATTTGGTCTGAAACTGAATATGACAGCACAACCCAGCCGAGTCGGCGAGCGAGGAGGATGTGACGTCATGTACTCGAACTGAACTTAGTTAACATTGTAACATGATATTTGTTCATTTACTACTGGTCTAATTAGCTCAATAAAATACTAAGACTCCAAATCTATGACATATACAAACATTCGACATTATTACATGACTGAATTATCATTTGCGAAACCCTTGTAATAATTTGAATCGTATCTAACTCCGTTTTCTTACCCAAGTAATCTTCAACATAGTTACTTAAATCACATGCAAACAATCTGCAGCTTGTGTTACGTGCACCCATTCAGAAGCATTAAACAATAAAGAATATTATTCTGTTTTATCTAGACTTCCGTACATAGTGAATATGTATTTTAGTAATCTAATTTAGTAATCTATTGCTCATCTAGCTATTCTTAGAGGGTAGAATATTAATTACGTGACTCATAACAATTTATCTTTCGACAATATGGTATAGCCCAGCTTCCATAGTTCCGTTATAAAACGATTCCTGCTCTTTATAACAATACAGTTTAAGGATATATTAGCGTCTGAAACTTGGCTTACATCCAATAAACTCATTAAGATGCTAACGTCTTGCGTTTACTAGGCTACGAGATCCTAAAACTACAATGTAACGCATATTCATATTACGTACACAACAAAATTATTTACACAAAATGGCTGACTGGCATTTAAGCGAAAATCCAAAGTCATCAGTAAAATAACTAAAGTATTTCTAACCATCCGATCTAAATAACAATTGACAGTGCATTAGAACATATTACCAAAACGTATGTTAAAGTTTCAAGAATAACATTACCTGAAAATATATATTAAAAGATGTATTTTGTCTGAAACTGAATATGACAGCACAACCCAGCTGAGTCGGCGAGCGAGAAGGAAGTGACGTCATGTATCTCAAAATAGCTCACTTACACAAGGTACCAAATACAGCACTGCATCGAATATTACATTTCAGGAAATGTATCAAATGACATAACAATTAAATTTAAGCAAAGACTCAAAAAATATCGAGGGCCTAACATTTAAACGGATGTCATGAATGGCGAAGTCTTCATGCTCGCATGTACAGCCAGCTCCAGTCTATGTGCTGTGCAGTGCAAGCCTATGATGTGTGGCTTTTGTGCCTGCAATTTTGCAATAACTCCGTTGTTTACACCAAAATTAACTGATGCTCCATCAGCAGTACAGTTAACGAGGGAGTTTAACCAGTCTGGATATTCACAATCATCCTGCATTGCTAGTGATAGGGCCTCAAGAAGGTGGACTGCATCCGCTTTCACTACAGGTTTAAAGCTTATGAAATGGGTCTCCGGGCGGCAAGTTTCTATATCCAAGTATCTCACATATACAATCTCTTGCTCTAAAATCACAGTATTCGTTGAGCCATTGGTGATCGAACTAATAAATGGAGATGCACGAAGAGCTGATGTTACATCATCTCTCATTGCTGCAGCAATATATTTGATGAAACAGGCTGCCTGTATATCATTAGTATAGTTTGAAAGTCAAATCTACATTAAAGTTTATACTTTGAAGATGTAAAAGTTCATGAAAATCTGAAAAAGGCTCATTGTTTAATCCCATGTAGAGTGCTGTCCTAAATAATTTCAGCATTCTCTCCTTTTCACTCAGTTTGGTCAAGCATTTCATAAGGTAACCGTAATGTCCATTTCTCCAAATTCTCACAATTATCAGTAACCTCAATACATCAGATATCCTTTGACACTGGCGAGGACCACACATTTGCGAAAAGTGTGTGATCAACACTTTATCTTTCTCAAAACACCGAGAAAGAATACAGATACAAAAACATCCGTGCCTCACGTCCCACACTGGACTTGGTCAGTATAGCTTAATCGGATATAGCTTGACCCGCTCAACCACAGATCATCTCTCGAGTTTCCTGTTCTTATTGACTGCGTAGTATAGATTCCTTGCAGATCGCGTCAACATGGGTCATGGGGGGTCCGCGGCGGATGTATATGTAGAACGTGGTAGTACTGTAGGTCATGGCAGAGGTCATGGGGGATATATCCCCTTCAACAGTTCATTTGTCAACAACAACATCAAGCATGGCGAGTCGACTTTCGGCAACGTTTGAATGTGAATACAAGTAAAAAAAGAGACGGCTCCTTGAGTGAGTTATATGTATCCTCACAGCACTTTTACCAGTAATTCCGGGCAGATAAACGTTTTTTTGTCAGACATGTCTGATAAATCAATGTAAATTTTGTTCCCTAATGTGTATGCTGCGATTGTATTTTTATCGTGATCAAGACAGTCAATTGCTATTACAAAGCTTGATGTGTTGCTATTACAAAGCTTGATGTGTTGCTATTACAAAGCTTGATGTGTTGCTATTACAAAGCTTGATGTGTTGCTATTACAAAGCTTGATGTGTTGCCGCGATTGTATTTTTATCGTGATCAAGACAGTCAATTGCTATTACAAAGTTGCCGCGATGTATAGCATTGCCATATGCAGACTTACTTGTCTCTGTCGCCGATTGGCCGACTGAATCTCATCCTGCCATTGACAGGTATAGTTTTCTGCAAAGTCTATTTCAAGGATACAGATTGAACTCTCAGGTTGAGATGCAAATAGCTTATTTGTCTCATAAGCTGACGACTGCTTGTATTTGATGAAGAATTGCCATAAAATTGTCCACATAGGGTATTTAAAGCTTCTCTTCCCGTTTTCTGAAGGAAACTGTCTTTTTCCTGTATCCATTGATACCAAGTGTTTGTTTGATTCCCATTATCCACTTTGGTAGCAAAATTAATATCAAACAACTTCACATCAGAGCAAACGTCAGTCATCAGGCATGCACGATTCCTTTTTCAACTGAACATGTACATTTGCTCACAAAATCATTCTTGAGTAGAGTGAGGTGGGTGATGTCTGGAAGTTTTCTGTGCGGTTTAATAGAAAGATGACGTTGCCATGGTATAAACAACCACAGACATTCTGTGGCATCTCTGAAGAGAAGTAATACCCACTTTGGTCGAAGCTTCATGGTTTAAAATGATATATCACTTAGTGTTCTTGCTTATGTGTATCCGGTTGTAGAAGGGGAAACTAAAGCTTTGTGTTATTTGAAGTTGGTGTGAAATTGTAACTGTTGTTTGCTCACGAGTTGTCGCAAATAATAATTCTAAAAATATAACCATGTTCTAGAATTTAAGATTTTTATTTAGCTCAAGCATTTGGAGATATGTTTGTGGACAGAGAATAACTTAAATCCTTTCAACAAAGTGCAGACTATCTTGATAGATTAACCTCAGACAGTCCTCATAAACGAAAGTCACCTAAAACTAAAGGTATGGTTCAAACACTCAACTTCCAGCAATTGGAAACAAATGTAACATTGTAACACAAACTATTTTCTACATAGATGAAAAATGGCAACTTACTTTGCTTCAAAACAGCTAAAGACTTACAACTTGTACACTTTGTTAGCAACATCAAAACAATAGGGCCGGAGAGTCTCGTTGGCGAGATTGCGCGATTTCGCAACCAATCTACTTCCGGTGACAACACCGCCATTTTGATACAGTACTGTCAGTTGCGAGATAAAGCGATCCGACACTCAGCTGACATCATACGAACCTATAACTTAAGAAATGGCTTTGTCTATTTGCTACTGGTCCAACTATGTAATGGGAAATCGAAAATGATGAGAAAATCTGAAAATTCCGTCAACAGCGACTATGTTTTGAAATTTATTTTGGACAAAGAGGAGATGCATGTACAAGGGGTTGTGCAGGCATCGATGAGAGACCGGTCATACCGTATCAAGGTAAATCTGTCCCACGT